>PVIW01001097.1:258349-341903 GCA_004026585.1 Noctilio leporinus | reverse complement strand
ATTTGAATGCAAACTTTTCTTCTTCTCTTCCCTCCTCCTTCTCCTCCCCGCCATCCCTCTTCTTCACCTTTTTTCCAAACTCTTCGTTTTTCAAGTGTCCTGGCCTCTGTGATACGTTGCCTTTATTCTTCCGTACTGGAATTATCTTCTTCCATCTCTGTGTCCTACAGAACTGTGAGATTCATAAGGATGAAGTCCAGGCCTTCGTTATTTTTATGTTCGCCAGGCTCAACACAGTGCCTGTTACGCAACAGGTGTTGAAAAATGCTGCCTGGCCTGATTGGAGTGGAGGCTTGAAGTACTGTGTGTCCACAGTCCAGGGAGCAGCCTCAGGGAGGACTGCAGAGGAGCAATGACGTTTGGCCTTGGAATGTCCCTGCAGGAGCTGGCCAGGCCCCGAGGGTGGCTGACATTCCCAAGGTGCACAGGTAGAGCTGTGAAAGGGCCTGGTGTGTTTGGGGAGGGTCAGCATGCTTTGAGCCGACCGTGTGTTGGGGTAAGTGACAGGCGAGTCCCATGGCAGACTCTAAGGCAGATCGGTTCTAATAGTGAGGACGCAGACTGGTCAGAACCGTACTGGTACTTGGGAATGGAGAGCAGAGTGAAGAGATTACAAATGCTTTGAAGGCAGAGGGTCTGGTAGTCTTCATTGGTGGTGAATAGTTCCAGATGTGGCCTCAGCTTTCTTGTTCTGCCATGAAGCAAACTAGGGTCTTCCTAGTTGATCATTCAAGAAGAGGTATCCAGGAGAAGGGTGGTTTTGTGTGGGTCACATTCAGGTGTAGAGACGGAAGGCTGAGAAGCGCCGCAAAGGGCTGTGGGTATGTTTGAGGTTTAAGACAGTAAAAATGTGTACAGGGTAAGGAAGCCTCTGGGAGGAGAGCTGATGAAGACAGGAGCAACGGGGTGACTGCCAGCCAGGAGATGCAAGCATCGGAATGTGTCCAGTGCCCAGGTAAATGAAGCAGGGAGCCCTGGTCGGGAGGCTCAGCTGGGTGGAGCAACCCGAAAGGTTGCAGGTTCGATTCCCCAGCAGGACACATATGGGAGGTGGCCGATGGGTGCTTCTCTCTCTCAGTCCCTCTCTCTCCCTCTCTTTCTACCTTCACCCTTCCACTGTCTAAAATGAGTGAGCGTGTCCTCTGGTGAGGATTTTAAAAGATTACAAGTGGAGAAGGAAGTGCAGCAGTGTGCAGACGTAGATCCACTTGGACAATGAACAAGGGTTTGAAGAGTGAGAGCAGCAGCTGTGGGTCATGGGCCAGGAGCTGCTTCTTTCTCATATTTCCCCACTAACTTACGTGGGTTCCTGCAAATTTTACTGGTTTGCTTACCTGCATAATCTTAGAAAAGGAGATAAACTTGAAATGATCAAGTTTGGGTTTCGGTGACCTCCTTGTTCAAAGCTGGTCTGCTCATGAACCTGGGCTTCCAGTGAGCCAGGAGGCTCCTTCGGCTTATTAGGGCTTATTAGGAATTCTCAGGGCGATGCTGGAGGAGCTCACGCACAACCGGGTAACTGCATTTGCTGACGAACCCTGGTTCGTCTTCCTTGTGTGGGAGCTCGGGACAAGGTGCCACCCCGTTAAATCTTTGCTTTATGACACCTGTGGTCTTGGGACTCGCGTTCCCAGGCCTGGGACGACGGGAGCTATTTTTGCTTTCTCTCCACCATCGCGTGAACACACTTGCAGAGGCAGATACTCACAGTACCGCCGTGTGTACGCTGCTTCTAGCCATGGAAGGCAGCCCGAGAACCTTGCTTTATGGGACGTTAGTGGTTCTCTGTCAGATCACCGCCCTCTAAGACTTGCTGTTTTTGTCCTGACTCGCTGGTACTGGTTTGACTGTATCTTTCCCATTTACTCATCAGTTTAAGCACATGACGATGGTTATGCCACGTGCAGTTTCTTGAACCCTACTCGTACATGGCTGACACAAGGATGTGGACTAGTAAGGTCAGGTTTTGCAATATGGAGATGTAGAGTGTTGCTGAAGTAGTATGTTCTAGGAAATTCATTCACTTAGCAGTTTGATAGTGTACACGGTGCAAGGCATACTACAGACCCGCAGGAGTTAACTAGGTGAGTAAGACACGGTTCTTATCCTCAGGTAGGATCAACTCAGTAGGGGAGATGACCTGTTTGTCCCTCATTATCTATTTCCTTATAATACTAAAAAACAAATAAAAAGAGCTGTAAGGTTTCAGTAGATTCTCAGCACCAGTTTGCTTAAACTCTGTCTAGCTATACTATAATCAGTTCTGTAATGTACTAGAGATACAACAACTAGTGTAAGTTTAGTGTGGATGCTGTTGAATTTTGCCCCTGAGACCTGAGAAATTACAATAAGAAGGTTACATATCAGTGGAGGTATTTTCCAGGACTTGGCTGGGGCACTAGGGAGTAGAGGTGAAGAGGCAGTTAGAGTTCAGAGGGCAGAATGGAAAGATTGAGGAAGTCAGGACAGAAATACGGAGAAAGGAAGGTGGGCGGTTAGAACGCAGCACACATTGGTGTTCAGCTGTCAGCAAAGAGATGGTAGGAAGAAAAAAATTCATCCTTAATCTCCTCAACGCCACGTAGTTTTTCACTTCATAATTTATAATTGTTGAGTGCTTTTCTTTTTGCCTATTTGCATGCACATAGGCTTCCATATAATTAATGGGCATGAACTGTTCCTAGTATTTTGGAGACCCCATGCCTAAGTCAGTAGGCATGTAATTAGTTGATCAAATTTTCTTTTTCATTTAAAAGTTATGGTACCTACTTCCCTCAATTCTTAAATTCTTATATATTCTTAGTGACACGGTTTTAAAAGGCTATAAAATATTTCATCATCTGAATGTGTTACGATTTACTTCTTCAGACTGTTTTTAAACATTGGGCGGTTTCCAGTATTTTTTTTTAGTACTATAATTAACTCTGCTCAGAAGACCTTTATTGCAAGTACATAAAGTGGCCAATACGTAGCTGGGATACATCCTTTTTGGTAGAATCAGAGGGTGTAGCATTTACGCCAAATTGCCCATCAGAAACAGCACACAGTCCGGCGCTCCTGCTCCAAGTGTGTGTTTCCCAACACCCGCGTTAGCATTTTGACATTTCTAGTGCCCTTGCCAAGTATCAGGAGATGCAGATGTTGGAAGGTGGACATCAGGAACTCAGTTATAGAGATACAGAGGTGGGTCGTAGGTTTAACAGTGAAGATGTAGCATAGAACATTGGATATACAAATCTAGAGTACATAGAACAGGTCAGGTCTAGGCATATGAATTTGGGAGTCATCAACATTTAGATGGTATTTATGACCACTACATGAGTGGCATTGCCAGAGTAAGTGTAGAGAGAGAACACGTCATGAACACCACCTGGGACCTCCCTGCCATACCACAAGGCCCCTGGGGCTATTCCTAACATTAAAGGGCCAGGGAGGTGAGAGGAATACAAAGGAGACCAAGAAAGGAAGGAGGGAAGTCAGTCAAGAGTGGTGTTCTGGAAACCAAGTCATGTGTGTGTTTCAAGGAAAAAGAAGAAATCAACTGCCTCACATACTGTTGACACCATGGTAGTTCAGAACACTTTTATTTTTCAATTACAGCTGACATTCCTAGTTTCAAGTGTACAGCATAGTGATTGGATAGTAATATACTTTATAAAGTGTTCCCCCCAATATTTCCAGTACCCCTCTGGCATATGCATAGTTATATTATTGACTGTTCCTTATGCTGTACTTGACTTCCCCATGGCTGTTTTGTAACTGTCAACCTTTTGCACTAACCCTAATCCTTTCACTGTTTTGCACCCAACACCCAACCCCTCCCCCCTGACAACCATCAGTCTGATCTCTGTATCTATGAGACTGTTTCTATTTGGTTGGTTGATTTTGTTCTTTTGATTCCACGTGTAAGTGAAGTCATATGGGATTTATCCTTCTCTGTCTTACTTAGTTCATGTAGCATACCATGTAGGTCCATCCATGCTGTCACAAGTGGTAAGATCTCATGAACTCAATTTGGTTTAAAACCAGAAGGCTGTGTGTTTATTTAACAGGAAGCCTAGAGATAGGCATTTCCAGATTTGATGGAAATAATAATGTCATCTTTCTGCCCTTCCACTCCTCTTGCCTCAGCATGGTGCTTTGGTCCGTGACTTTTCAGTTAAGCTAATGGCCGCTGAGAGTTCTAAGCAGGAAGCCCTCCTGCTCCTGAGTACAGAGGCTGGAGGTGAGGGGCAGCACCCGATAAGAACTGCCTGCCGACATTTGTAGGGGGTCTTGTTCAGCACCCTAACCCCCAGTGTTCTTCTCTCTAAGCCTTATTGGCACAGATGGGATCACATGGTCACCCGTAACTTGCAGGAAGGTTGGGAACACAAGTATTTGGCTTTTAATCCTTCCTGTGGGATGTGAACAGTGGAAATGGGGGTAGAAATGGCAGTTGGGGAGCCAGGAAAGATGTCAGATACAATCAGGTTAATTTTTTCCTTAGAAGTCTTGACTGTTTTTACTTACCCTTTTGCTGAGAGCTTTTGCTCACTTATATTTGGTGGTGTATGATTCTTTTTTGTTGGTTTGATCTTGTCTGTTGTCCTTTGTCCTGTATGTTACTCTATGCCTTTTTATTTTAATTATTTTTTAAGCTTTTATTTCTATGTTGTGAAATATATCTTTTCCTTTAATATTTCCTTTGTGTTTATGCTTCCTAAGACCTTCTCTGTTAAAAGGGAAGGCTGATCTATATTTAATTATTGTGATTAATTTGTGTGGATTTGTGTTAACCCCTTTTTAACCCAATATATATATTTTTTGAGGATGATAATTAGTAGTTAATATTTATATGTCACTTACTGGGTGCTAGGTGCTCTTCTAAGTTTGAAAAATACAAACTCATTTAACTCTCCCAGGATCCTATGAAGTAAGTACTGCTGTAATCATCCCCATTCTTATGTATGAGCAAATAGAGGTTCGAAGGGGTTCAATAGCCTACTCTCAGCCAGTGCATGGGAGGGCTGGATTTTTAGGCAGCTTCGCTCTAGGTTTTTGACTTCTCATCACTATTCCACACTGTTTTTCCCATTTTAACCTTTTACAACTCAAATATTTTAATACCACAAGTGTCTTCACTGATTTGAAATACCTCCCTTATCCTGTTCTGACTTTTTATATTTCTGAGACTTCCACCCTAATTTGCTAATCTGTTCGTGTAGATTTGTGTTAGTAATAAATTTTTACTCTTTTATAATGTCCTGTCATAACTAGTAACCCAGGTTCTTTCACCTAGGTTTTTCAGCTCTTTTTTATTGCGGTAAGATATATATCACATAAAACTGATTATCTTAACCATTTTTAAGTGCAGTTCAGTGGTATTTAAGTTCACTCATGCTGTTGTACAACCACTACTACCCATCCATCTCCAGAAATTTCATCTTTCCAACTGAAACTCTTTGCCCATCAGACACTAACCCCCATTCTTTCTTTTAGCCCCTGACAACCACAGTCCTACTTTCTATCTCTATGACTTTGATGGCTGTAGGTACATCATAAAAGAGGAATCACGCAATATTTTTCCTTTTGTGACTGGCGTATTTCACTAACCATAATACATAGCTTCAAGGTTCTTCCATATTGTAACATGTGTCGGAACTTCCCTTCTTCTTAAGGCTGATTAAAATTGTATTGTATGACAGAGGGGAGCAAAAAGGGGATGGATGTAATACAACAACAATAAAATTTTTAAAAAAATGCACACTTAAAAAAAACATTATTGTATGGCCCTGACCAGTGTAGCTCAGCCAGTTGGAGCATCTCCCTGTAAACTGAGAAGTCTTGGCTTCAGTTTTGGGTCAGGGCACATGCCTGGGTTGGCAGTTTGGTTCCTGGTTGTTGGGGGCACGCATGAGAGCTATTGGATAGATGTTTCTCTCTTCCGTCCATGTTCCCCATTCCTTTTATCCTCTCTCTAAAGTCATTTTTGTAATTTCTTCCTAATACTAGCACTTTTGATAATTTGTTCATAGAATTCGTGCATGTTGCGTGTCTATGCGTATGACTTCTTTGTGTTGCTAAAGTCAAGGATATTGTTTCAATTTTTTCTGGTACATTGGAAAAGTGGTTGTCTATTACTTATTCTGTGAGCATAGTATCAGGGTTATTCGAATAGTGTTTAGACAATAATATGCTACCACGGAAGATAAAAATTTTAATGTTACGTTAGTTTTAATGAGAGAATTTGGTTCATTTGGTTTGAGAGCGAACATGCAGCCACAGTTTTGAGTATGCATAATTTATTTCTTCCATAAGTTATTGTTAATTTTTTATCCCTTTGGGTAGAGTCAGTATAATAATAATTTCTAGTTATTCTAGATAACTATGCACCAGGTCACTTTCTCTGTGTAGTTATGTTCTAAGAAGTTGAGTTATAATTAAAGTATAAACATTCTCATTTTAATTTTTTTGTATTTTCACTGTATTTATCTGTTTCTTTGGCATTTTATGTTTCTGTCCTGACCGGTGATTTAGGGCCCTACCACTTGCATGCCTCATTAATATTTTATTATATAACAATATAATTTATATTTAAGCTATATATATTAATAGGTCGCTCAGGTGTTACTGACCTCAGCGGTCTTCTTTTCACTAATTAAAACTTGCACCGCCTCCAGCCCTGCCAGGCACGTTAGCCTCCTAACGTGTTTCCCTGATTTCAGACTCTTCCCTTCAGCCAGCTCTGCACACCGTTGCCACGTGACCATGTTCTGGTGCAAGTGCTCTGAAATCTGCACACCTCAGCCTCTCCATCTTCCCTCCACACCCCACCGCCAGCAATTATGTTCTATTTACTATCCTGGAAGTTAGTGTCATCTTTACCTTTCTGATGCCAACCGCTAACTCTCTTCCTCTCCAACTTCATTTTCTTTTTCTTCCCCAAGACACCTGTCCTCCTACTAAGCGATGCAAATCACAGGACAAAACGTTTTAATGTGATGAAATGTGTTCTCTGGTATATAATTTTTACCGAAAAACATTTGGCAGTGATGTTCTATAGGAAGAATTCAGGTGTTCCTAGCACCCCAGACATTTGTGGTTTGTCTGGCAGTTATCCTCCTGTGCTCCCCATTTTTATAAAACTGATCTGTGTCTTCCACTACGGGTAATATGGAGGTCAGTTGTTTAAAAACTGCGACATCTTCAACACCCATGAATTTTATAAACATAAAAAACAGCCAGTCGTTTTCTCAGGGCTGAATAGCCTCGTGAAAAATATACAGATGCTGAATTCATTCTTGTCTTGGAGGGTTCAGAGGTGAGAACTTGCTCTGACTGAGGGCGTCTCTGTAGTTTCGGAAACCTCTCCCAGTACTTGGTGTTTTGTGGGCAGTGTGGGACCCACCTTGTTTCCCAGGCCTTTCCCTGAGGAACGAGGAGGGAGATTACACGGGTACCTGTGAAGGCCCTGGGAGCTTTCTGCTGGAGAATGAGTCAGTTATAAGCGCCAGAACAAGGAGTACCATTTAGTTCAGTCTTTAGCTTTAATTTCCAGTCCTGGGAGACACACTATTATGGCACCATAAAGAAGTTTCCAATAGTAAAGGGACTGTTTTCATCGTAGACGTGAATTGTAAAAGCGTCAATTTGAGTTACCGTTTAAGTCTTTTTTTCCTAGTAAAATTAAAAGAATTTTTAAAAATACCTAATGCTTACTGATACATGGGAATAGAAAGAATATTAGCATCTAGTTACTTTAATTATTCATTCAATTTATGCTTTCTTGATTTCTTTATCTGTTTTGTCTCAAGTATTTTTTATCTGATTAAGTATTTAATCCCATTGACTTTAATAATATTGTTTTTTATTATACAAATATGTTGATTGTAGTAAGTAAATTCACACAGAGGAATATGTCAGTATATGAAGTATGGAGGAAACATTCCTCCTGCTTCTCTTTTCCTCCATGTGCCACTGGACGATAGCACATAATCATCCCATAAAATTCTGGTATGTTCTTCAGGGGGTTTTCAATATATAGATAAGTATAAACTTAAACAATAGGGCAATATTAACAGTATCCTTTTTTCCTCTTAACAAAGCTCTCTATTGGATTTTTGGGTTTTGCAAGGTATTTCTTAATTTTTTTTTTAATGAGTACCATCCATTTAATTGGGTTTTCCAAGATGGTTATTGGAGTAGATTGCTGTTGGCCAAAGGTAGTTTCAAATCCAGTAGACTCTCTGTGTTGTTGCCATGTAAGCAGATGTTATTCATTCCATATTTTCTCTAGACAAGCAGTGGTCATACTGATAGAATCAAAACAAATCAGTTCTCTATATGTGAGTTTACGCTAAAGGCATGAATTGAAACCACTAAGGTCAGTACTGTCTCTGCAGGTAGATCTTAATCCTTATCATTCCCATCCGGGGTAAATGACGTGATATGAAATAAACTGATAAACATCATCTTTTCAGAACTGCCCACCAGAGCAGTCCTATGTTGACTTCGTCATTTAAGAATCTGGTGCTCATGTCACCCACAGTCTCAGCCTAGTATTGACAAGTCTTACCTTAATACTGTTCATGATATCTATGTTTTACTGCTGCTGTATACGAAGTCTCTTACAGGTGCTTTAGGCCAAGGTGACCATTAAGGTGGACGTAAGGCCTGTTGGTGAACCGGTTCCACACCTTGTTGTAGCCCCAGTGTTTTTATCTTTGCTTCTCAGCGAGCCCTCTAGTGAGAGGAGATGCTCTGGGGGGCCTCTGCACCTGACACTTCTTCCCTTAACCACGCTGCTTCTGATCTGGGGAGCAGCCGGGAACTGGGGTGGTGGAGATGGCCTGTGTTCCAGGCCTCAGTGTCCCTGGTTAGGCATGTGACCCTACTAAGCCGTTTAACTACCTAACTAGTTTCCTCACCTGTAGACCTTTGGATTATCCCGGGTTTCAGAGGGGCTAACCCTTTGGTAAAGTAGGCCCTGTTCAGTCCCCTCAGTGCCCAGGAGTCGGGAGTACGTGATGGGAGAATGGTCAAGACTTCGGCTGAGACCGCACATGGCCATTAAATGGGTGTGCAGGGGGAGGGGGCGACCATGGGATAGCGCAGGCCAGAGGAATGATCATCCGGCTTGGAGGGTAAGGTTATTTCCCGTGCCAGCGCGTGCATTGGAATCAAAGGGGGTACAGGTGTGTCATAATCCCGAGGCATTCTGAGAAATGCCTGTAAACCTACGGTGCCTTCAGAAACAGTGCTGGGAAACATCCCTTTCTGAGGAATAAGTTGATTTTCCAAACTTGTTGAGTCTTGTTTGCACATGGCGGTGGCCCGGTAATTTTCATCTGCAACTTGCCCCACCTTGTTCATTGGTTTCGATGATGATGACTCATTGGGGCGATTTTGCTGAAAGGGAAGCAATTTGGTGAACTTACATTCTAAAAATACATTTTTCTATACCTCTAAAGTCAAGTAAAAATTGTGGTTAAGTATACATTTAAAAATCACATGGATATTTGAATGTCTATTGCTTGCTAATTATAATAAGGAGTGTATAAAAAGTGCTTGTACTTTAGCTAACAGATTAAAGAGTTTCTTAATATTAATAAAGGACAAATAAACTTGGCGGTGTTTCATGCTTTAATATAGATAATGAGGGAAGATAATATTTCAAAATCTATTCTTGCCACTAGAAGAAATTTTCATAGCTTTATTACTATCATCATTATAATTCTACATTTATTTTTTTCCAGCTTGATTGAGGTATAATTGACAAAGTTGTAAGATTACTTAAAGTATATATTACGGTGATTGTATATATGTATACATTATGGAAGGGTTTCCACCATCCAATTAACACATCCACCTCATATATTTATCTTTCTTTTGTGCATGAGTACATTGAAGTTCCACTCTTGGCAGATTTTATTGATATAATACAGTGTTATTAACTGTAGTCACCATGTTTTACATCAGCGCCTCAGACCTTACACATATGATAGCTTAAAATTAGCACCGTTAAAATACTTAGCCAGGAATCAGAGGTGTGAGTGGCACTGGGGTTCACTGGGGTGAGTGGGCTGCGGGGGAGAACTGGAGGTGAACCCATGTAGGCCAGGGCTGGAGGAAAATGAATAAAATAGGCTCCGCAAGAGAGAGATGGGTGTAAAGAAAGTTGCAAGTGAGGCTTGAACTTGGGAAATGCCCATCTTCAAGCAGCCAGCGGGAGGCACTGCGATTTCAAAGATGCTAGAAAGCGTGAAACACACACACACACACACACACATACACACACACGCCCGCGCGCGCAACGTCTGTCCCAGAAGTATTGAGCCAATGTCAGTATAACTAAAACAGTTTGTGCGGCCGATACTTTCAGGACAGACCTGGTATATTTTGTTGGGGAGGGGAAACACTTTTGCTGCAAGAAGGATTGTAGAAGCTCAAGTGGTGACCATTTAAGTTTGGCAAATGAGGAGTAAGGATGAAAAGATAAGAGGAGCCCTGGCTGGGTCGCTCAGACCGCTGTCCTGGTACACCAGGAATATGGGTTCAATCCCTGCTCAGAACTCATACAAGACTCAGCCAATGGATGCATGAATCAGTGAACAACAAATCCATGCTTCTCTCTCAAAAGTAAACAAATAAAACGGGAAAAAGAATACAGCTAGTAATATAGCACCACCTGGTGTTAGACATCAGGTATTTTTTTAATGAATGGTTTAAAAAAATGATTTTTTTTACCCTTCCTGTTGGTTATTTAACATTTTTTCATCTATTTTTTCTATATGGCAGCCTATAGGGTTCATGAATGGGCTCATTTATTACTTTCCAATCAATAGCGTGGGGGGGGGGGGGAGGAAGCCATGTCAGTTTGTTTGTTCTTTGGTTTCAGCTTGGCCACGCGCTTCTGCCTCCGATGGCTCTTTCTGATCCATCACTGGATAGCAGGAGGCGAGAGTTAATCACCTGAGGTTGCGTGGTTATGGCCACACGGCCTGCCTCACCATCCAACATGTTCAAAATAAGTCTGGGCGAAGACTTCATCTGCGGTGCTGGGGTTCACTCACCGTTGCCGCTCAGTTCTTAGTGCAGGAGTGTGAGTTTACAGGCCTAAACCGTTTGGACCGACTAGCAGCAGAAACTTTTTATTTCTAACCCTCAAGGCAAACCTACATCTTTGAAAACTGCACAGCCGTCTTGGGTGACTTTAACTAGACCGCCGCCGAAGTCCAACTGGTCCCTGAAGAGCTCCGCGCACCGGAGGGCGGCAAGCCCCACCTCTGTGGCCGGCGCCCACGGCCATCTGAACCCTTACAGCACTAACTGTGAGTCGTCACTCGCCCACCACTGGGGGTGGTTGCAGCTGCAGTTCCCCGAAAACTAGCGCACTGCCCATAACTACCCGACTTTTCCATTCTGGGATTTTCGGGAACGTACGCATGCTGCTTCTTCCTCCCTCCGATGTTTTTGCTTTTTGCTCTGGAAGTTTGGCAGGAAAACCACTTACAACCACATTCCCTTTTGATGAATGTGTTTTGAAACACTGAAGTATTTGTGTAGAAGGACCTGGGTTTTGTGTTTTTTTTTTTTTCTTTTTTTACATGAAGGATAGTAAAATCTGTCATTTGAAGTGATAGTGTTTTTTGGTTTGTTTAAGGGAAGAAAGAGAGCTAGGGGCCATTGGAACCCAACGGCAAATGAAGAAAAAAGATAACTTTACTTCCATTTATTTTGTAAAAGGCCACATTTTGCAGATGTATGTTTTATAATCTTGGCATGCTAGGTTCAGCGTCATATGACTAGTATATTATAACTTCAAGCCCAACTTTAAATACTGTAAAATCAGAAGAACAATATTCAGTTGCTGGTTAATAGGAATTCTGCTTTCTGTGTATAAAATGGGCAAATTAATTGGGCTCTCCCTTTCATTCAAAAGAGGTATTTGGTCTTACATTTATTCACTCATTTCCTTTTAAATTTCTCACCAAGTTAGTTCATTGGAACACCTTTGGAGAGCCCACTGTGTACAGGTACTGTGAAAGATGCAGTGAGAAATACAGGTTATAAAGGAAGCGACCCTTCTCCAGAAAGGAGTTGAGAAGAAAGGAGATGTTTACGTGGATAACTAGAATACCAGATAAGGCAAGTGCGGGAGAGGAGGGGAGTTCTCTCTGCTGTCAGGAGGGATCCATTTCTTTTTTCTGGTGGGGGGACTGGGCCAATGCCCAGTTATTTATTCAACCTTTTGAGGTTGAAGTGCTATTGTAGGGTGACCACATGTTATTTCACTTTCTCTCTCGCAAGTAACTTCTGCTAGTACTGATTTTCTATAATAAAGCCATCCAGGCTCAGAGGGGTTGCCACTGGCCCAGGGGCACCCAGCCAGGACGTGAAGGGAATCAGAATGCGTTTCTGGAAGATAAGGCTTTGACTGCAAGCGCACATTTCCCAGAGCTCACTTAGCAGCTAGGGCCAGTCCTGTAATAGTAAGTAGCTGCAGAGCAGAGCTTTAGGAAGAAGACAGGGCTGTGTTTCTTAAAAGGAAATGGGATTATTACCCGCTTATTGTTTGGATTTTGCAGCTATGGCATAAAGTCAGAGGTGTTTGCCTGGAACAGGTAATTCTTGATGACTTGGGAAAGGTAATGCGCACTTGCAGCATCCTCCGTGTGCGGTGTGAATTTTAAAAACACACTGCCAGAACAGCCTCCCCCATGGCTCTCCGAGGACATGTGGCAGAGGAATCTGTGACCCTGGCAGCCGACACGCTCTGTAGTGCCACTCCCCGGCCTCTGCCGTTGACAGCCATGTCCAACTTGGCCACCGTCACAGTGCCGTGCCTGACACTGCTAAGGAGGTTGTAGAATGCTTTTGTCTGCCCCTTTCTGTCTTCTAACAAAGGGGTTTACCCTCTACCCACAGAGCCTGTCTAGAGGCAATGTGTCCCTGCTGCAGATGGAGCATTCAAATCCCCGAGTTCCTCTCTCAGCGATTTGCTGGCTGGTCTGCTGTGTTTTGTGTTTTGCCTTGGAACTGACAGATTTCCCCCCTCCGTTCTAATTCACTGAGAGCAAGCACGAGGATACGGGCGCGACCATGGCTACAGTTTTCCTTGCTTAGGCTTGCTTTGATGCTTTTAGATGACTGTACCAGGAGGATTTCGCAGTTGTACAGAAACGGATATTTCTGCAAGCGTGTTTATCAATTCTACACTCACCCCGCCGGCTGGTTCAGAGAGGCATTATGATGCTACCTTGTTGACACTGCTGGTCCTGGGATCCTACAGCCTTTGTGTAGGTCCTTTGTTAGCCGCGTTTACTGGGAACAGAAGTACGTCGATGATTCTGGTTTGATTCTTTTCTTTGTAAGCATGCTCTTCATTTTATTCAATAAATCGGCTTAGCACCTTTTGATCGCTCTTTTTGTAGCTTGTAATTTGTGTTCGTTGGATTTCTTGGGCATATTTTAAGGTGCTAATGTTTCTATAGAGAGCCAGTTGTCCTGTGTATTTTATGTGTTTCAGAACTCAGTGTAATTCGGCAGAGTTGTCGAGGTTCTTAGCACATGACTTTTCTTCATTATCAAAGATTATTTGATGGTCTTATTTCTGATGAAGTAGTATTTTTTGTGTATGTAGTAAGCTAGGGTTGGATGAGTATAAAAAAATACTTCCCTAGAATTAAAATGAAAGCATCACATCTTTGATTGTTTTACTCATTATATTCCAAAATATTAAAGATGTGTACCTTTTAAAGCTACCTTAAAACATGAAAAATAATTTTGAGCTGAAAAATTGTTCTGTTTCTGATAGGGATGGGTCACGTTAGGAAATAATCTTTTGATCAGTATTTTGATTCATATTGGACTGAGCATTTGAATCTTTTTTTTTTAAAGGACATTTCCATGCTTTGTCTACTCATTTCCTCATGGTGTGATAATGTTAATCGTATCTTAAAGGACTTCTGAGATCACGTAACGAATGCTGTTGTAAAATTAGCATCCTGTTCTCTGCACTTTGAGATTCTATGGAAATAACATTACCAAATTTTAAAGTGACTGAATCAAGATATAGGAGACAATAAAATCTCTGTTATTTGGGGGTTTTAGCAATGTGTGTGCGCGCGCACGTGCGAGTGTGTGCTTTTAAGCATAGAAAAATGTAAAAGTGTCATGTTTTCAGTTTGGGTATTAGCACAGAACATTGCCCAGTAGCTTTTATGTCAATTATGCTCATTTATAGAGGTCAGCCGTCATAAGCGCTTCCAGAATCAGATGGCTAAAGCCCGCTTTTTCAGGTCATTGGGTAAAAAGAAATGATATATTGTAGGTCACAAATAGAGTTGAAGGTTTGAGGACCATTGTGCCAATGTAGACTAGGTCTTTGAAGAGTATATAATTTCATCCCATGAGCAAATATGAAATCCAAGGGCTTCCCCTTCCTTCCATTTTGGCCACAGAAACATGTTTGTTTTTGAGAGACAGATGATGGGAGGAAACATAAGAGGTGCACACCAGAGCCATTTGCATTTTCTTGGAAACAGGGGAGCAGGAGAAGGCTAAGAAATGGAACATTCCTTCCTTTCATTCGCCTTCACAGGCCAGTGCCAGAGGGTGTTACGTAGAAAAGGTTCCTTCAACTCAGACTCCTCCCAGTTTTCCTGTTAACCCCTGGGAAGTTGGACAGTCTTGTCCTCTCTTAGCCTCAGTGTTCTCATCTGGTGAATGGGAGAGCCGGACTAGATCTTTCCGTCACAGTCCTTGCAGCAGCCAAGTTTCTGACCGTGTCTATGTTCGACATTACAGCAAAATGGTACCTATATAGTTTGAAAGGAGGGCCCTTTGAGTTGAAGCAATGAAGCTGACGGAGAGAAGGATTTCAGTTGTTTACCCTCAATCTCTTCCTCCTTACAGGATGGCAAGTGGGTGTTATCTCACCTGCCAGCCCTGGTCACTTTGCTAAGAATCACCTGGAGTGCAGTGTTGAACAATTTGCCGGCTGCTTCTAGGTTCAGAGCAAAATCCGTATTTGACTAGTGGTGTCTGCCACGGGTTAGGAAGGGCTGGCAGGTGGGCCGTGTATAGTCTGGTCCTGTATTACAAACATGAGTTATGCGTGTGTGTGTATGAATGGACTGTTTAGTAAGAATATACCGTTAGCCAAACTGGTGTTGACTTTGTTTTCATTCTTTTAATGTTTTTTCTAGGGTATATATATGACATTCTTATTAAAACAAAGCTGAGTGATTTTGCTTTTGCAACATGAAGACTTCAACTTAGTGATTTGATTTCAAGCCAGATGAGCAGATGATCTGGCACGGTGGGGAGTGTTAAGCTAATTCAAAAATGAAATATAAAAATCGAGAAATGAACAGAATGTTGGTGCTGTGTGTATATACATACTTCAATAAACAAAACAAGTACTAACGTTAACTAGATGCTAAAACGAAGTATGAATACAAATCTAGAACCAGGAGAAGCCCTTCTCTAAGAGGAAAATCATTGCTTCTGCTTAGGTTTCTCTGAGAATATTTCTTCATTTCCTCTTTAGATTCAGTCATATCTCTCTCTCTTTCTCCCTCCCATGTCCTCATTCTCTCTCTCCCTCCCTTCCTCTTCACTTGAACTAGATTTTGACCACAAGGAGGTGGGAACTAAGGATTCCAGAGAACCTGTTATTCTGGCATAATTGAGAGAGCTAGGGACAGAGCAATTTTAAACTGTGTGTTAGGCCGACTACGACCTAGGTGAGCACACGTGGAATTTACACGTTGATTCTACAGGCCCCCTCAAGCACCATGTTTAGAAGAATTCTGAAGATGCATTCATTCTCAGTGGGATTGAGCACCATAATCGGTTCATGGGGGCCCATGACAGCTTAGGTACTATTTCCATCCCTGCTGTTCAGTCCCACCCATGATATGTGGAGAGGTGAAGTGATTCAGTCCAGGTAGGTAGTGGCCAAATCAAAACCAGGACTCCTTTTTATAAATAGCACCATTAATTGAAAAGATTATGCTTATCTTATCATATTGGAACCTTTGCTGCTGAGGAATTATTATGGTAACTCTGGGCAAGAGAAAATTTAGACAGCATGCAGATACCAGCCAGTTGCCATGCCAGGAACTGAAACAGAGGGCAGGAGAAATACTGACATGGGCTCTTGCCTCCAACAGTGAATTGCATCCAGGTGTCCCCAAATGGGCCTGCTCAGAGGTGAGCACATTCAGAACTGTTGGTGTCAGCCACAAAAATGTGTGCAGCTCAGCACCATTTGTCCCCATTGTTAGTCAAGTGGGGAAGAATGAAGGAGGGAGCATGTATGATAGATAGAGAGCATGTTGGTGTGTGTATATGTGTATATTCCATATGTCTGAACAAACATGTGTGTGCTTGTATCTAAGTCAGAAATTTTACCCTTAAAATAGAGATTTTGACTCTCACGTGTTAGCAAAGTTGATGGTAGATCTGGTGCTGCATCTAGTGATCAGTATGATAGTATTAAACCTAACAAGTGGCAATGGGACAGCTGGTGTTCAGGACTCCTGTTCAGTGTATGACAGAGAGCCAAGGGACAAGAATATTGCCCCTCATGAGAAATGTGTCTTTTGCTTTAGTGAGAAATTCAATTATTGAGTTATTTGAAAACTAAAGGTCTTTGTGTTTAAAGCTTAGTAAGGAAAAGTGGGAATTCAGGACCGTATGAATTTATATTAGGTATGAAAATTAAACTCAATCCAACTTTGCAAAATCTGAATTAGGTGATTTATTTGCTACTGAATATAACCTTAGAAATGTTTAAAGAAAAGTAAGACTAAGACCCAGATGGTTGTAATAGGTGTTTAAGATTCTAATGACATCATCTGTTTCCTTTCTTGGATTTTGATTTAGCAAAGGATGAAATGCTCATTGAAACCCAATACCCATTTTGTATGGAAATCTAAAAAATATGCTCTGTGAAATTTTGATTCTGTTGTTTTTAAGGTTATGAAGTAGTTCCCCATCCATCCTTTACAAAGTTATGTTGACTTTTATAGCGGTAGTGTCTTCGGGTCTCTAGGTTTTGAGGAAGGAGAGATTTGGGAAGGAAGAGAGGAAACGGACAGAAACCTGTCAGTAGGAGGGAAGGCTCTGTGTTGGTTTAACCCTGATCCTGCACATATTATCTGGGCCCAGGAGACAGATGGCGCGTTGTAGAGAGACTTAACATGGATCAGGAAAGAAAAACAGCATGCTTCCACAGGATTTGAATGTGACGTCTGTAAACACACTTACTGTAGGAGCTGGGACAGCCTAGTCAGAAACTTCTAGCTGCTTCAGATTTGTAACATATCAGTTACAAGGTAGACATCTCACACATTTCTAGAAATGGGAGGTGAAGAAAGAGAGCGACAACATTCGTAAGAAAGAAATTTGTGACTTCGTGTTGACTGTCTGAATGTAATGAGATGCTTAGAATTGGGTGTCAAAAATTATTTGGAAACAATAAAAATAACTCCTTCTGGGTTGGTAGGGGGTGGAAACCAGGTGGTGAATAAATGAGCCTCCAGTTTTTCCCTCTGGCTCAGTGAGTATATATGGTGATAATTGTACCAGTGGTTTGTGTGCTTTGCAAGGCGGGATGGACTAAAGGTTACCTTTTATGGGAAAAGAGAATTCTAAAACTTTCCAGGTATTTTTGTTTGGATTTCTTTCTTGGAAACAGACAGAAAAGGGCAAAGTGCTATGTTTATGCTTTGCGTGTTGTGTAACATATAATCTCTTACGAAGGAGCAGAGCAGAGCTCAAATTTCTTGTAGGAGCTAAGCTTCTGCATAGCTGCCTTTTTCAGATTATTGTAGAGAACTAAAATTAAAAATATGAATTTATAATAATTTTTAAAGATACAGAAACCACTTTGTTCATTGCAACATGATTTATGATAGCCAAGATATGGAAGCAACCCAACTGTCCATCAGTAGACGAGTGGACACAAAAAGCTATGATACGTACATACAATGGAATATTACTTGGACATGAAAAATGAAATCTTACCATTTGTGACAGCATGAACGGACTTGTGTGGTATTATGCTAAGTAAAATAAGTCAGACAGGGACAAATGCCCTATAATTTTACCTATATGTGAATCTAAAGAACAAAATAAACTGACAAATAGAAACAGACTCATAGTAATATTTGATAGGTAAATATCATGTTTCTCATCAGAATTACCACTATTGTTAGCATCCACTGACATTTCCTGGTCTCAATCAAGTATTTTTGTAATAGTTACCAAATGAAGATTTTTCCAATTTCATTACTTCTTCTACATTTGTCAATTGGCATTTACATTTCCAGTATTTTTAATGTACATGTATAAATATATATAATCAGAAAAAAATAATAAATACTGTTAAAGTTTTTAAAAAGAAAATACAGATGTAAAATTTTTTCATTAGGTCATCACTGCTGCTTCCTTTTTTAAAATTACCACTCAATCAAATCTGGAATCATTTTCCATGTTTTATCTTTAGACGCTGATACTGTTTTTCAAACCTTTCCTCTTAATGTTTTGGACGTTTGTGAGATTTTTAAAATGTATGTCCTCCCTGCCCCAAACAGGGCAATAAGTGATAGAAGTGGTGAGTCTAGTCCTAGAGTAGCCACGAAGTCCAGTCAACCGTAGCATAGCAGAGGAACACTATTCCATAGGGCAGTTTGGTAAATTCTAAAAAGTCAGCATGTAGAGCTTTAGAAATCAACCTTCAGTATTCTTAAAATTTGAATTTAAATACAATTCACATAACTTTATATCCTGTTTAATCACTTTAATGACTTACATTTAGCATATGCAGCATCATTTAGCTACTCTTGACTATTTGGAGCACTTCTTTTTTATTTTTCCCCTATGGAGCACTTCTGTATCACATTCAAAAGTGATTCTACGATGAGTATCTTCACAATGATTACTTTTAAAGTTTGGGGGAAGTTTCTTGTGATAGATACTTAAAAGTAATGTAAATAAGTCAAAACATATACATATTTGTAGTCACTTCCCTCAGGCAACCAAATTGCTTTCCAAAGCATCATGTCTACATGTACCATGACTGACAACATAAATAAAAAGTGCTGACTTCACCCCAACTCCGGTCAACATTGGGTACTATTTTTCAAATTGCTTGTAATCAGTGAAAAATTTTAGAGCCTTGTTACAGTTTAACCATAAATCCATGATTTCAAAGACAATTCTATTGCCTCACAAGACAAGGAAGAGAAGCAGAAAGAGAATGGTCTTTAGAGGCACTGAAAATTAGTTTAAATCTGGGCCTTGCCACTTTCTCCTTCGGTTCTGACCTTGGGCTAGTTGCTAAGCCTCGGCAAGTCTCAGGTTTCCCACTGAGGAACACAGGGACATTTGGGGACTAATTCCCTGCGTAGGGATGACTCGGCCTCCTCGAATTGCTCTCACATGCGAGCTTCTACTGTTAGACTGTTAGGGGTGGTGATGATGGTAACCCTCGCCATTGTTCTTATGATTCTAGAACTTTCAGATTTCTTTTCTAGGAAGTTGACTTGTTTTAAATCTGAAAGCAAGCAGGAAAGTCAAGAACCATCCTCATGGGGTCGAGCTGTTGTCATTTATTTAAAGGCTGTGACTTTACGAGATTCAAGCCAAATTGACTCTAAATAAAACTCGGTCGGGTGGCTGTTGATAAGGAAGAGGCCACACGTACCACATACTATTATTACCTTGGTTCTACTGCACTTGAAAGCTGTTTGGGAAACCGAAGCACCAGAGTTGTGTTTATCCAGCCCCCTGATGATTGCACACAAAGTCGCAGTCACAGGTGTCCCTCTGCGCAGAAAGTGGAGAAGCACTGCTGCGTTCAGTCCTGCTGGCTAAATGCAGCCCAGGGGGGCGGGCTGCTTCCCCGGCCCCTTTTCCCAAGTGTTGGGACGTGGGTGCAGGAGGCACACCTGCTCCGGGGAGGTCATTCATGCTGGGGTGGCCAGAGTGTCATTGGTGAGGCTGAGCATGCGGCCATCTTCAGTGCCGGTTTACAATTCTAGTTCTCCTCTCATACTTCAAAGGCAGATGCTATTTGGATTTGTAATAAATTGGGTGTTTTAAATCAGAGAACAGTATGGATTATTTAGTAAATTCTCATTGGGACAAAGGCTGTCGTTTTAGCAGGGGCTAGATACCTACTTCACGTACCGCATATAAATACAGGGTGGGGCAAAGTGGGATAACTGTTCTTCATATGGAAAATAATACAATAATGAATAAATAATAGTACAAGTATAAACTGTGTTTTACGTATCAAAACTAAGCCTACTTTTGCCCTACCCCAAAATTGGAATGATAAGAATAGAAAGTCTTTCGGATAGAAAAGACTTTCCCAAGAACAACTGTATAAAAGAAATAATGAACAATTATGACAACAGAAGTTTTAGATTCTGTGTCAAAAGCATAAACATAGTGATGGGTGTTAACTGTAACTAGACCTATTGTGATCATTTCACAATACATACAAATATCAAATCATTAGGTTATACCCTTGCAACTAATATTTGTCAATTATATTTCAATTAACCTTATAAACAAGATTAACAAGCAAACAACAAAAGGGGACAATATATGGAACTGGTTTGCTTTACAAAGACTTGAAATTGGCAAGATAAAGACGATTCCACAAGAGAAAAATAAGTGGAAAAACGCAAAAGAAGAAATATGGATGGCTCAGAAACAGGAAACATGTTTCCAAAATGCTAATTAAAATAATGTGCTGTCAGTTCTTGTTTGTTTTCAGGTGCCTCACACATACCACTGTATGGAATATAAATTGCAGCAGCCTTTCTGAGGCACTTGGGCGAGGGTCACAAAGGCCTTCCAGCCAGGAAGTTCATTTACCAGAATTGATTCTGGGAAAATAATTATTTATTGCTTTTCAGAATTATTTAGAAGGGAAAATTGGAAACAACCTGACTGATATAAACAACAGATGTTGTTTAAATTACACTCATTGATATTTTAATAACATCTTGGAAGTCATTAAATAACAATGTAGAGGATTATTTAATGCCATGAAAGATAAGTGAAATTTTAATCTAATAAGTTTGTTAAATTTATATTAAGTTTAGAGACTGGTTACAGAGCCCTGCGGTGTGCATGAAATTTAACTTTTATTTAGAAAATTCTATACACGTGTTTTTAAAAAAAACAAATACTGTACTTGGATAAAACATTATTGCTCTTACTTTTGGAGACCAGAGAAATAAAAGGCAATGTTACTGATCTTGGAGAATTTACAATCTTATGAATGGGAGGGGGTTAAAATTTTTAAAATTGTTTTATGTGATTTTTTAAATCATTTTTTACATATGTCTTATAGGCATTCTTCTTCCTAATGAAGAATATGATTTTATGGGGAAAAAATTGGACGCTTAGTTAAACTTTCTACAATTGGAGTAGAGATTAGTACATAAAATTATAAAGACTACGAGGCATAAAAATCATGAACATGTGGCTCTTAGGGTTCATTAGAGAAAATAAGGTGATAAATATTGAGATTGATACTTCGTGTTAGATTTCTAGGGAAGCTGCCTTGCTTAGAGGCGTGAATCCCTGGTTTAAATGTCATTTCCTCCGGACACTTCATGATCGTTAACAACAAACACATCAGGCTATGTTTGTATGTACTCCCTAGCATCTCAGCAACCCTGCTCCACACATGCCAGCATCATGTCTTGAATCATAACATCATTGTTTTCTACAGTCAAGTTCCTGATTAAACACACACACACACTAAATCTAAGAAGCAGTGGAACCTGTGATTCTTATTTGAATACACTGTGATATCACAGCACTTTGACCTCCCAAATAGTTATGTCATCCCTATAAGATCTTCCTTTTTCTAAGCCTTACACAATGTTTTCATTGTTTTACTTAATTTGGGTCATTAACAGAAACTCAACTTATTTCATAGGCTTTTTATAAAGCTGTTGTGCCATTGAAGCTTTTTAAAAGTGTATTTTTATTATACAAAGTCTTAATCTTATTTTAGAGAATGTAATAAGAATCACCAAGGGCAGTAATGAAAAATCCAAGGACCTTTTTTGGTCTCTAAGAACAATATAATTATAGCTATTAAAAATAGCTATAATTCTGCTTCTGACGTTTGTGAAATATAATGAGGAAATACAGAAACAAACAGCAAAGAAATTAAAAATGGTACCCACCCCAACTTCCAAAGCATTGCTGACATTTTGGTATGTTTGCTGCAATATTTTTTATTCTTTTTGTTTAAAGTTGAGATCCTAGTATACACAATTTTAAATCATGATTTCATTTTTCCACTTAGCATCTGGACACAAGCTTTACTGAACTTCATAAAACTCATTCCTTTTTTTAATAGCTATAATTATATTGTTTTTAGAGACCAAAAAAAAGGTCCTTAGATTTTTCATTACTACCCTTGGTGATTCTTATTATATTCTCTTAAATAAGATTAAGACTTTGTATAATAATGAGGATGGAGACCTTCTTTTTAGGTACTTCTATATTTAGTATAATTTCAGCAACTACAGACAGGGCACAAGTGATAACAGCTGAACAATAAGTAATCAAAGAATATTTTTGCGCCAATTTAAAGATCTGTGCTTTCTGATCTATGCTTTGGTGCCCCCAAGTATATATATTTATAAATTGTTGTTACTCTACTATATCTACTGATTTAGTTATTTAAATGAGTGAATATATATAAATGTTAGATTGTCTCACATTAGGAGTTGGCTGTTACTATTAATAGGTCGTCAAGGCTTGCTTGTGGTAAATTGCCACCAGGAGGCAGACTATGTTTGGAAAAGAATTGAAATCTAGTTTGAGCTGTTTTTAGTTTTTATCTGGTAACCTGGCTTCTGTGCATGTACTTTGCTGTAGAAACAAGAATTATTCCTTCTGACTTCTAACTCTTTTCTTTTCACCAGCACTGCTGCTTTTTATAGCTACTCCAACATTATTTACTACATTCCCTGTATTGGACTTCACATTCCTGGGCGTGTTCTGTAACTACCTATTTGTTCTCCTTAATCCTTTCACCCTTTTCACCCAGCTCCCAGCCCCACTTCCACCTGGCAGCTGTAAAAATGTTTCTTGTTTCTATAAATCTGTTTGTATTTTGCTTGTTTATGTTTTAGATTCTACATATAACTGAAATGTTTTGGCATTTGTTTTTCTTTGTCTGACTTATTTCGCTCAGCACAATTCCCTCTAGGTCCATCCATGTTGTTACAGATGGAAAGATTTCATTTTTTTTTTTAATCTTTTTAAAAAATTTTTTAAATTATTTTAAAATTGTTTTAAAAATATTTTATTATTTTCAGAGAGAGAGAAAGGGAGAGAGAGAGATCCATGTATGGTTGCCTTTCACCTGCCTCCAGCTACAGACCTGGCTGGAGAGCTGGTTATGTACCCTGATTGGGAATCGAACCAGCGACCTTTGGGTTCGCAGGCCGGCACCTTATAACACTGTGCCACCAGCCAGGGCGATTTCATTGTTTTTTTTTGTTTGTTTGTTTTTTATGGCTGAGTCATATTCCATTGTATATGTGCACCACTTCTTCTTTATCCATTTATCTATTGGTGGACAAGATTAAATTAGCCAAGATTGCTTCCATATCTTGGCTATTTTAAATAATACTGCAATGAACATATGGATGCATATGTCTTTTTAATTTAGTGTTTTAGGTTTCTTCAGCTGAATACTTAGAAGTGGAATTGCTAGGTTTTTCTTTGTCTCTTAGTATGGCCTTTGTTTTAAAGTCTATTTTGTCTGGTATAACTGTTGCTACCCTAGCTTTTCTTCGTTGTTTGTTTCCATTTTTGTGAAATAAAATTTTCCATCCCTTTAAGCTTATGTGTGTATTTTTGTTGAAGTGAGTCTGTAGATAGAATATGTAAGGGCCTTCTTTGTTACCCAGTTAGCTGCATTCTGTTGATTGGAGCATTTAACCCATTTGCATTTCAAGTAATTGTTTGTAGGTATATATTCATTGTCATTTTATTATTTATACTTTTTATCATTTCTCCTTTTTCTTAAAGAAGACCCTTTAACAGTTCTTATAATACTGATTGGGTGGTGATGAACTCTAGCTTTGTGTTGTCTGGGAAGTTCTTTATCTTCCTTTGATTCTAAATGATAGCTTTGCTGGGTAGAGTAATCTTGGCTGTGGTTCATTGATTTTTCACCACTCTGAATATTTTTTGCTAATTCCTCCTGGCCTGTAAAGTTTCTGTTGAGAAGTCAGCTGACAGTCTCATGGGAGCTCCTTTGTAATAACTAAGAACTTTCGCTGCTTTTAAGATTCTGTCTTGTCTTTAACTTCTGGACTTTTATTTGTGATGTTTCTTAGTGTGGGCCTCTTTGGGTTCATCTTGTTTGGGACTCTTGGTACTTCCTGGACTTGTATGTCTATTTCCTTCACCAGGTTATGGAAGTTTTCTGTAAGTATTTTCTCAAATAGATTTTCAATTCCTTGTTCTTTCTCTTCTCCTTCCAGTGTGCCCATGATGCAAATGTTGGTATGCTTGAAGATGTCTCAGAGGCTCCTTATACTACCCTCATTTTATGGATGTTTTAAATTTTTTTGCCGTTCTGATTGGATGTTCCCTGCTTCTTTATCTTCCAGATCACTGATTTCTCAGCTTCCTCTATTCTACTGTTGATTCCATGTAAATTATTCATCATTCTAGTTAATGTGTCCTTCATTTCTGACTGGTTGTTTGTTTCCTGTCTCCATTTTTATATTTCCTTTCTCTTTGTTGAAGTATCCACTAAGCTCCTCTTCTCTTCCCCTAAGGTCATTGAGCATCCTTATAACCAGTGCTCGCTGAGTCCATCCCTTGAGTGTGTCACTTAGGGAGTGGCTGGGTGGCACTCCAGTGTGGTCTAAAGCCGTGCACCAGGTGTGCTGGCTCCGCAGCTTCCCAGGAGGTATAGGCCAAGGCCAGCCACTGCCTGTGCTGTGCCCGTGGCCGCCTGGCATGAGCGACAGTGTTCTGCAGATGGGATCGAAGGTGTTTGGGAGAGGCCAAGCTGTGAACTGAGGCTGCGCTAGTGCAGGGGCCCTGGGGTCACTACGCAGGAGGCAGAGGATGTGCCAAAGCGACATTCTGCTTGTATGGGAGACTTTAGGGAAGTCCGTTGTACCAGCCAAGATGGGTTATTTGTATTTGGAAAAGTCCCTGAAAAGAGCTTGGGTGAGCCCGCACACTCATTGGGTGGGGGAGGGTCTCAGGCAACCACCAAGTCAGGGCTCACAGTGACATCCAGGTGGATGGAGGCTCAGATATGGCACTGACCGCCAGCTCTGTCAGGATTTGACTCAGAAAAGGGACAATGGCCTCTGCCTGCACTTCTGTTTGGGAGAAAGCTGCCCCTCCAGCCCTCACCTTGTCGCCGGACAGTTCTGTTCCTCCCTGTCTGTCCCGGGTGGCTTTTGAGCTGCTGCCCCAGCGCTGGAGCTCAGAGGGAGTGAGTCTGAGTAAGTCTGTGTGTGGGCCCTTTAAGAGGAATACCTGGGATTTAAGTAGCCCTCCTGGTCGCTCAGCCACCATCCCTGCTGCTCTGCACAGCCAGGAGTTACGGGACTTCTCTTCCTGGCCCTGGAACCCTGAGCTGGGGTGTGTGGTTTGGGGCTGGGACCCCTCACTTCCAGCAGGGGGACTGCTGTAGCTGTGATATTCCTCCCAATTTTTATCCATCACATGTAGGTGTGGAACCAGCCCATCTAGTCTCACCACCCCTCCTGCTAGTCTCAGAGTGGTTTTCTTTATAGCTTAGGCACAGGACTCCTTCTCAGCTGGGTTTCAGGCGATTCTGATGGCTACCCTGTCGTTTAGTTGTCATTTTGATGTGGCTGCGAGAGGTTTTGAGGACTGCATTTACCCATCTGCCATTTTACTGGGAGCCCTCTTCTCTTTATTCTTGCAATTTCTTGCTCTGCTGTTTAGAATGTTTACTATTAATATGTGGGGTGTAGCTTAGTGTGTGCAACTAAAACTTTTAATCAACAAAATGAGAGGATGACATGTGGCTATTTTATGTATTTGAATAATTATACGAAAGGATTTCATTTTTATTTATATATTTTAAGATTTTATTATTTTTAGAGAGAGGGGTAGGGAGAGAGGCAGAGAGGGAGAGAGACATCCATGTATGGTTGCCTTTCACCTGCCTCCAGCTACAGACCTGGCTGGAGACCTGGCTTGCAACCTGGTTATGTGCCCTGGCTGGGAATTGAACCAGCAACCTTTGGGTTCACAGGCCAGCACCTTATCCACTGTGCCATCAGCCAGGGCTAAAGGATTTCATTTTTAATCAAGGTATTGAGAGTTTACTATTACCTAATCTAAACCCCCACCCCAAAGAAAAATGCTGTATGGAGTGGTGTCATATCTATTTTTAATATATTAATGTTTAACTTTATTCTTCTATTTACAATTCAATTTTAATGCTGATTGACATCTTAGTTTTTACAAGTTTCCTGGGAGGGGCGGTTGGAGGAGAGGTGGTTATACATAGAGGGTGGGGGAAAATTAGGCTTACAGTTCATAGAGAAAATAATACAAAAATGAATACATCATAATGCCGGAATGAACTGTCTTTCACTAACTCACCATGTAAGCTAATTTGCCCCTGTATTAAGATGCAGGATCTGAAGGAAAATGGTGGTTGTTTTTAATAACAATAAGCTGATAAAGTGTGAAGGCAACACCTAAAGGGAGCCTTTTTGGACTTCCATTCTGTGTTTTAGTTGCCATGGGTACAGTGCATACAAGATTCACAACTGTGTGTGAACAGTGTGTATCTTTCCCACACAAACCCTTGACCCCTTGACCAGTTACTGGGTTTGTCCCATTGTTGACAGTCCCTGAAATGGCATACATACTGCAGGCGGGGTGCAGAGAGATAGGGAATTGCTCAGAATTTCCTTTCCTGCCCATTGGCTTCCCCGTCACCCCCTAAATGCTGCTTAGAATTTCTGAAAGAATGCGTGCTTCCTGCACATTTAATAGCAATTAATAGCATTATGTATAGTTAACAATTTCTACATTTATTTCTGTTACGGAGTCTTATGTTTTTAAGGAAATCATGGGAATAAGCATGGGTCATTTTTTACCATTGTTTTCTTGCACTTTTCTTAAAAATTTTTTAGGAAACTAGGGGTGTTCCAACTTTAGAAATGTTTGCTTTACTTAAGTAAGCATGTTACCAGTGTAAGTTTCTTACTTCCATTTATCTTTCAAGTTTGTTTTTTGCCATGACATTTTAATTTACTTTCATAAACCACTCTACTTCAATAAACATTTAAAAGGTCCCAGTAAAAAACACACGTAATTCAACCCCTCCCAGTGTTTCTAGTCTCAGCATATTACTGTGAGAGGCTACCTGGCGTCAGTGCATTTCTGTCAGTGCATTTGTCAGGCAATAATGTAGCTGCCTATCTGATTTGACTAATTTTTATTCCTTTGAAACAATTACATTATACCTTCAGAAACTGAAGAATAAACCTTTTATTGTTGGTTATTAGTCAGGTCCTCAGAACATCAGTGTGAAAGTTGAACTTTAACCTTCTAGTATTGATCTGTCATTGCTATAATAAACATTTGTTTAAAAATTAGAATTGGGAGCATTTATTGCTTGAAGCCATTTTTAAAAAATTCAGTGTGTCAGGTTCATATATAGATTTACATATAAAGAAGCTGAAAAAGCCCCAGTTTTATGAGTGTGACTGTAATTAAAAAAACTAAAAATCAGAATGCAGATTCCTTTAATGAAATTTTAATATATTTTTAAAAATTGTACATAACCACAAGTCACTGCAAGTAGTTAATTTCCCTTTCCAGTCTTCCAAGCCATTACGGAGTCTGTGAGATTATTGGTTGTTATAGAAAACTCCCCAGACCACCCACTTCCTCCTCCCTTCTAGTCTCCGATGAGAACCGTAACAAGCGCGTTAGCATGTGGCGTGTGATGTAATTCACAGGCTGCTGGCCCTGGAGCTGCTGAGAGGAGGTATTATTCAAAGGAAGAGCACTGTTTTGACAACATCTGGGAGGCAGAAGGGAAGCCAGGAACACTTGGATAGCTCTGGGGTTTTGTTTTCTTTTTTTCCCTTAGTGTTTGGGTATTGGAATGACATTTGCCACAGTAGGCATGTTTTCTCTCGCCGTGTTTCTTGACCTGGACGAGTGCTGAGTTTAAAAAGACAGTATGTGACAGTCCAGGGAAGCTGTTTCTTCTGCGAAAGCTTCCCACCTGCTCTGAAGACATGTTGTTGTCCTCCAAATTCTCCTTATCCACCATCCACGTACGCCTGACTGCCAAAGGATTGCTTCGGAATCTGCGCCTGCCTTCAGGGTTTAGGAAAAGCGCTGTCATTTTCCACACAGGTTTGTCTTGCGTTGGTCTCTGTGTGTAGGGAGGCGTGGGGGACATCTTGGGTAACGTGCAGTTGTTCGCAGAAACGTCCTAAGGAGATAATGTGGGGGAAGAAAGCTCTCTGTGAGGACTAGGCTTAATTTGCGGAAATGAAATAAGCAGTTGGTGTTGTTTCGAACATGAGTGTATGTGGGACTTTTACTGTTTGCGAGCAGATGCGCGCTGGGTTGGTTTCCGGAGAGCAGAATTGCTGCCCTGCTGCTTCCAGCTCTCCGCTCCGATGCCAGCCCGACCTTTGAAAAGCAGCACCTGTTCAGTTGCATCGTCCTGCCCACGGCTCTGGAAGCAGGACATGGGTAAATTAAGAAGAATATTTTACTTCCCCTAAAGGACAAGATGAAATGAGAGGGCTTCTGTAGTTTTTTTATTAGGAAGTTTCTCACTGAGATTATGACGTTCATTTAATATCCTACGCAGTTTCCACATTGTCCACATGTCTGAAATAAAACATCCTGATAGCTGTGGAGAGGTCATGAGTGAACCGCAGATGAAGGTCCCTGAGCTTCGTGGTGAAAATGTTGGCAATTCAGAAACGGCCTCTGATGTTTATGCTTGTACCTGCTTTTTATTTTCTTTCTTTCTTTTTTTTTATTTTAAAGAATGTGTCTTTTATTTTTATTTTAAGATTGTATTCATTATGTTTAGAGAGAAAGGCAGGGAGGAAGGAAGGGAGAGAGAGAAACATCACTGTGGTTGCCTTTCACCTGCCTCCAGCTGGGGACCTGGCTGGAGACCTGGCTTGCAACCTGGTTACGTGTCCTGACTGGGAACCGAACCAGCGACCCGTGGGTTCACAGGCCGGCTCCCACTGAGCCACACCAACCAGGGCTTGCTTTTTATTGTATGTGCCAAAGATAGAAGTAAACACAGTGTGTATTTCAGGCGTATAGAAACCTATGTGCCACTTTGAGGGGGATCAGTCACCTCACATCACTGCCTCTTGTTCTAGATAATAATTGCATCTATGGTAAATTAAGTTGGTTTTATGCCCTGAAATCTAAAGTGCTTTTATATTTCATTTTGGCTGGTTAGTAAATGGAAGATTTTTTTCCCCTTATTTCCAGTGCATGTCAGCCCCCATGTGCCTTGTTTTCCATCTCTGTCCCTAGAGATGTTTTTCAGCTGACTGTAGTTTCCCCAGAGGCATCTTCCTTCTCTGTGGGATGATTCTTATTTTTCCCAGTGCCTCTCCCTCCTGTCCCCTCAGCCCCCTGGATCTGTCACTCTCCAGTCAGCCAGCCATTTCCCTAGGTCTGCGCTGACAGCCACAGGGAAGTGAGCTAACTTAGGAAATAAACAGTGGCTCCAATTTGTCCCAGGGCTAAATGTCACTGCCATTTTTTCAACCGTAGAAAGCAACAAGATTGCAAACACTAAAAGCAGAAAGGTGCCCTGTATTTGTAATAATGTGAATGATCTAAAATAGCAACAGAAGCGTTTGATTTTTAATTTAGAAAAGAGTGATCCATGCTGCAAGTTAAAAGGAAAAATCAAACAGTACATAAGGTTGTACCATTCCAAGTGAACCACAGACCCCGCCAGCACCAAGGGACAGCCACTCTCACGAGTGCGTCATAGCTTCCTGGTCATTTTCTGATCACCTGTAAGCCCATGTAAATCCTGTGTATTCTTTTTGTCGTTATTGTATAGAAACGGAAGCATGTTATATGTACTCCTCTGCAGCCTGCTTTCTAGAATGAGTATCTTAGGTTTTCACATTCACACCATTTAAGTAACTCATTCTTTTTAATGATCACATAACATCCCATTGTCGGGCGAGCCATGATTTATTTAACCAGCCTTCTGTTAGAGAACATCTGAAGTTGTAGTGTTTTTTTGTGAAGCAGATAGTTGGCCAAGGCAGCTGAAGCAAAAGACACAAGGCTGTTACTAGCAGAGTTTGACCTAATAGGGATATTTTTAGCTGCGTCTTATTTTCTGAATGTATACAGATATTCTGAAACATTCATTTGATTGCAGTCGTAGTTTTTAGAGCTACAGTGCACTTATCGGGGGTCTAGTTTATCTTATTTTACACCAAAAAGTCTGAGGCACAGACAGGTGAGCTGATGTGTCCAAAGATGCACAGTCTGCAGCAAAGATAGGACCAAAACCTGGGACTGACTTACCTCTGTTTAGAAATTCTGGCATAGAGATTCTGGCTGTGAATTTCCCTATAATTCTGTTAGACCCAGTGAATAGTAGTGATGAAAAGAGACTTCTGTGCGTAGAGAGTATTTTTAAGTTAAGTATGTAATTCTACTTACCCCCATTGAGACTCTTTTGCGAGCTTACGCATATTACATAACCTGAAGGTCTGAGAAACCTTCTAATAGAATGGATCATGAAGCCATTGCATTTACTCTTATCCATGTGGCTGTTGGCTGTCGCTTGTGTTTGTCTTCTAACGCAGGGAAGTTGTGTTGGTTGCCCTGGTGGCCGTGGCCTTGACCCGGACTCCAGGAGCCAGGGTTGGAGCCTAGGTTCTGCTAGTAACCAAGTGAGTGACCAGACAGGGCTATACAAGGAAGGAATCCGATGAGATGATAACCTGCGTGAATTTTCCTGCTATGGATTTAAAAGCCCCAGGATGTATTACTGACACCTGAACATTCCTCTTAGCTAAGCTCATTCTTGCCTTATCTCTCAAACTCAGTCAGTACTCCTGGTTTCTTTCTTTCTCTTGGTGGCTCCATGTTTCCCTTATCCTGTCATCGAATCTGTCACCTTTGGATCGTTGTTCTTCCTCATTTATCCATAGCTGATCGGTTGCAAGAATCCACGACTCTCCTGTAAAATGTCTGTTCGTTTTCGCCCTCTGTCGCTGCGCTAGTCCAGGCTTTGCCATTGGGCATGTGAAATGACTCTTTTTACAAGTTCAAGCAAAATGGTCAAATACCAAGTTTCATATCACCTAACCAAATACTGTGGGCTCTTTGAAGGATTTGGTCTTTTTGGTCTTTGGCACCAGCCTTTCCCCGGCTTCTAAACTGTTGTTCACGTGGCAAGATTCATTCATTCCTTTCGTAGATAAGTATTTATGAGATATTTCATATGTGTCAGGCACAACGCTACCTGCTGAAAATGGGACTTAACTGGGACTGTCACACATGGCCCGTGTCTGTCTTCACGTGGCCCGCCATTGAACGGAGGGAGACAGGCTTAGAAGGTCAAGTAATTGCGACAGGGGTGGACGATGAGGCACCAGGCAGAGGCAGGTGAGACGAGCATCATCCGGGATTGTGTGGAACCAGCCCAAGAACAGGAGGGTGTTCCAGGCGGAGAAGATAGCCTGTGAAAGTGAGAGAAAGTGTGTGGCTGGACCCAAGATAATCATTTTCTCTGTAAACAGGGGCCAGAAAAAAAAAGGGGGGGAGCAGATAGAGCTCTGAGTGACATAGTGGGGTGTCAGGTATGGGGTGAAGGTCTTCTGCAAATGCCAGGAGTGAGGTCCCTGACCCACCAAAGTGTTCTGCAAACTTCCCAGTTGGAGAATTTTGCACCAATATTAGCTCCTATTTTATAACGCGTAGTGAAGGGAGAAGAATCTACTGAGCAGAACTATCTTTTGTCAGCAGTTTTATTAGACAGAGTTCAGGTTTTCCATGAAGCTGGAGATTGCTATATTAATTATTCTGAAAAGTGCCATTTTGACCCTTAAAGAATAAATGCGCTCTTTGACTCAAGTGAAAGAGAGTCAAAGAGAGAAGGCAGTTACACACAAAGTCGGAATTCTTTGTGCTGAGTTAGTGACATTAAAGGCAATTACTATGGCCATAATACATGTATGCATATATGGAAGAAGGGCGGGAAAACTATTATTAACAAGACAAAATGCTTAATTTACAGAGAGGTAACTATTTTGACTAGGTATCCTGTAAGAGTAAGGCGGAATGTGGGTAAAATTTGTTCCATTAGAATGAAAGCCATCCCGTTGTGTTCATAGGTTTGGCATGTGTTCTCAAGACTGTCCTGTAGAACTGCCTTGAGCTGAAGGTCGTTAAGATGACTAAGAAGGAGCCTGTGTGGCTCACTGAAAAGGTAGCTCTAATGTTGCTAGGTGGCTTGGCAGTGGAGGGCCACCACCTCTGCTGGTCTCCTGGCCCTGTCCTTCAGGCCGTCGCCTCGTGATCTCACAATGGCAGGAAGGGAAGAAGAGGAAAGGGGTGGTACCACATCACTGAAGCTTCCGTCCCATTGGCTAAATCTCCGTCACATGGCTGTCTCTACCCACAGGGGAGTCTGGGATATCGACTGTTTGACGTCTCCAGTCTCTGTAGTGCATGCAGGTTCGAGAGGGGTTACAGCCTTGTTAGTAGCTGATATTCGTTGCTTGTAAATAAGGGGGGGACATCATGCCGCGGGTGGAACCTTGCAGTAGACTTTGTCATTTTTTTCTCTTGTACGACATGAAAGTTTTCTAGTCATGATTACCTCTCGTCATTGTCAATTAAGTGCTTTCAAGTCATTGTGTTGTTTGGATGTAGAGATTGTTTGGTTTTGAGCTCTGAAGTGAATTTTCAGTTATAAAATAATACCTCGAGAAGGAATGTTCTGGCCTTTAGATACGGTTTTTATATACTTAATGAGCAGATGGCTGGAGTTGGCTACACGAGTTAACTCATGCACGCCCTTGCATTAGCTTTTGTCTAAAATGGTCAACAGTGAGTTAAGATGGGTCCACAAAAGAGGAATTAGTACTGTGTTTATGGTGGGCATCCTATTCCTGCATTGTTACGTACATATAAACTAATAACTGATGACATGACTATTTTTTAAAATTTCTTGATAGGATTATACAGGCTGCTGTGCACTCGCTGTTCATGGCTCTGGCTAGAAAGCGCGTTAACCGTGTGTGTTGCGAACAGTGTTCAGGACAGTGATGGGGCAGACAGTTGAATCGGGGGAGTGCTGTGGAGCAGGTGGGTCCAGAATAGACTCTTTCTGGAGAAAACAACAGGGTGAGAACCTGTCAGGATGCCTTCCTCACCTTGTCCCACACCTTCCCCTCTCTCTGTCCTCCCATTCTCACGGGCTGATCTACTCCCTTTAGTGTTATTTCCTGGCTGGAAACTTGTGACTCGCCCCAGATGCCCTTGAGCCAACTGGTCACTAATCCTCCTGTTCTGCCTCACACACATTTGTGTTTTCCTGCCTGTTCTTACTGCCTGTGTGTATGTGTGTGTGTGTGTGGGGGGGGGGGTCTTGACCTTACCCCCACGGGGCTTCTTCCACAGCGTCTCCCAGTGGCTGCTCAACATTGTTCCGGTCCTCCCACAAGACAAAGCCTTGTATGGTGCACACGCTCCCGCCCCCATTTCAGCTTCCAGCCAGTCCACCTCGCTGTAACTTCAGGAGCACCGACTAGGCTGGCAGCTCTAGTTTCCTCTCTGTACCTCTGCATTTGCCAGCCTTTTCCGCTTATCTGTCCGCCAAGTGCGCAAATGTCCATCTGTGTCTGTGGACCTAGGCATTTCTCCATCTGAACTCTCACCACGCTGTATACATAATACTGTTATCCGATTACATGGCCGTTGTTGATGGCATAGTTCTGTGCCTGCTACAGAGAAGTTCCCGAAAAGCAAGGCCCAGTTTGTTAGGACATCCAGTCGACACTTAGTGCATGGACTAAGTGTCATCTGTACCACCCAGTAGTCATCTAGGTGATCACTTCTTAACTAGAAGCTCCTGCTTATTAGGACACAGATGTCCCAATAGGTGGCATTTTAATGCTGTGTCTTCCTGGGTGAACACCCATCATGTTATGCTGAGGAACTGCTGAATGGAAGGACTTGTGTAAAAAATAAGTGTTTCTCTTAAGGCTTTGAAATCTATAGGTTCAAATTAAGTCAGAAGAAGAGAATCAGTTATCTGTTTAGGGTGCAGGTAAAAATTTAGAGAACCCTCTAAATTTCAGAACCAGCCCATTGGTTCATTGCCAGCGTTTTGTTAACCCACAATGTTGGTTTTCAGTGCCATATCCAGTGGATAGCCCTGCCCACCTAACGTCCCAATGTCCCACCTACATTCAGAAAGGCGGATGTGTGCGAGTCGGACGGGAAGAGGTTAATACCAGGAAAACACAATTCAGCAGAGATGTCGGTGTCTCGTGCATCCCTGTACCCAGCAACTTCTGCATGCCTGGACTCCAGGTCACCAGGGCAGGTCTGCTGTCCACAGCAAAGCCCTCATGGTAGACTTTCGATAAATGTTTGGTGAGTGAACGAGTAGGTCAGTGACTTTACAAAAACTAGGCAACGTTATTACTACATTCGGTGTTTGTTTTGTGTTTCATGAAAGCCAAGACATTCTCCTGACAGGTCTTGTCTCTAACTTGATTTTATCACTGAGGAATCCAGGAGGTTTCAGTAAATGGTGTGTTTGGCCTGAGGATGGCTGCGTGTCCAGCAGCTGGTGTGTGATGACGGTTAGTCCACGTCTCTCAAAAAATGATGTTTAGTCTTGCGATCGGGATCTGTGTGCCTGAGTGACTTGAACTGAAAAATGGGTCCATTTCTCTGCTATGTTAAGAAGCTGATCATTAACAAGTTCATTAGGCTAGTTTTAAATTTTATTAAATGGAGGTGTCTGGGCAGAAAGAACAAAGATAGCCAACAGCGTTATCCAGCTGTTTTCAAAGTGAGTAACAGCCTTTGATTCAGGACTTTTGCTTTCCTGGTGGAGGTTTCTGTTTCATTAGAATGAATCCTGGCCCTGGCTGGTGGCACAGTGGATAAGGTTCCAGCCTGTGAACCCAAAGGTTGCTGGTTCGATTCCCAGCCAAGACATATAACCAGGTTGCAAGCCAGGTCACCAGCCAGGTCCATAGCTGGAGGCAAGTGAAAGGCAACCATACATTGATGTCTCTCTCCCTCTCTTCCTTCCCATCTCTCTAAAAATAATTAAAAAAAAAAAAGTAGAATGAATCCTGGGGAGGTCAGGTCAGACACAATCGTGGTAAATTATCTTGTTGAGTGACCTCTGAATCTATGTAGAAGTAACATTTCATTTAAAGGTTTCCGATTAAATTGAGTCTTCGACATCAGAACATGTCCTGTTAATAAGGTGTAATAATACAGCATTTTATGTTTTTAAAGACAGCTGCTTTATCAAAGTGGAAAATATGTTAATAAATGGAATGCTAGGGCCAAGTTTGGTTCCCACTGTGCTCATCTCCTATAAATCGGAAATCTTGTAAGGGTTAAAGGAAACTTGTGTTTTTGTATGATGAAATGCCCTGCTTTGGAGCACTGGGGCATCACTGGAGATTTTTGCATCATCTCTGATCTTCGGCTGAGCCAGCAGAGAGGAGGGTGGGAAGGATGCTCAAATTGGGTCATCTGCTGCCACGTGGTACAGCTGTGTCCTTAGGGAGCGCTGTGTATGGAGTGGAAAATTAAGGTCACAACTTGGTTTCCCAGCTCTAGCTACGGTGCAGTCTGTTAGCTTATGGGCCTTTGGTTAAAATTCGAAGACTCATACTCTGAGAAGAAAAATGTCATTGTTTCCTTTTCCCCTTAAATGTAGATCTCCTTACATGTAAATGGTGTTCACATACAACAAAACCTGTGTTAATTAGATCCCTGTCTAGATTCCCGAGGGAAGAAACACAGGTTGACTACCTCGTCTCCAAGGCTAAGTGTTAAATAAAGATGTTAAATGCTCAGAATTCATTTTAACAATCTTAAAAATAATAATAATATTACTTCTCTATTTTGAATAGGTAATGTTTACCCCATAGTTAAAAAGTAAATATTTAAAAAATGCATTAGAATACTTTTTATCTGTCTAGTTCTTGTTCCCTTCTTGGGAAAGTTAAAGATTGTTAGTACTTTTATATGTATTATGTACTGATTTTGTTATGCCTTTATGAGCGAAAAAGAAAGAATACTCTTATATTCCCATGTGTATACAGTGGGGTCTATTATCTACATTGTTCTTTAGTGTGCTGTTTTTTTTCATTTACCGCAGAGAGCTGCTTAGGTCTGAGTTCCAGCTGTGGTATTCTACTCTACAAATGACTATAATTTAACCAGTCCTCCGTTTATTCAGGTTGTTTCTTTGCTCTTTCCCTCATAAACAAGCCTGCAGTGGAAAACCCTACATAGATGTCATTTCTCTCCCAAGTGGAATTCACAGTAGGACAAACTCAGGCTTCCCAGCTTTGAATTCAATAGTTTGTGCAAGGGTGTGTGAGAGACGGCTTCTCACAAAGCTTTTTACGTTTTCAAACATCAGTTGGAGTAAATGAAATTACGCATAAAGACGCGACCAGAATGCTGGTGAATGTTCGGATGAGATTCTCAGGTAGCGCTTAAAACTGCCCCGCAGCGTACAGATCCCGTCCCAAGGTAGGGCAGTGTTTGTGTTCTAGGGGTGACGTCTGGGTTTCCAGGGCTGGACATTTAGGGGATGGTACTGAGGAGGGTCTTCCCCCACCCTTGAAATTCCAGCTCTCAGGCCACACAGACAGCCTCAGAGAAAGAGGCTGCTGTAAGGACAGCCCCTCCCCTCCGTCTCTGCTTACCTGGGGTTAGTGGCAGCACCTAAGGGCGGCTGAACTTGAACCAGCAACCAGGCTAAGCACGAATGGAAAAGCCGCTAAGGGGCAGGACACTTGCGTGACTGAAACGCAGTCACACTTGGACGGTTGTTTTCCAGGGTGTACCTTAGCAAAAGTGACCCAGGCTCATTCTAGAGTGATCTTAGCAGCATTCTTAACACAGTTTGGGGTCCTAGAAAATGGCCTACATTTTCGAAGGCCATGCGGGCCCTGACATAGTTAATAGTTTCAAAATATGGGAGTAAGACATTTATGAGCACAAATGCCATTCTGTGTGTTACGCAAGACTAAAGCAACCGAAGTACCATAAAGGAAGTATACAGACGCACGTTTTGCCATGGCTTTGGAACATGAATACTGAGGTTTCTTTGTTTATTTTCCTTCAAGAAACCACTGCGGCTTTCCTTCCCCTGAAAAACGGGAGAAAGTAATCACTGTCTGTACGATTGTCTGAGGTTTGGCTCTTACCACAGAATGTGATGCCATGGAGAACGCCTATTAGAACAAGAAACGTGGGGTTTCTTTTTAGTTTCTTGTAGCTTTTTAGTCTTTCAGATTTCGATTTGTTTGGATTATCTGGCCTGTTTGTTTCAAGAAGCTAAGTGGCTTGTTTCCTGTTTTTCCAGTTCTGTTTGATATTTAAAGGGACTGAGACATGCAACCGGCTCCAAAATGGAATAGCTCCTCATTGAAAGTACAGGAGAGTCATTCCCAGGGTTCTGTGGAAGAGAAAGGGACTAATTAAGTTGGCCCAGCATCTCAGGTGGCTTTGGAGTATTAGCATGTGCTTTTTAAAAAATATGGAAGCCATTATTACCCCTTGGAAGGGAAAAAACCAGCAAAGCTAGTATTTGGGAGAAAAGGAACAATATAGTCAAGACTATAGGGCTCTCAACAATGAACTTAAAAGATGAGGGACAAAATGAGAGTGGATTTTCAATGTGCACGATGATTTATTAGAGTTAGGGAGTGACTTGTCTGCAGTATAAATCTTTGTAATGACCAGGCTGTCAGCAGGGAAAGAATGGGAAGTTCGCTAAAAAAAAAAAATGTGTTCGGGGAGGGAAAGGCACTTAAAGTTCAATAATTTGTGTTTTTTTTTTTTTCTCTCAGCATATGTGCCCAGAATATAGTTACAGGAATTGTGACTGTCAGATTTCTGTACCAATTTACCTAGAAAATTAGAAGCTATGAAATCAACATTAGTTTGTACGCAATTTTCCCATTTCTGGATTGCTATACTTAATTTGTTTCATGGGAATAATTCTCTGCCCCGTAGAAGTCTTGTAAGGTCAGAATTAGAGCCCTTGTCTGTGTTTGTGAATGCCAAACCTCTGGATATCTGATTACTTCCAGCTCCCATTCATATGCTTTCCTTATGTAAACATCACTGCACTTCTGTGGCTGATCTAGTTGTATTTGAACGCCTATGGTGCTTATGCTAAACATTGAAATCGTATACATAACCGCCTATTATTAATTCCTTTTGCAGTTGAAAACGGCAGACAGAAGACTCCCCGAAGTTTCTGCATCCAAACACAGACGGCCCCAGATGTGCTGTCCTCTGAGAAAGCTCTTGAGTTGGCACAGTATAAAACGAAATGTGAAACCCAGAGTAGATTCATCCTGCATCTTAAGCAGCTCGTTTCCTGTGGCAATACCAAGTTTGAAGCACTAACAGTGGTGATTCAGCACCTACTCTCTGAAGTAAGGATGTGTTGACTCCCCGCCCCCTCCCCTCCTCCCTCCCCTCCCCCCTCCCCCACCCCGCTGGCGTTTCACCGTAATGGAGGGGGGCAGGGGAGCGGTGGGGACAAGGCTCCTGGTTAGTTCCGTGAATATTTTAATGTTGATGATTGGTAAAATGAGATATAATTCATCCAGTTACACTTTTGCCAACTCACTTGACACCTGAGTGACTTGAGAAATTTGGGATGCAGATGTTTCTGGTAGGTACTTCTTGTGCTTCTCTTGTCTCTTAGGTGAACAATACTTAGGAAGTATTTGCCTATTGTCCTCTGTACACCTCCAGACTATATTAGCATTAACATTTTTTCACTAGATTTTGAGTCTTCCTCTTTGTAGCGTTCCCTATTGCACTTGGTTTAATGCTGGGAAAAATGAGGTTGATAACCTAATACGTGTACGTCAAAGAACACTTTCGAGGTCACTCCCAGTCTGGGTTTGGGGACTCTGAAGAATTTCTATCCATGCCTAAAATCGTTTGTGGTACGACAAATGTAAAACAGGTTTCTTTTGCTTGCTTACTCTTCCCTGATACGCTAGAGGGATGTCAATTCAGGAACTAGTACAATTCATTGAGAAAACCAAATTTCGATGAACCTGTGCTTCTGGTGTAGCAACAAAGACTACTTACACTGGTGAGAATAGAACTTGAGCTCTTTAAAGATAGGTACGTATGACATCCCAAGAAGAAAACAGTTCAGTCTGCTTGTTCTTTAGGTCAGCCCAGCAAACCTATGTTTATTTCCTACAGAGGCTTCTGTGATGTGTGTGTGTGTTGGAGGCAGGGGGAGACAGGTGAATGGCAGGGATCTGGGCTGTGCCTTTGACAAGCTGCCAAGCTCAAAGACAGTTTAGATCAATACTTGATGAACATTTTACAGCTTTGTCCAACCCTATTCTGGGGAGAAGGGAGATGGAGACATCTACCTAGTTTTTAAATGATGGGAGTAAACAGTATTTTTGTTTTTCTTTAATATGCAAGGAAGGAATTCTGGAGTTTGTTTATATAACCAAGTGAGCCAAACTGGAAACCACGTAATATCTAGTTTAGGAAACCATTAGTTTGTCTTTTTCAGTTATAAACCAGTTGTTCATTTTATTATATCTGGCCTCACAACCTCCTATTCAACTCTTTTTCTCTTCTTTATCTCCCACGTTAACTCAATCACTAAGTTCTGTGACCTCTCAGCCTCCCCTCCACCCCTTCTTTTCTTTCCCTACTGATGCCGGCCTTGCTCAGATACCAGATTACAGTAACAACTTCTTAACTGGTCTGCAGGACTGCACTCTCCCCGCTAATCCAGCCCAAACACAGCTAACGGGCTCACATCTCCAAAGAATTCCACTTTCTGCACCCACCCTTCATGGTTCTTCATCGTCTGCAGCTGATCTGTCCCTTGCGGTAGCCACTAGCCCTGTGGAACTCATGACAACTTGAAGTGTGGCCAGGCTGAATTGAGGGAGGCAGTAAATATAAAATACACATGGATTTTTTTATTGACTCTTAGTTGAAGTGAAAATAGTTTGGATATGCTGGGTTAAATAAAACATATTATTAAAATCAGTCTTACATTTTAAAAAAATGTGGCTACTAGGAAATTAAAGTTACATACATGGCTCACATACTGTTTCTTTTGAATAAGTGGTATAGAACTGGAAATATGAGACTCCAGTTTGGTATTAATGGCCCTTTTTAACCATTCCCTCACTGCCCGATGTCCCAGCCATATAGCTAGGGAGGAAAAGGAGTGGCAAGAGGGATTTAACATTTATTGAATATTTAGTAAGTACCAGACATTCTTACTTATTAAATCCTCTCCAAAATCATAAGTTGGAAATCACAAATAAGAAAATCAAGGGATAGCGCTGTTAAGGTACTTGACGTTCATCAGCCAGCCAGTAAGAGAAGAGCCGGGACTTGAACCCAGGTCTCGGATGCTGTGAACTCAAAATGCCCTATGAACTTCCTGTGCTTTTCCATCCTTTATTCAAATACCATTACTGGTATGGTAGTCCATACCGCTGCCTTTCCCACTAACACAGACCCGTTCAGATCTTTCTTATAGCAGCATCCCCTCATCACCTGCATTTAATTTGCATTCTGTTTGGCAGGTTCATTGGACAGACAGCCACAGTTAAAAATGCAAATACGATGCCTTCCCTGCCCCTGAGAGAGCACAGGCCCAGGAGTGGGTGTGAGAAGAAAGACAGGAGTTGGCTCTTCCTCTGGCTGAAGTCTCAGTCCCTAAACACCTCGTGCGCATGAGCCTTGCACACTCTGTGTGACCCTAGTGTGGAAAGATTCCCTCTTCCACGAAGACCTGGCCCCTGCACGCACCTGATAAGGAGCAGTTCCCACACTAAGGGAAAAGCCTCACAGGGCAAGGCCTGCTGAGAGATGTTTGTCACACAGCACAGCGAATTCTTGAAGCTCAGCTCCAAACTCTCTTGTATGAAGACTTTCCTGGTCCTTCCAGCTCTGTGTTCTGTCTGCTGTCTGGATTCCAGGCGCACTTACATTTCCGTCACCCTCTACCTTATGTTGTAGGCAACCAGTTAGCACTTGGTTTTGCTTTTTAAGTTGGGAAGCTCACTGGGAGCAAGGTCTGGGGTTAGCTCCTTCTTCGGAAATCCCCCAGCAGCCGTGGCCGTGCCTTATGCGTGACAGACCCACAGCGAGTGCCTGAACGAATGGATGGACGAATAGAGAGGGTGAAAGCCCAGGTGTGAGCTGAACATAGAAAGTCTTCATGTAAACGCTCTTGGCTAGCTCTTGATAATCAGTCAGCAGATATTTACTCATTGACTAATGTGTACAGGGCACTGTTATAAAACAGTTGGAAAGGGAAGACATCACCAGGGGAAAAATTAGGCAATTTCCTCAGAACAATGTTCTCTTAACCCTCCATTACAGAAGTAATCGATTGATACAGATTTTGTAGGTATAGATTGATCTGTATAGCCATCCATTTCTTGTTACTGCTAACTTTGTCAAAACGGTTTTGGAACTTCAGATTATGGATAAATATGGCCGATTATGAGGAACACGAACTTACTCTTTTGTTGCACATCTATTTAATAACGACAACTTTCCCCCTTCAGTGGCAGACAGAATTCATTACATATCAGCAGTTCTAATAAATGTGTCATGAATCTGGAAATGAATACCACACTTTCTGTTTCTCAAAGAACACAGTGCGGTGTTAGTTCCAATTCTTGCTTTATCCTCGCCTCGTTGTACCGCACTGTGTACAGACCGCCACAGCGAAGGACAGTGGTGGTAGTACTCCCAGTTTCTTCCTCACAGGGTTTATGCCTGAGACCCCCTTACCCACAGGGTAAGCCTGAACAAGATCAAGGTCAACCTCCCCCCCAAAACCTCTGACTGCCTATCCAGTGTGTGCCTCCGATGCTCTCTTTGCAAGAGGAATCTAACCTAAAGTAGCACCTTAACAAAGGGGAGTTTTGAATGACACTAGCCATCTACTACTATAGTAAAACAGTCTCAGGACAACTGACAAAAGGGGATACAGATCTTCGTGTGGGCACCGAGGAGGAGGTTGGAGGTGTTGGCCGGCTGATGTGGCTCTTTCCCGCCCCTCCCTGGGCTGCTTGCTCAACAGCCAGCAAACGCAGGCCCGCCGGTGGGACGCCGGCCAGGGACTAAGTGCTTTTGTCCCAGGGAGTCCTAATTAAATTATGGTGAATTCATTTTTTTTTTTTTTCTGGGAGCACTTCATGTATTTAATGTATGAGTATAAAAGCATTTTTCTGTCTAGAGTCCTGCCTCCCTCTTTTATCATGTTGTGTGACATTCTGCCTATTAACTCAACAAAGACAATTAAAAACACTTGTTATCTGGACTAAAAGGAGTCTGTTATCAAGACAGAAACACTGATGTGGGAGCAGCTGAATAAAAAGAAATAGGCAATCAGTATCTAAGTGACAAAACCCGTTTTACCATCTGTCAGGAGAGGGTGACTATCTTAAAGTACAAAGTACCAGGGAAAATTGGGCAGAAACTAACTATGTATCTGTTCTGTGCTGTGGTCCGCGTATCACGTAGGAGCATAATTAAAGCCCTTGGTTTTTTCTCCAGTACCCTGTGTGCTTCCCCTCAGATGAGGTCATCTTCTTTAAGACATGATGAAAGAATTGGGCCCAGGCATGCTAGTTCCACCTGGATGCCAAGCTTCTTGAAGGCAGGGACTGTGTCTTCAATTTCTCATATTTTCCCCAGCATCTGGCATGGCATTCGGTGAATTGGTAATGAGCAATAGTTTTCCAACCAACTCAGAATGGTAGGTGCCCTGCTTACGCATTTGGGGAAGGGGGATGGTGTCTGTGACGCACACTCAGCATCCCCCGAAGGTAAAGCAGACCAGGCGTTCCAGAAAGTGCAGATGGGACATGCGTGGCGAGCATGGCATGGGCTGGAGTCAGGAGTCTCAGCAGCAGTTGCATGACTGAGGCTCATGGACTCAGGGTGCTGTTTAATTTTTATGCACGCCACGGAAGACTCTTGGGGCGAGAGAGTTGCTATGTAAAGGGGAACAGGCTGATCAGTCAGCCCCTGCATAGTGGGTGGAGGAATGCGGCCGGCAATCCAGGAACACGTTGGCAAGGGTCAGGACCAGGGCGGAGGCAGGACTATTAGGACAGGGCAATTCAAGACACGTCAGGAAGGAAACACAGACTGACTCTGGCACACCCATTTAGACAAAGCCAAGTCAACGATGACCTCATGGTCTTCCTGTTTCTGTTACTGGGATCGACAGAGATGGGAAGATGTACGTGGCTCCTGGGCACTGAGAGCAGGAAGGCTGAGTGCCCTAGAGTTGGGAGAAACAGCCACAGGGTATTGAAACTCTGTGTCCCCAAAACCCCTCTAATAAGCAAAAAGGTCACCTGGTATGTATCAGTGATAGGATGTAAAAGTTTTCACCAATTGACTTTTGGAAATTATAGTCCAACTTAATTTTTTATGGAAATTTGAAAAGTGATAGAGCTTCTGGCCAGCTCCGCTTTCTATTAGCCACTTAGTTGCCACTAGAAAAAATGAATTGTAAGCAGTTGCTGCATGTGCTGCAGGATGGCTTGCGAGTATCTAGTAAAGCCATCTTCTGATTTTCTTGTAGCTTAACTTGCTGGTACTTACCTAACTAGAGAACTAAGCAGACAAAGTTAGGGCTTAAATTCAGGAGATTAAGAGAAGCGCACAGTATGTCTATTTTTCAACTTCTAATTATATCCGGCTTGAATTTCCTTGAACTTTCATTTTTACATTAGCAAACCCATTACTTGTGTATTTTTGAAACAGACAAACTGCCCTGTAATTTCAGAATGACTTAATTCTGTGTTTTAAAAAATCAAGCATTTAGAATATCATTAGGATGGCCCTGGCTGGTGGCTCAGTGAATAAGACACCGGCCTTTGAACCCAAAGGTCGCTGGTTCGATTCCCAGCCAGGACACATAACCAGGTTGCAAGCCAGGTCTCCAGCCAGGTCCATGGCTGGAGGCAGGTGAAAAGCAACCTTACACTGATGTCTCTCTCCGCCTCTCCCCCTTCCCTTCTCTCTGGAAATAATATTAAAAAAAAAAAAAAAGAATATCATTAAGATGAAAAGGTCTCAGAACTTTCTTAAGTTTTAGCCACTGTCAACTGTCCATATGACATGTTCGAATGTGTCATTAAGTTCCTTAGCTCTTTGGTGAGGCGCTATTACAGAGTAAAAAGTGATCAGATCTTCAGCTCTCAAGTCAGAATTTGACTTCTTTTTTCTTAATACCAAGTACATTTCATAGACAACACCGTTGGTTTTATGTCATTTCAAATGAGAAGTCACAACACAGCCACTTTCATCATTACACCTCTCATTCATGAGCCCATTCCCTGTACAGATGCTGGAGACCACGTTTCCCTCTGCTATTAGTGAGTGGGATCATCTAATGACCTCAATTAGAGAGGGGAGGGAAAAGCCTTGCCAGTCTAAAAATAACTCCCTCCGCGCGGAGAAGGTCAGTTTTTCCCTCCACCGTCGCAGCTGGTATTGAAGTAAGTGGTGATCGATCAGGCTAATGCCCGGCTCTGGCTTTTCCTAAAAGAAGAGCTGTGGCTTTAAGTGATTGCAGGCGCCAGTGCCAAAGGTAGGAGCTGCAGCATCAGCTCCTGCGCGGGAGAGCCGCTGGGGGAGAGCCGCCGAGGCCGGGCAGCCTGCAGGACGAGAAGTAAGGCTAACGGGGACCAATGGCACGCCTCATGGCACGCCTCCTGCCACGGCCGGCGGTGTAGGCAGACCTCGCTGTGGGCGGCGCGGCCACCTGTGCACTTCTTGGCCCGCGCGGGGGGGGGGCGGGGGGAGTTGGAGACAGAAGCTGGAAAATGGGCTGCTCCAGCAGCAAAATGTGCCTCTATTCTCCCTGTGCAGCGACAAGGGTAATTCGTGTTTGTTTCTAGTGCTTGTCTGGAAGAGTGTCAGGGACCGAAGGTGGATGAGGTCTGTGGGATTTAGCGGGGAGATGCTTTAAATGACAAGTGGCTCTTGCCTGCAGGGGCCGGGAGTCATTTCTTCAGCGCTGAGCCAGGTGCCTGGGGGGGCGGGGGGCGGCTGAGCCCCCCACGGGGGCATCTCCAGGGAGCTCTGACTTCTGCCTTGTCCTCCCTTCTGCGGGGCTGGGGGAAAACAGTATCTAGTTGCCGCATTTGTGTTGGTGCGTGTATGTGTGTGATGGCAGTGAGTTGCTGGGCGCTGGGAAATTGTTTTCTTCTCCTTTTTATTTGCAAGATTAATCATTGCTTTGGTAGTACGGAAACAGCTGCCTGGTTTTCTTTGATTCATTTCTCTAGCATCTACTTGAGAGTTCTAGCTGATTCCAAGTGCGATAGCCTTTCGCCAATAATGCGTAGCTTGAGTAAAATCCAGTTAATTTTGCCTTTCAAGGATTCCTGTTTGCCGTAGCTTTGTAGCAAAGTTTGCGTCTTCCCCTGAGAAGCAAAGGACTGTAACACACCTTTCTTTCAAAATTTGCAAATAGAGGGCAAAGTGCATGCAAGTGCCTCCTACTTTGAGAACATTAAATATTTATCTTAGACTGATTAGGTCTTCACTGCCCTTGGAGGAGGAGACTGCATTACATCTTCAGGATAGCATGCATTAGCTGAAAGGTTCCAACCAGCAGCAAGGACCCGGTGCCTCAGAGTCAATATTTTTTCAGTGCCTTGGAGGGAAGTTGCACAAGGACCTGAGAAACCACCAGTGTTTGAAGCACAAATTTCCTTCCCAACTCGGGGACATCTGTGTTTTCAGACAACACAAACTGTTCGCCTAAATGATTCGTATCTGGGTTGCTGGATTCCGAGTCTCGGTTTTCTGCTGATAACCCACGTGCGCCTGGCCGCAAGGGACACTCTTGACAACACGAGTAACCTGATGTTTGTTTTCCGCAGCGGGAGGAAGCGCTGAAACAACAGAAGGCCCTATCTGAAGAACTCGTTAACCTCCGGGGAGAGCTGGGTAAGAGCTTTTCTTCCTAAGTTTTCCGGGGTGAGGGGCCAACTGTAAATAAGGCTTGCTTCCCCTGTGTGCATGGCGGCAGGGGGGCCACTCCGTCCCGCTCCGGGCTGCCTGGGAAAACGCTTACGACCGACATTTCTTCTGAATCTTGCCAGTTGGACGTGGAGTTCACAGAATTCCTGGCACCGGTCTGACTAAGCTTAGCAGAGCTCCTGATGATCAAACCATCTCTCTTCCTGAAGAGAGGGGCAGAATGATTTTCGCCATTGCGTGGGTTCCTGGTAAATGATTCCATCGTATTTTTTCCTGAACCACTTTTCCTACTGGAGAGTGGCAAGGACATTCCCGCTCTGGTCCTGGGTCCAGTTACAAGGATGCTGTGTATAGCCAGTCCGAAGGTGGCTTGTCTCTGGGCTAATCTTACTATTTGAATGGGGTTGATGGTGAATGGGGACCCAGTTCCATAGGCACCCATGGGCCCCTGGCTCTGCTGTAGGCCGGCCTCTCCTGGAAGTATCCTTAGGGTTCATGTGGCTGCAAATTACTGCCCTTCCTACCTCAACTCTACCCTGTTGGAGGGAACTGACTGTCCTGGGGTGCCCTATGTGCTGTATTTTTCTTTTTTTCTTTCCTTTTCTTTCTTTCTTTTTGTTTGTTTTTTTGCTTTTTGCTTTAGCTAGGTCTGGAGTTGTAAAGGAAAGGCTGAATTCCTTGCCATTCGCAGTTTTCTGCATATGCACGTGAACTGTGTGTACGTATGTGTATAAAGAACGCAGAGGCCACAGCCAGAGAGAACAGTTTTGTGCCTCTAGCTCTAAGAGAAACTGCTCATTTTTCTTGGGGGTAAGACCGGAGTTGAAGCATTATAGTGTCATGTGCTGGATTCAAACACACTTTTTCCCCCCAGGGCAAAGGTCAGCCAGCCAACAGTGTGAGGGCAAGACTTTTCTCTGCATTTCTTCTCTTTTTCGCCTCTCGAAGCTGGCCTCTAGCAAACTCCTGGAGAGCCCTCTGGATTCGTAATACCCAGCTAACCAGGGTGTCCTTTTCCCCTGACCTTATTTTGGATGATGGAAATGAAGGACTCTCTGGAAAAGTCATAAGGCAGATGGAACTTCAGGGCCCCAACGACTTGAGAGTTCTAGGGAAACAATTCAAGAAAAGCACAGCTGAGAAACATCTCTCCGAGACTTTTAAGGCTCTCTCTCTAGACTTCTGCCCTTAGCTTTTCTCCGCGCCTCAAGTAATTGAATGGGTATAGAGTTAGGAGATCGGGCAAGAGGCCTTTTCTTTGTGTATGGTTCAGGCTTCATTATAACCTGGCAGAGGTGGGGGTGGGCCTCCCTGCTGGTTCATGTTTCAGCTTTTCCCCAAGACAAGGCAGAAACACCAGCGGAACAGTGCCCTCATTCATGCCACTTGAATGGGGCACCCTCTCTTTACCTTTCGGTGGGTTGCACAGTTGAGTGATTTGAATTGGGACCTGGGCACTCAGCACCCGCAGTGAGCCCCATAGCCTGACAGGAAATCGCTGTCACAGTCCATGGCCACTCTCAGCCTCTGTCCCTGATAAGGAGGGTGTGCTCTGGTGTCCTGTCCTTTACTGCTGTTATCACGGTGTCGGAATGCAGTGGTTGGCCCGTCCCTATCACTCGGTCACCCAAGGCTAGCCTTAGAGAATGTCGTTGCTGCTCCTGGACCAGGCGGACTTGCTCAAGTAACCACCTAAAGCATTTGGGGAAGGGTTTTGATTCTGCAAGGAGACAGACGAGAAGCCTTGGAATGGTTCCTCTGGTGAGTCGGTCCAGGAAGAATGCTCTCTCGAAGCTGCCAGGTTGACTGATGGTAGCCTGAACTGAGAATGAAAACAGGTTCACATGGCAAAGTTTAAAACTCAGCTTTCAAATGGGAGGCAGAAGTGCAAAGCGGTGAGGCTGTTGTCACAGGTTGTCCAGGTTCAAATCTTCAGTGGCTGGGAGACCTGGGACAAGTCCCTGTGAAGGCTGTCCTCGTTGTCTGCCTCGAGGGTGGCCGTGAGGACCTTGTAAAGCATGTGGCACCAGCTGTTAACTGCTGCTAAATATGTAGTAGGTGCTGAGGAGTGTGCAGTTTATAGCCAGGTAGTAATTAACCGCATTTGCTGTTTTGTGAGACCACAGACTACACTGCAGAAAGGAATATTGGTTAGACAAAGTGTGAATAGATATATCCCCTCAAGATAGGCTGTTCTTCCTCTTTATGCTCAAACACAAGTGAGGCATGATTGAGCCCTACCTGATACAGTGATGTACTTAGGATATGGAGTCAGAACCTGGTTTTAGTCCATCCACGTCTAGTGAAAAGTTACCTAATATCCTTGAGTAGTTTCCCCACTGGTCCTGTGGAATTAAAGTGCATTTTGCTGGGTTCCTGGGGAGCTTGAATTAAATGGTACTATATACGATGAAGCAGCTGTCCTAGCACCTGGTTCATCATGGGGACTCACTGTCACCATCATGGAAGCATCCGCCTTTTCCCTCCGAAATAATGGAGGGGCCGTGGGTGTCACTCTCCATCAAGCCTAGTTTTTGTTTACCTTCTCCCTGAAAATTGAGGAAAGGGTCCCCCATCACTAGGAACTGCAACAAATAAAGAACAGCTCACAAACTCAGGAGCAGTGACACCCAAGTCGAGTCCGTGCTACCGACCTTCAGAACCTAACTTGTCCCCCCCATTGACTGGCTTTGCCGTTGTCCTCTGCTTGGGGTCATGGCCTCTTCAGGGAGTGACATTCCATTCGCTTCTGCAGAAACTCTTGAAGACCCTCTCTCGGGCATCTTAGAACAAACCGCAAGGCTGCCTTCGCTCCAGTGAGCCCTTGATACTTCATATTCATGTATTTATTATGTCTTGTGTTTCCGTTGCCTTCAGGTAGTACGTTCCTTAATTGCAGAGATGCTTTCCTGTTTCCTATGAGAAATATGTAATATGCTTTCCACTTTCTGGGTAACTGATAAACATGTATGAGCATTCGAGGCTTTAAATTTTCTATTTACTTATTTTAAAGATTTTATTCATTATTTTTAGAGAGAAGGGCAGGGAGGGAGAAAGAACAAGAGAAAAACATCAAGGTATGGTTGCCTTTCACCTGCCTCCAGCTATGGACCTGGCTGGAGACCTGGCTTGCAACCTGGTTATGTGCCCTGGCTGGGGAATCAAACCAGTGACCTTTGGGTTCACAGGCCAGCACCTTATCTACTGTGCCACCAGCCAGAGTTAAATTTTCTTTTTATTTAAAAGCAATGTATGAAAATTAAAATTTTGAAGTGAGAGGAAAATAGCCCATAGCTCCACCTTCATTTCCCCTTCCTCTCATTGGCTTTCCTTCCCCAGGGCCCAGCCATGGGCACGGCCGTAGACTTTCTCTCTCTCTCTCTCTCTCTCTCTCTCTCTCTCTCTCTCTCTCTCTCTCTCGCCTCTCAAATGCATTCTCATTACTCATTTTTTAAGTCCTGCCTAAAATACCTTGTGTTCGATTGAGTTTGGCCCAAATCTTTCAAGCAGGTTGATTAATTGTGCCTGCTACCATGCCCTTCAAGTTGCTCTTATATTTATTTGTATAGACCTCTTCTCACAGCCTGGAACTGAGCTCTTCAAGTGCAAGGCCAGTGTCACCTTCATCTGTGGCTGTGTAGCTTGTCCCTTGAGCCTGGCATAAATACTTCAGGGAATGAGTGATCTTTAACTTGTGAAGGACAGTAGTTGCCTTTACCCTCAATATATGCTAATACTGGGTGGGTTTTGTGCACAAATGTTTTCCTATAAACTGTTTAAAAATCATGTCTCTGCTTTTAGGAACGAATGATAAACTAAGGTGAACTATAATTGTCTTGGAAACATTTTGCTTTATGTCGGACAAATCCCAGTTAATTGGATCATTTTGAAAGTATCAGCCCTTGACATTGATTACAGTTTAATATGATGGTCTACATCCCAGCAAACAGATGGCCTTGTGCAAAAGGAAATAAATTTGTTATTCTTATTCCTTACAGGGTCATGTTGGTATCAAAGGGAGCTGTAATTATCATATTGTGGGGGTCCTATTTTTATTGATGTTAATTATTGGAATCACATTTCCATCTAAATTAATGATAAAAAGACTTTTGCATTTCACAATTATTTTTAGCCATCAGAATTAATAGCTTACTTACATCATTTTATACATTTATCCAAATTGTTTCTGTTTCATGATACAAATACAATTTTTAAACCTAATCTAAAAATTCTTGGAATTAATATAATAATGATATAAAATACTAGTTGATTGTTCCCTCTCTGTGTAAAAATCATGAGGTGGGTAAGGCATTAACATTTATCGAGAGTCTACTTTTTCCTAGCATCAATTGTTAAGCTCTAAGTCGACTGGTTTGCATTTTATTAAAAACAGAGAAAAGAAATTGAAGTTTAACATAAGTAAGTTTGCAAAGGTCAATACATTAGATAAGCCAAGCACTGGATAAGATCCCAGTATGACTGACTAGACTGCCGGACTCCGTGAATCACAAAACGAAAGCTTGGTGAGGCTGGAAAATCATTTTATATACACATTTGTTCGCACTAATGGCAACTTTTGGAGTCTTTTTAGTTGAATTAATAGTCCAAGAAGTCTTGTTAGACTAAAATGTCTTGGTATTAACTACGGGGTAAGTAACTTGACTTTGCCTAGAGCAGTGAACACATTGTCTAACAAACACTTAGCTGCTGTCTTTGATCGTGAGGCTACCTTCCTCCTGATGGAATGTGTTAATTTTTTCACTGTTCAGCTGTGCTTTAACCAGGCTGTGTACTTAACGTAGTTTTTAAACCCTTGGCAGTGAAGCGACTTTCGAGTTGCGGAACTCCAAAAGTGGTGTTTGAAATTGGCTTTAATGAAATATCTATTAATATAATGAAAACCAACTGCATATGAAAAAAAAAATAATCCTTGATCTCCCTGAGATAATTGAGGATGGAGTTGATACCTCAAACTTAGCCTCATTCTCCCCCACCCCATGTCTCTCTGTCCTCAATGTAGACTTGGGCTGGCTGTATTTACAAATACAGTAAAAGGCCACACTCTTTCACCTGTGCAGATGCCTCAGATGACCAAGGATAACTGTTTTGAAAGCCAATGAAATCTTTTTCTTTGTCCTAACTTGTCCTTGCCCAGTTTTGATATGTTCAGTTTTTCCCTACTTTCGTGTCATTGGCCTAGAACAGTGGTTCTCCACCTTCATTGCGTAATAAAATGCAGGTTCCTAGTTCTGACGCAGGTGGCTCGGAATGAAGTCTAGGAATTCTGATGATGATGCAGGTGATCTGGTGCAGGGGCTCCCTGAATGACCCCTGCCACCACACGAGCTGTCAGAATGCAACTTCTCTTGTATTGAAAAGTCCTGGAGAATCATGTCAGCACAGGAAGAGAGTACATAACACCAAGTAACCTTTAACCTTTAACTGTGTCCATGCTTGTACACAGGCGTCCACATTTTACGCAAGTCAACAATGTTCACTTACCCCTTTGAATCGTGCACTCTAAAAATGAATCAAAATCACTTTTTATCAGCATTACATTTATTCTCTTGGTTGAAAATGTGATTTCCTTGCAGTCTTACCTTGCTTTCCTCAGGCCCGCGGCTTCGAGCACCAGGTCAGTTACTTAGCCAGGCTTGTGTGTCCCACGTGCTTTCAAGACTATATGTTTTCTCTGGCCGGTGGGATGGGTGCTGCTGTGATCATGGGAGCATCTGCAGCATGTTGTTGGCCGGTGAAGAAGTTGAAAAACAGCAAAGCCTTGTAACGGAGGAGAACCAGTAGACACCTGCATTCTAAGGTCCGCTGACAGGGCCTGAACACCAACTCACATTCAGGGAAGAATTTGCCAGCACTAATCAGTAAGGGGAGGGTGGTCATTGTTACCTGTCTTATCTTGCGGTCTTTCTAGCTTTCACAAGAGAATTAAGCCCTAATTCCCTGAGGCATCTATTGTCTGTAGGAATATACTTTTCTCCTACTGATCTCAAATTGAGAAAAGAGCCAACTCGATAGATACACACCTCAGAACCTGCATTGAAAAACGCTGGGTGAATTGAGCTGTAGGCCCTGTTCTGCCATTTCAGTTCCCTCTCTAGTAAATTATGTAAGATTTTACATATTCATTCAAAATATATCCTTTCTTCTGCTAACTTTGGGCTCACTTTCTAGTTCCTTAAGGTGTAGAATTAGGGTTTTTATTTGGGATCATTACTGCTATGATCTTCCCTCGTAGAGATGCTTTTGCTGCATCCCATAAATTCTGGTATGTTGTCTTTCCATTTTCATTTTTCTCAAAAACCTTTTTTATTTCCCCTTTAATTTCTCTTGATCCATTGGTTCAGGAGAAGGTTAAATCCATGTGTCCATGAATTTGCCACTTTTCTTCCTGTTATTAATTTCTAGTTTCATGCTGTTGTGGTCAAAGAAGATACTTGGTATGATTTCAGTCTTCTTGAATTTTCTATGAATAGGTTTTTGACCGAACATATGGTCTATCCTAGAAAATGTTCCATGTGTACTTCAGAATTGTATTCTGCTATTGTTGTATAGAATGTTCCATCTATGTCTGTTGGATCCATTTGGTCTACAGTGCTGCTCAGATCTGCTGTTTTCTTATTGATTCTCCATCTGGATGGTTAATCTGTTGTTGACAGTGGAGTATTAAAGTCCTCAACTCTTGTCCTGTTACTGTACCTTTTTCCTTTTAACTCTGTTCGTTATAATATTACTTGTAATAATAAAAGTGAGGAGTTTGTGAAGTATGAACTGAGTTTAAAGTTAGGTGCTATTATTTATGGGAGAATTCATCTGGTAGTGCAGATGTTTTGTAGAAGTAAATTTTTTTTAAGTTATGGTTCTTGAAAAGCTTTGAAGTCACTTATTATCAATTCCTATAATTCCCAAATGCAATCAGAGAGCCATTTGTAACTAACTTTGAAATGTAGTAAAAGACCTTTTTCTATCACAGGTCTGCAAATGTCTTGGTCATGTGAAAAAGTAGTAAGTACCTTTCTGGAGGCAAAACCTGGGCTGTTATGAGTAGATGATCATTCCACAGCCCATCTGTGAAGACTTATTATACAAAATACAATACGATTTCACGTTATCCTCACCAAATCATAGGGCGAGCAGAGCAGGGGGTATTTGTCCCCAACTTGCAGGTCAGAACACTGATATGCAGAAAGTAGGACATTTGTCAAATGGTCCAGGTTCCGACCCTCTTGTTCCTCTGTAAGCTGCTGCCTCTCCACAAAGGAGCAATTCATTTTTTAGAAACAGCTTCTTGGTTACTTTGTTCAGCTACACTTCATCTCCAGTTTTAAACAAATTAAAGTTCCATTTAAGAGAGTAACCACCATAGTCACTTGCCCTGGATATATAGTGTGCCGTCACTATATTTCCCTTCATGGAATAATATCATGAAAATATCACATGACCATGGTAGAAGAAAGATAAATGTTATGTAAGATGCTAATATTTTGGGGAACTAGGAGAAGAGTATATACAAAATCTCTGTACTCTCTTGGTACCTTTACTATAAATCTGAAATTATTCCACAATCAAGTTTTTAAAAGAAAAACACAGTGTTTACCCTAAGAAGTGTGTACTATCGAAGAAAGTAGTGACATGGCCCAGCACTAAAAGTAGGGTCTGATTATCCAGGTGGCCGGAGAGATTGAGAGAGGGACCCAAAGCTGGAGGACAGAGTTGAAGACAGGCGTCTCATGTCCCTCACAGGTGGTGCAGAGCAGGGGACCTGTGCTCAGTGGAGGGGTGGGCAGAGCCCCCACAGCAGGCCTGATGGATGCACCTAAAGACAGTGTGTGTGTGTGTGTGTGTGTGTGTGTGTGTGTGTGTGCAGTGGGGGATGAAGTCATTGTTTTCCCTGTTTGTATTTTCTTTCTGTCGCAGTCTCTTTCTTACACAGCATTGCAAAAATGTGCAGGATTGGCCACGTGACCTTCCCTCCCCAGTTTTATGTTTTGTTTCTTTTTTGTGTTTTCTGTTCAATTTAGATAAAATCATGTTAAAGTTGGGAAAATTCTCTTGCATGTAACATCAAGAACAATGGTAGTGGAAGGTCAAGATTCGATGTGCTCTATGCCCAGTCGTGCAATGTGTGTGTGTTTGTGTGTGTGTGTATCTTCTTTGGCCACTAGACTAGCAGTGCACCTTTTTGACCATCACATCCTGTCATGGGGTCCCAAGCGTGCCTTTAAGGACTCTTAAAACACATTTGAGTTGGTGGGCTTTTTGCAAGGCTACTACTAATAATAGTTAACATTTATTGCACACTTACTCAGATTAGGCTCCGGGCCAAGTGCTTCCCATGTACGATTTTATTTAATCACAGGAAGGCACTAAAATATTCTCTTCATTTAAAAAATGAGGAAATGCAGGCCTAGAAGTAGGCTTAAATTGCATTACAGGTAAATGGTGTGGCCGAGATCAGAAGCTAAGATTTTTAGCTCTTTTCTACTAAGACTTTTATTTATATTCTCCAGAGTGAAAATATGTGCGGTTGTCTCCTGAGGAAGCCTGCTACTCAGATATAAAAATTAAGACATTTCTGTATCATTTCAAAAGAATATTAACAATTTAGGATCACAGTTAGCTAATGGTTTTCTCTGCAGACGGTACATTTATCAATTGCCAAAGGGACATTAGTCTTAACGAAATGGAAATAATAAAAATCTGACCTCCTCATCCCAGGAAAGCCCATCAGGACTGGTGAGATAGTAACTCCATCGCCTTGCGGGTAACTGCTCAGGAACCTGGGATGAATCCAATTCTATTTTCCAGAGGTTATATTTGGCTCTGACATTGGCCTTTAAATCTAGATGTCATCCAAAGAGTTGCATTTCACCATTTCTTCTGAAAACAGCTGTTCCTTGTTCATTTGTGGATGTTTTGAGCTAGCAGGGCGTGGCCCTGGGATTTTCCTGTTCTGTTGCTGGCCAGCAATCCTCGGGCCTGCCTTATCCCAGAGTGAAAACGTTGACTTCTAATCTACAACATGGCATTATGTGCCCGGGCTAAACTTGCAAGTGAGTGAGCGTGTTTTAAAATTTTTTTATTCATGACTGTATTTCTCATTTTAAGATAGACTGCTGGAGATGGCTTTTCCAGTATGTGTCCCAAAGTTGCAGTCCCTCATTCTTCTATGGACAGTGGTCCTTTGGTGCCCTTTATCAGACATGCTTTCAAAAAGCACCCAATGGAATGACTTACAAAGTGAGGACAAAGGACTGTGTGCTGTGTGGGTTTTGTATGTACGCAATAACTTCTTGAAAACAGTCCCCTAACAGTGGGGGGGAAACTCCTTGCTTATTACTTTGTCTAAATTCTGAAAGCTTTAATGTTTGGTTGTGGCTTTGTTGGGTGTCTGATTAATTGACTGAAAGGGAGTGGATCTCTGGAGAAGGAAGAGACTGAGGTCAGAGTAAGCAAGCAGAGGTGACATTTGGAATCTCTCCTAAACTGTAACAAGTGCGAGGAAACATCTGTGACTAAAACACGGGGTGATGCCCCCCCGCCCCCTGCAGAGTATGTCCAGCTGACAGGAACAGTCTGAGGACCCTTGATAAGTGTTTGTGTGCGTCCTTTTAAAAAGTATCCCGTAAGTTCTTATGCCACATGGATGTTTCCTTGGGAGCCTGGGCCAATCAATTCAAAGTAAAGGCCTTTGTGCGAGTGGCCGTTGCAGCCCAGCTGGTCTCCGAGTAGCACCAGTGTGGTAGACGGAGCAGAGGTCTGTGCACAGCTGCGGGCCGATGTCACCGCTGGGCCTGGGCCTGGGCCTGTGCACTGGACTTGTACCAGCAGCACTAAAGCGCTCACTCCCCATCTGGCGCCTCCTGTCCCTTTCCCTTCCCTCCCATCTGTCTGTCTGTCCTCCCTTCACCCCGCTCATGGTGGCAAGCTTCCACGTTTTTGTGTGCTTAGACATTTCTAGTTCTGATATAAGCATTTGGATGGGCTAGGATCATGTTACCCCCCTTCCCCGAGATATCTGGAATTCTAAGGGAATTAAGCCAAAATCGTGTGTGCAACCAGCATTTTTTCTGACCAGAAAGTGGTCTGATACTTACTGACCGCGTGCAAAATATTTTTCCATTGTCCTTTTTCCTACGGGGTTCTCATAGAGAAGTCACACACAGGCTTGTGACCCCATCATTTTGTGCACTTTGTCAAGTTAGTTAGCGGAAGTTAGGGTTGTGTTTACTCATTTGACCACCATGGGCTTCCTTAGCTCATTGTTTCTCTCTTGGTAAATAATGATGCCATAAAAGGACAAGCGAACATGAAAATAATGTTCTGCAATAATCAACATAGCCACAAAAATAACTCCCAGTGTTTCATCCCAACGGGCTGACTTGTCATTGATATTCCGTGTTGGCCTCTGTAATCTGGCCTCCTTTCCCCGATGTGCATAGCAGCTTTATTCACAATAGCCGGAAGGTGGGAGCAACCCGTGTCCACTGAGAGGTGGCAGGACAAGCAAACGGGGTCTGTACCTAAGACCGTCATCCCACTTTAAACAGGACAGGGAATTCTGACACCTGGTACGACGTGGATGAACATTGAAGACACCAGGGTAGGTGGTGAAGTAGGCCAATCACGGATGGACAGATATTATATTATTCCTCTTATAGGACATCCCTAGAGGAGTCCAAGTCACAGGGACAGAAAGTAGGATGGCGGTTGGCAGGGGCTGCGGGGAAGGGCCAGTGACAAGTCACCATTTCGTGGGTCGGGAGTTTGCATCTGGGGAAGTTCTGTAGATGGCGGTGATGGTTGCACAGCAGTGTGAGTGTACTTAATGCCACAGAGCTGTGCACTTAAAGAATGGAAACACTACATTTTGTTAATGTGTATTTTTCCGAAATTGGTTTTAAGTGTTTTGTTTTAATCTGCGGAATGTCCCTCACTGGGTCTTTAGGTACTGCCCTGTGTTGCTGCTTCTTGAGTGGATATGTCTTGTCTGAGACATATCCAGACTGAGGCAGTTAGACCAGGCGCCCCAAGGTACTATCTGTGTCCCGGTTCCTGGCACAAGCAGCTGCTGCATGGGGTGGAAGGAACACAGACAAAAATCAGAATCTGGACTTCTCGCTGCAGCCTGGTCTTCTCCCACTTGTGGCCTGTGGGCCCTGGAGCAAGTTCTTTTTCATTTCTGTTGGTTTCCTTGTGGTTATTTACATGTAAAAAGAAGGCTAGATGAGATAAGCATACCTAGGAAGCAAGCCCCATTCCCTGCCTGCCAATAAGTAGTGGCTTTTGTTTCTAATGTCAGTTTCTGTCCCCATCAATAAATGCTTGTGGATGTGCTTGAATTTGAAGGGTTCTCTTTAAGCAGCGGACACTATTCTTGTCATTATTTCAACATGGCCCCTTTTACCTCCGAAAGAATAACTGCACAGGACAAGCAACAGGTTTTTCTACTGCCACGTGGCATATTCCGAAGAAAACAAGCCTTCATCATTGCCAGAAGTTCGTCCCAGGTGCCAGCCCATTCCACGTTGCTTAGGTAGAATAATCGTTGACCTGAACTTCTCTCTTCTCCACCCTAAAACCATCTTGTTCCTTCCATAACTCCTAAAATATGTATTCCTTACCAAAAGAGAGGTAAGGATGAATTGAACGGACTCGCCAGTCCCCATTTTATATTATCCCGCTTACCTGTCTTTAACATCAGTGAAGAGAGGCTGGCAAAGTCCAAATGCAAGCCTCCTGAGAAGCAATAGAGATCTTTCGGGGATTGTTGCAGTGTGTGGGGATATGTTTTGTGTGAGTTCTGCAGTGTATTGTTGGCAGTTCTTGTTTGGGTAGTGGTGAAGAGTGGGATGTTGTGATTTTAAATTATGTTTACATGTGACCCTTTCAATAGATTATTACTCTATTATGTTATGTAGCTTTTTAAGTGTGTTTTTCCTAGATATTTTATGCTGTGGTAGTTTGTTTTTAATATAGTCTATTATTTTGGGTTTTTTAAAAATTGTTTTATTTTTGAAGTAAGTTGACATCAGCTCAGGTTAAGTTAAGCCATTTGCTGCTTCTCTCTGGCCTTCCCTGCTTCTCTGTGTCTTAGCTTCTTCCTACTGGCTGGCTGACCTTAGAGACACATACTTGGCCAATCAGAGCCCCCTCTCCTTATGGCTTCTGCACTGATTGGTCACCACAGGACAGGGTGATGGTCACCTGGGAACGTGACTCTTCTCAAGTGCTTCTCTTACTGTTTGGTAGATAAGAGGGTTGTGTGTTCTTGTTTTTGTTTTTGTTTTTTTCCCGTGTGTGTGTGTGTGTTTGTTTGTTACTGTTCACTTCTGTACTATTAGGATTGAAAATCTGGTCACCAAAGAACTGAGACATCACATCAGCATGTGAATGTTATGACGTTCACATGTTATGAATGTTATGAATGTTATGACAAGTCAAATGTCATCTTTTCTGTTTCCATCCATTTTCAGTCACTGCTTCAAGCACCTGTGAGAATTTAGAAAAAGCCAGGAATGACCTGCAAATAGCTTATGAGGGATTTGTCCAGAAGCTCAACCAGCAGCACCAGGCTGACCTCACAGAGCTCGAGAGCCGGCTGAAAGAGTTCTACACCGAGGAGTGTGAGAAGCTTCAGAACATTTACATCGAAGAAGCTGACAAGTATAAGACTCAGCTGCAAGACCAGGTCTGTGCTGTTGGGACCTGAGCGTGGTTTGGGCTGTTTCTGTGAATTTTAATTGTTCTTTGATGAGCCACCTCTTTTTATGAACTTCTCTTTGTTGAATATCCTTTGAAGAACTTTTTTTTTTTTTTAATTTAAAAACATGACAAGGGTTTTTAATTATTTTTTTTCCCTTTGATTAAAGCAGTGTACCAGTGTTGAGCAAACGGGAAGGAAAAAGATAAAACTAAAAACAACCCTTTATCTTATTTCCTAGGAATAAACCCTTTGAAAGCATTGTGATGTGCTGCTACACCATTGGCTTGAACGTTTTCTCTTTTTAAAAATGGCACTTATTTAATAACCCATATTTTTCACTTAATAGTAGACCATCAGCTGCTCTTTCATTTCTCTAGTCCTTTTTAAAATTCGTTTTTCATTTGGCAAATATTTAGAGTGCCTACTAAAGGCCATGTGTTAGGGACTGAGGGTCAGAGGCCAACACGACATGTGTGGAGCTTCTGTGGCCCCATCATCGGGAACGTGTCCTCATTGCTGGTGACAGCCACGGCCACTTCCACCAGGGCGCTCTGGAGAGCTGTGTGCTGGCTGGTGATCCTGTGTGGGGTGGAGAGCAGACCTGGAGTGGCAAGGTCAAGGGGGTTGGTCTGAACATGGTAGTCCTTCCACTTGAAAGCAAGCTGAGGTGTCAAGTTCCCGGATGCTGCTTAACTACTCAACTTAAGACTTTTGACTTCACTGGTAAACTGTTGTTTTGTTGTTGTTGCTGTTTTTTCCCTTATAGTTTGACAAGTTAAAAGCTGCCCACGAAACCTCTAAGTTGGAAATTGAAGCTAGCCACTCAGATGAAATCAAATTACTAAAGAAGGCCTATGAAACCTCCCTTTCAGGCAAGAATGCTTTTTTTTTTTTCCTCTAAATTTAAATAGAATAGGATCTAATGGAACAGCGTGATGTGTTTTAAAAGGGAAATGATTCATAACTTCCCCCTCCAGTGAATACCCTGTGGAATTTATTTTGGAGTGTTTTGGTTCCTTTTTGTATTGTTCATTGCCCCCCGATGTCCTTTCCCCTGAGGATGCAAAGAATAGTTTGTTGTAGATTACAGCACTTTAGGAAGTAGGCAAACTGTTAATGAACTTAAAGGCCTTTTCGGAAAGTTGTGTTCTCCCAGACGGTAGGTTCTGGGAAGTGGAAGTGTTGGTTATATCCTAGCCATGGCATGGGATCCATGCTAAGCACTTGCTCATCAACACACCCCCAAACTAACACCACTGGGAGGAACAAGATGTCACTGGCTGAATAAAGAAAGAATTGTTTTTATGACGTCACCATGGTTGGACCGGGTCAAGTCAGAGGGAGAGAAGAAGCCATTTCTTGCAGAACGTAGTTGGCAGTGTAGTGAAAGTGCTACACTAAACTCATTGTCTCCTAGAGAAGCGTGTGGACGGGTGGTCAGAGCTGGTTGTGTGGCCTTGGGCCAAAGGCCTTACTCATCAGAAAATAGAGTTGTCGTGTGAAGTCCAAAGTGACCACATGGAAGAGGGGCTGGCCCAGGCTAGACGATTAGTAAACGGTGTTTTTCTACCTTCCTTCTAGAAGTGGGTTTACGTTTAGATTTCTGTTGGAAACTTGCATTCATGAAATGCAAATGAAGAACGCAAAAGGTCCAGAGAGGGTGCCTGAGGCCGCCCCTGGAAGTCTGCTCTGCATTTCCTCTGTGCTCCTGGCCTCTGCAGCCTCTGTGTTCACAGTAATAAAATGGGGCTATATGCCCTACTCGCCTCATAGCACTAGTCTGAGAACAGCTTAATTTGTATGAAAACATCATACAAAAATAAAGTGACAGTCATATTGCTTCACCATCAACTCTTACATACCTATGCTTCAACAACTACAGAATACAGTGATCTTATAGGATGTTTAAACATATCACTTCTTTACAGAAATCAAGGAAAGCCATGAATTAGAAAAGAAATCACTTGAGGATTTGCTTTCAGAGAAGCAGGACTCTCTAGAGGTGGGTAAATTTCCACACACACACACACCCCCCCCCCACACACACACACACAAATGTCATTGTTCTTGAGGTTTGAGGTTTGTGTGGTTTGGGTATGTTTCTGATGTCTTGTGCTCATGCTTGTTGATTTATTTCCACATTTTCATTATTTGTGTTTTAGAAACAAATCAGTGACCTGAAGAGTGAAAATGAGGCTTTAAACGAAAAGCTGAAATCAGAAGAACAAAAAAGAATCTCAAGAGAGAAAGCAAATTCAGTAAGTTGTGTCAGCTCCTCCATCACTACTCTTGCTTCTCCTCAGCCACCTTTTCAAGTTGATTAGTTGTCCAGCTAGAGAAATAGCATGGGTTCGGACTCCTCCTCAGTCCTGCAGTGTACTCTTTAACTGTATCGATCTGCTTCTTTGTTTAGGGGTATCTTTTCTGTTTTATTCTAAAGGCTGACGTGCAAATGTAGCCCAATGTACTGTATATTGCAAGTGGCCTAATCTAATACCTGTAGGAAGACCAGAAAACTGTTGAAGTCTTTACTTTTTTTTTTGCTATTATATTGAGATATACTTTACATACCTTTTAAAAGGTATACTTCAGTGGTTTTTAGTAGATTCACAAAAGTTGTGTGTTGGCCACCAGTATCTAATTGCAGATCATTTTTATCACCCCTAAAGAACCTTGTACTCATTAACAGTCACCCCTGTTTCCGCAGAAAGCCCCAGGCCCCTAGAGAGTCACCAGACCACTTGACCTCTATGGCTGCGCCTCTTTTGGACATCCCCTATAAATGGAATCATGCATATGTGGCCTTTTGTGTCTGGCTTCTTTCATTTAGCGATGTCTGTGCATATTCTAGCATGTGTTGGTACTTCATTCCTTCTGTTGGCTGAACAATATTTAATTGATTGAATTGTTCCTCACTTTTCACTTTTGAAAAGTACAAATTCCTCTTGTAAGCTCAACTTTCTCTTGTAACTCCTATCCTTGCTCCCCTGCCTCACCCCTTTGTTTGAGAAAAAAATTTCCTGCTTATGTTTTTTGCGTACTATCATTCCATACATCAGTGCCCTGAGACTGCAGAAGCAAAGCTTTTTTGCTACTTAAATTCTGTTGCCAGCTCATGAAGTACCTGTGTGGGGTCCTCCGGTGAGCTTTTTCCCTGACAGTCCCTGGGGACACCCCTCCAAGACATTTCAGTACCATTAGATGAGGTCCTAGTCAATGAAAACCTATTTGTATTCTGGAAGAGTCTTAGAAAAAGGAGTGACTTCAAAAAAAAAAAAAAAGTCTAGACTTAACCTGCAGGAGGTAAACCTTCCTCATGGTCTGGGTTCTGGATTTCTAAAGCACTTGCTGGGAATGCAGAGGCTTTTGAAAACTGACAAGGACCCAGATAGAAGGAGGTGGGGGAGGGAGACCACCTCTGAGAGTGAGGGAGGAAGGGGAGGGGAACTAGAGTGCTGCTAGTACTCTCGTTTTAAAAGGTGACAGCAAATGATGCTGCTTCTTGTTAAGAAAACGAGATAGGATTTGCTGTCTTTAGGATGAAAAGAAATCACACGTGAAAGGGTAACAGCATGTGCAATGTAAGAAATGTCAGTGACGACTCTGGAGCTGAAGACCCTACCCCAGCACTTTCTGGCTCCGGTACATTCCCTGAGCAGGTTCTTGGAGCTGTGGAAAAGGTCTTTCCCTTTGTGAAGTGAGGGGTGTGATTAAATGGTCCCCAAAGCCTCCCTCCCCAATCCCCACTAGGGGCTGGTCCAGAGCATTAATGACCCAGGAGGGTCTCTTTGATCATCACCACCACTGATTCTCATCTAGGAACTTCCCTCATTGAACATCTGATCAATAGATCTGCCGCTGTTTGTATCATACATTCTGGATGTGCCCCTTTGAACTTCCGTAATAAAGCAAGGAGTTGGGGGGCAGGAGGGACTCTCTATCCTGGAGTTATGTGCCCCTTATGGAGTGTTCATTTTGATAGACTTTTAGTAAGTGCATGGCTTTAAGCCATGTAAGTGTTGGGGTGTCCCAAAATAAAACATGAAATGTTTTATTTCATTCTTATAACCAATGACTTAGAGATTCAAGTTTTCCTGACCCCTCTTTTTATCTCGTTTCTTTGAAGCAGCTGTAAAAAGGCAGAAGTTTCTCGCCACTCTACTTTCTAAGTCTAATCAAAATTTTTTTATATTAAGAATATGAACTGCGCGATTGTATTTAATGATCAGCTTGAGCTATGTTCTGCGGTGTCTCTTCCAGAAAAACCCTCAGATCATGTATCTGGAGCAAGAGTTAGAAAGCCTGAAGGCTGTGTTGGAGATCAAGAATGAGAAGCTTCATCAGCAGGACATCAAGCTGATGAAAATGGAGAAACTGGTACGTGTCCTTCAGAGCCTCACCAAAGGGAACAGTGTCACGAAATAGGCGACTGCACTAGGGCTGTGGGTGTGTTTTAATGGCTCCTGCAAGCTGTTTGGAAAGTTTACAAGTGGTCAAAAGAGGACAGACTCTGCTGTAAAAGTACCAGTGCATTTTCATTTTTGTTGGTCCGAAAATATTTCTGTGTCTGGCTGAGGACAAGCGCTATCGTGAAAAGAGTCAGTGGGGTGCTGCGTATGCGCAGAAGACTGGGTTGCAGTGATGACAGGAAGGCCCTCTTTCCTATTTCTTCGTGCGTTTCAAGTCTTTGTAGAAAATAAGACACTCGGAGAGCAAGGCGGCTTTCTCAGCATGAGAGCTTCAGTGTAACTCACCCTCCTGCCAGTTAGCCCTGTGACATCAGCAGGGCCAGTGTCCCCTTCTCTCCAATGAAGGTTGAGTGAGGACTATTTGAAGGCGCGTCACTGCTCGGTCTCTAATTGCAGATTTCCGCCACTCATGTTTCATCTCGAATTCCTGTTATGGTGCCTGGAAATTCCAAGGCCCCCGTTTTCTTACATCCTCGTCTCGTTTTTTAGCAAGTTATTTCACCTGACTTATCCTGCGCATTTTCTGGAGAATACGTTAAATATGATTAAGAACAGTAGGATCCCAACTAAGAACCGTAATCAAAGTGGATTAGTCATACAGTACAAATGAATGACAGGGACTTGTGACAGAGCTGTGATGTGGCCTCCTAAGCAAATAATCAAGTCCTCCCTTTAGCCAATGAGCTGGGATGGAACAAGTTCTTCATCATATTAAGTGATTAAATGTCTCCTAGGATTTAATCCTCGAATCTCTCCATGGATCGATTTGATTTCCTTGAAAGCGTAGCCGGGGCACAGGGAGCCAGGGTACCTCCCAGTGCAGCGAGGAGGGAGGCCTCCTCTCCCCGGATGCTTGAGGGAGCTGTCATTGCTGCCCCGTGTGCCCCCTGAGAGGCAGATGCTAAAGAAGAGCCAGGGAACCATGTTCAAGGCCAGTGTCGAACGTTGCCCAGACCTGCGCTTTGTTGGCCTTTGGAGTGTTCATCCAATGTGGGAGTTTTTTATTTGTTTTTGCAAAATGGACCATAAGACGCCTTGGCACCCTTGATAAAGGCAGGCATAGGTCTAGTGGCTACTTTCATTTTGCCACCGTGAACCTGAGAGGCTCAAGCCCTGTAGTTGCCAGGGCCGGCAGCACACCTGGTCTGGGGCGCCGTCGGCAACGTGCGACCTAGCACAGCTTGGTTACCCCTAAATGCTCGGCCCTGCTTTCCATTCTGTTTTGCAGTTGAGGCGGAGTATAGGTATTTCAGTCTACAAATAAGCTTGCCCTGATTAGATCTCGCCAAAGTGCACTCGTGTCAGGGAAGCGCCTTGGGAAATGAGGGCCTTTATGTACCTGTTGGTAACGAATACCATTGGCGTTCTTGTTTGCACCAAGGTGGACAACAACACGGCGCTGGTTGACAAACTGAAGCGATTTCAGCAGGAGAACGAGGAATTGAAAGCTCGAATAGACAAGCACATTGCAATTTCAAGGTAACTAAAAAACGGTCCTGTTTTTCTGATCCCTTCCCATCCTCAGCATCTGGTGTCACTGTGCCACACTCCACCCAGGGTCCTGCAGCTGGGATTGCAGAGGCTGGTTCAGCGGGTGCTGGTCCCCGGCTGGCAAATGGGGTGGTGGCCTGTCCTGCTTTTACAAACACTGGGGCCTGCACGAAGCCCTGATACCCAAACAGGCCAGACTTCCCCACAGAGCCCCCGGCTTACTGACGCTGAGACCAATTTCACAGAAGGAGCATCGCAGGACCCAATACAGAACAGCCCAAACATAGGACAGTCGCTGAGCCTGATGGGAAATTGCCCCATGGTCCAGCGCTGTCTTTGGTGCCAGCTCCCACTTCACAGGCTTCTTAGTGACCCAAACACCCCTGCCCAGTAGCTCCTGTTTTCCAAACAGGTCATTTTTCTGGACTCACAAATTAAAATGGTTCCAAAAGTTTGTTTGAAGTGCATTCTTAGTTTGAGAAACACATCTCTACGTGGTCTCCGGCTCATTTCTATCTTTCAGGCAACTGACCACGGAGCAAGCCACCCTGCAGGAGTGGCTGGAGAAGGAGTCGAAAGTCAACAAGCGGCTGTCCATGGAGAACGAGGAGCTGCTGTGGAAACTGCACAACGGGGACCTGTGCGGCTCTGACAGGTCCCCCACATCCTCCGCTGTCCCCTTCCAGTCCCCGAGGAATTCCGGCTCCTTCCCCAGCCCCAGCGTGTCGCCCAGATGACGCTTCTGAAAGTGGGGAGACTGAGCGCATCGTCACGGGTCTGCGGCACTGACCTGACCTGTGGTCATGGGATCAGGAGCCACGTGAGCGGAACGTGTCATGACCGCACTGGAACTGGAAGGTCTTGGCCCCCAGCGCCGGCTTCTCGTGAGCCCAGGGAACGCGAGACTCTCCAGCCAGGAGACTCACCCCCAAATGATTTCGGAATCGATCTGCTCGGACACATGCACAACGCACTTAAAGAACATTGCCTTTTCCACAGACGCTTAAGGGGAGAAACTCTCAGGGGCCTCTTCCGCGAAAGATTTATAACCTTTACCATGTCCTTCCTCGCAGGCACCTTCTTGTGATTTTCATGGGGGGGATGTGTGAATAAAGCGGATGGAGCGGGTGTCCTGTGTCTGACGCTGCCTCCTTTGCTGCGTGTTGCAAGTCTGACGCTGACTCCTTCTGGATACGTACCCACCCCTCCGAGAAAAAGCCATCGGAGGAAGGGCGGTGGTCGCCTGAAGGAGACTGGCCACCCGCTCCGCCCTGCCCGGTGGCGCAGCGGGGAAGGGATGGCAGGGAGAGCTTCCATGCCTCCCTGCCCGGGCAGCCTGGTGTCCTGGCGCACCCCGCCATTCTTTCAGTGTTCAGCCACGTCAGTTGAAACCAACCAAATTATTTTTCTGTAGATTTTTAACGTTCCCGCGTGAACCTAACATTTTACTACAGACCCATTTTCTCAGGCTACGAGCAAAGGCGAAACCCTAGTTTTTCTAAATGCTGTGCAAAGAGAAGGGACGGCAGTGGGGCACTCCTGCCTTATGTTTTTCCTGACCTGAGCTGCCCTCAGTGATGTAAAGCATGGTCCTCACCCAGGATCTCCCTCCCGCCTTTCCTCACACCCCCAGCCACGGCCACGAAAGCTAACCTCCTACCTCCTGCCCATTTTTCTCTGGGGCCAGGACGCTGGAAAAGGCTTTTCTAGAGTCAGCTCACCCTCCTGGTGCTGAAACCACTTTCCAGGTCAACCACAGCCTCGATCTGAGGGTGAAGTTTTGGGAAACCCTAGCGGGCATGAAGAATGAGTCACCAGCTGGCAGAACGCAGAAGGGTAGGCTGTGTGTCTCGATGAATGAAACCAATGATGCGACATTTAGTAGATCGTGCTCAGTTTCATGTACCCTTTGAGGAATCCTTCTGTCTTTGGAAAGGTGGACGAGGAGAAAAAAATGGCTTATGCTACAAAACTCCCCTGCAGGTTGTTTCCTTTCCAAAGTCACCTATTACCTCCCCCAATTCTGATCTTTCGACGGGGGGTGGAAGGAAGGACTGTGGCATTTCCCTCTCTCCCTGCATGGGCCAGCATGGCGATGCCAGTATTTCCTCATCTGCATCGCTGATGGTTGAAGGCTGTACAAATAACCCCTGTAGTCAGAACACACTCAGGACACTAGAGCTGGATGTTGGAGTCCTCATTTACCTGTATACTACATAGCACGTTAATATTCATGATGCATGTTTTTCTTTATTCGTAGCGATTGTGTCTGAAGTCTAAACTTCAGTAGTTGATCATGTATGTAACCTGCCATGTTGGCGCCGATCCATGAGAACTAGGTTCACCGCCACCTTCTGAAATATCTGTTTGCCCTTTCCAGTTGTTCTCAATGTCATTAGCCAAAGGTGGGTTTGCCATCCTTCCCCTTGCCTGGTGTATCTCCTGCCGTCCCTGCTCTGTTCCGTGTCATGTAGGTCTCTGGGGAAATCAGTCTTACGCCATTAGTGTAGAGAATGGGAGACAACTGGAGAGAAGACAGGAAGTACAAAGAGAACAGGAAGGTTTTTTTCCCAAACCAAATGTTTCACATAGGATGCAAGATGTTGATATGTCATGAAAGAGACGGATGTGTAAAATGCTGTAATTATGCTGTTTGTAATGAAGCAAAGTGTATTTTTACCTTGATTAAATAAATAATGCTGGAATATTTAATATGAGAAGTGTAGCCTGTGGCCTACTTCACTCTCCCAAGTGATATCTAGTGACAGTGACAGCCCTTCTCACAGCACAGGAGTTGACACTGTGTTTCCTCCTCAGCTATTTTCCAGGAATTCCCATTGTAGCCACAGAGACGACCCTGGGCTGAAATCTGGCTGGGAAGAGCTAAACGTAGACTAAGGTGGTGGTGGTTTTTCTATTTTTTTTCATTTGAGAGCTATATATTTCAGAGAAATAACTTCTGATTGGTTTTAACGAGTTCTGCTCTTTAAGGTAAGAAAGTGGGAACAACGAAATATTTTTGAAGAAGCTAAAGAAAATCTAAATGGAGTTTCCCTTGAGCTGTACACCTATTTTTATAGTGAAAATTAAACATTTAAAAGCACATGCTATATATCTTACTGAATGTACGCATCTAAAACTAGTACTTCTGAGTACCATCATTTTTTATTAAATAAAAAGCCAGTTTCTATGATTTTTCTGGATCTCTTCATATCATAGTTCATATAGTTGAGCTATATATTACATTTTTAAGATGCTCATGTATTGTGGTCAAATCTAACGGGACATTAGGTATGAACCCCAACATGACTGCCAGCAGTCCTTCTGCCAACCTAAAAAAACGAGCACTTAGCCCAGTTTTTAAACATTTTTTTTTTTTACAAAAAACTTGCTTGTTTAATAGGAGTATATAAAGTTGTTTACATATATGCTTTCTGAGGATAAAAACTAGAAACGCATATACGTAGGTCAGCACTCAGAAGACATGCTTTTTGTCAGAGGATTAACGTGTCTATGATTAGCCTGGACGGCTTCCTGTTAGCTTGGGTGTCTGGGCCTCACCCACCAGGCGGGCGCCGGGGTGTGGCCGTCAACATCGGCCTCTGGCAAAGCACTAGTCGAAAGGATGCCCAAGCTGGTTGGCGACACACACGTGGGCTCCCCATCAGTGCACCCGACTTCCTTTTCCAGGTCAGGAAAATTCAACCACAGTAGCTACTGTCGTCTGTCCTCGGAGGTTCTGGGCCGTGCATATGTAGTATCCTGCATCAATGGTCTCAAAATCTTCAACTGTCATGACGCTCTGGGAGATTCTGGTGGTGTGTCCGAGGCCCCGGTGGATCAGCCTCCAGGTGTCTTGAATCGTCACGGGCCTTCCATCCTGTGTTAATGACACCCATAGGGACTGAGGCAAGAAGCACAGGCTGCTAAGAACAGCCCTAGCTGCTCCTCGCTGTCACACACTGAGCAAAGAGGAATTGGCACCCATGGCTCATGGCCCTTTCCCACTATGTGGCCACTTTCGGCTGCCTGTTTTTCAAACTAGAGGCTGGAATTTCATTATGCTGTTTTGACTCTCCATAGTCAATTCCTACTTGATATAAGGTTGCTTCTTTGGAACTCCCAAGGATGTAGACCTGGTGTTAGTCATAAAAACATGGATAGAATTTTCCACCCTTCTCTTTGCATTGCCCACTGTCACCCTCTCACTCAGTGGGTTTTATTCACAGAATTTACAGTCAAAAAGAGCCCAGAGCCTGTACTATGTCCATGAACAAAAGCTCCCAGTTCAGATTTGGGAGAAAGAGGAAGAGGAGTCAGACGTGCCCAGGGCCCCAGCGGAAAACAGTTGTACCAAGGAGGGGTCCTGCGATGCCCTAGATGACATGGCTCCCTATGTCTAGAAAGTTAGGAGGTCACTTTTCAGATGCTTCATCTAAATTTGGTGATAAGAATGGAGTACTTTCTGGATTCGCTTAACAATTGTATATAGTGTTACTAAATGAATCCCCCTTCTGCTCATAAAATATGTTAAAAAAAATTATTGGAAATTGTAAATGTCTTCTAATTGTGACAGCTGTTTAAAGACAAGTACCTGGGCTCTGGCTGGTGTGGGTCAGTGGATTGAGCACCAGCCTGCAAACCCAAAGGTCTCTGGTTCGATTCCTAGTCAGGGCACATAACCAGGTTGCAAGCCAGGTCTGTAGCTGGAGGCAGGTGAAAGGCAACCATACATGGATGCTTCTCTCCCTTTCTGCCTCCATCCCTGCCTTTCTCTCTAAAAATAATGAATAAAATCTTTTCAAAAAACAAAAAAAACAAGAGCCTGATACCAGAATGCTGGAAAAGACTACGCTCCAGGGAGAGGCCTTAAGCAGAAATGTGTTGACCACTGAGTGGGTGTCAGGAGGCCAGGCCTCTTCTGGCAACAACAGGGTTGTTCCATGTTGGTGGCAGAGCTGTTTATGTGAGTGAGCAGAACACGCACAGAGGCTAAACACTAAGCTGGGGTTGCTTTTATGGGAAGTCTATTTAAAAGGATCTCTGGCCTCACAGCACCTTTTGGACGGGGCCTGTGTTTCTGTGCCCAGTGTGTGGGTGTCTGCTCTGACCTCCTCACCACAGGGCCCGTGAGCAAGATGCAGAAGGACACCGGAAGGAGGACCCCTCCTGTCCCTTTCAAGCCCCTGCCCCTTTTTGTTGAAGGATTATGAAGAAAAATCAAATATGAAGAGGGCACACCGAGTGAATTGCCTAATGGAAACCAATCACCCTTTTTCCCACTTATGAAATTCAAAAGCCATTTGTAAACATACTGAAACATCTTAGAAGAAACCAAGCAAGCCCTAGTGTAATAGCCCCACACATTTCCTGCTGCACTTGGTAAATGAAGGTCTCTGTCCCTGGGAGGTGGGGGAGGGGAGGCAAACCAGAATGAGAACTACGACAGGCTGAGTCCGGGGCACAGTGCTTACCTTCTGCCCTGGGTAGAGCCACCTGAATTCCACCTCCACGTCAGGCTCCCCTAGGACAGTGCAGAGGACACTGATGTCATCCCCTCCTTTGACTTTGGTTGAGGATGCCAGAATGGTGGCGGAGGGAGGGCCACTGGGAACTGGAATGAAGCGGGAGAGAGGGGAGATGAAATTCATGAGAAGGCTGGTACAGCCACAAGGCGCAGGACTCCAGAGGAACAGAGGTCCCGAAGACTGTGAGAGAATGTCGGGAAGTGGGAACGGGCACAAGTAGGACTTGCCCCACCGCCTGATGACCTGTGACGGGCAGGACGGTGCCCTGGAAAGACAGATATGGGGGAAAACAAAGAGGATGTTCTCACCCGAGAGAATACCCTAAGAGGCTGGGGATTTTAGAGAATTGCTGATGAGCCTACAGAGCGAATGATGCATGAACTTGGAGCCATGGGAGCCAAGCAAGGAGTGTGGGGTCAGGGTCACAGACAAGGAGGCAGGACAGTCTAGAAATGGTGGTGCAGTAAAGGAGCCTTTTAGGAACAGCATTCTATGCCTCCTCATTTCCACCCAGACTTGGGAACATGACCAGTTCCCGCTACTGACCAGCTGGAAGCCCTGGGAGCAAACACACTTACCTTCTGCGTAAAGGAGTTGATACTTGACAGAGATTTGCGACTCGTCCCCAGCCTCCGCCTTGCAATACACCACCCCCTGGTGGTCCGAATGAGGCTGCAGGTACACAAAGCCTTGCTTCAGGTCGTACATGATGTCTGTCCCGTTGGCGGGGATTTCCTTGGCCGGGAACTCCCTGTGGAGGGTGACTTTGGCCGACAGGACCGTCACTCGACAAGGTACCACAGCCTGTCTGTCCGGGTTCAAGTAGACCACATCGAAGTAACTGGGCGAAGGTACAAAGAGTTCCCCTTTCTCTGCAAAGAACAGATAACAGGCTTCTTCATGGTGGAGAAACTTGGTCAAGAGCACTTGACGGATTCCCGTCTCCAGGGTGCAAAGAGGAGAGGAGACTGGCAATTACTCAGAATATTGAGTCCTTATGAATAGAAACACCTAGTTTTACAATAACTTTTCTCCTTTGGAAGAAAGATGTTACTTCCCGTCGCCTTTTAAATAGGTCTTAGTTCAAGTCCAAATCAGGCTCCTGGATAACCCAGCTTGAGGAAGCAGGAAAAAGACTGATTTCTTTCTATGAAGAGCAATTGAAAAACCTATAAACAACCTGCTGGGTCTCTGGGGAAATTAGCCCCATCCCAGGCTCGGTAACTGCCATTGGGAGGCGCTTCCCAGAACAGCAGGGTTCCTCAGAGAAGTCCAGCCCATGGACCTCATTTCCGCCAAGGTCGGCGGAAAGGGGCCCAAGGAGAGACAGATGGGGGACCTGAAAATCTCAGGTGCGGAGCCTGGCTGCCCCTGGGCTGCGGATCTCCAGCTACTCACACTCCTGTTTCCTCTGCAATCCCTGAGTGTTCTTTAACTGCCAGAAAATGGTCCTTTTATCCCATAGAAATGGGGATGGGCTTACCCATCTATTCCCTAGTACAAAGGACTCTGAATTGGTTTTCGTGTTTGTTGGTTTTTTGCATGGCACATTAAGTCTTTTGTTTTCTCTACTATGAGGCAATATTACAGTAATTAAGAGGAGGGATCTTTTAACTTAATTATACTCCCCATTTGTTAAATTGTTTCCCATGGTTTTCCTGCAGTGTTCCTGAAACAACCAATTTTTCTTGGCTTTCTCCTTTACTTCCCTTCTTTGTGCTACAGTCCTATGATGTTTGAGGCTGGGGACAGACGTTCTAGACATATTATCAACTGCCTTCATGAGTCAAGAGTTCTTTGGCAATGGGTGCGTGTTAACTGACACGGAGTTCTTGCCCCCTGGCCTGGCTGAGGTCAAGAAAGACTATGATGTGACTCAGTCAGTCCTCATCTCTTGCTAGGCTTTTATCAGGCTGAGTGGTTCATGCTACTTTATGATAAATGAATTTCGGGCTTAGACAGGATGCCTTATCTGTGTTGTACCTAACAGTCCTGTGTTCACAAAGAGTAAATCTGCATGGCCTTGGGTGTCTCCCCTCCCATTTGTAAAGAGAAGAATCCAGAGTAGACCATATTAAAGGTATCTCTTTTTTTTTTTTAATAATTTTTAAAAAGATTTTATTTATTATTTCCAGAGAGGAGGGAAGAGAGAGAGGGAGAGAGGGAGAGAGACATCAATGTACGGTTGCCTTTCACCTGCCTCCAGCTACCTACCTGGCTGGAGACCTGGCTTGCAACCTGGTTATGTGCCCTGGCTGGGAAATCGAACCAGCGACCTTTGAGTTCACAGGCCAGCGCCTTATCCACTGTGCCACCAGCCAGGGTATTAAAGATATCTTTTTGGCAAAAAACATTTAAGTAACTTATGATTATAATGTTTAGAAGCAACTTGGTCTTAAGGTTTTGTAGAGGAAACTCAACCAATAAGCAAAGCTGGCAGGATAATAATCGGAATTTCAGAGCACAAGAATGTGGTCTCACTGCTTTGCGTGCTTTGAAAGAGGAGATCACACCAGTTGCTTTAACAGCATCAAGAATTCATGTATCAGTGAATTCCATCTCCCAAAAAGTAGGTTAAAGTTCATTGAAAAAACCACAGAGGACATATGCCCCTGCAAATATGTTGTATCTTCCTGAGTAGCTCATAAACACGACTTTAAGAAAACTAAACACAGGAAAATTCAGGTTTCCTAAAAGCATTAGAGTGAACAGGCTGTGACCTAAAATCCAAACGATAACCAGCTTCGTAAAAATGCTCATTAGTGTGCTTTTGCTACGTATGAAAACTGGAGCCCTGGCCCTTTGCTATGACAAAGGCTGATTGCCAGCAATGTTCTCCTTCTTGATCCGGTGGTCGTTACATGTGACTTGCGGGTCATTTATTAAGCTGTGTAATTATGATGTATTTTTTTTTCTTTGTTATACTTCAATAAAAAGTTAGAGAAGGAAAACACCACCTTTGGGCACCTCCTGGATAAGAGCGAATACAGTATGTGGCAGCGGAACAAAAAGGAGCTTCCTGAGGCTGGCAATTCAGCTCTAGGAAACACACACACATGATGAACGCCAGACGTGTGTGGGTGGTGGGGAAGCACGTGTTCTGAAGCAGCAACAGAGAGCTCAGCTCTGCTAACGGCCCGTCTTGCAAACCCGCCCGGGCTGGAGAAGACACACTGCTAAACCCTGTGCTGAAAATCCAACTGGAGGCTTCACTTTGTGTTGAGGAATGAGAAAGTGATACAACACATTGGGTCACATCCCTTTTGGATCCAGGTTTCTTTTTTCTTTTTTTTTTTTAGCGATGGAGAAAGAGGGAAAGAAACATCAATATGTGGTTGCCTCTTGCAGGCCCCCAATGGAGGACCTGGCCTGCAACCCAGGCCTGTGCCCTGACAGGGAATCGAACCTGCGACCCTTTGGCTCCTAGGCTGGTGCTTAATCCACTTAGCCACACCAGCCAGGGCAGATCCTGGTTCTTGAATGTTATTAATTGGGGGCAAGGGAGGGGCAGGCATCCCTTTGCCTAACAACCAAAGACCGCCCATAGCCTTAACAGGACATTCTGCTCAATGGACATCTTCAAACTCTCAGTTCAAAAACCAATGTCTGGGGAAGACACAAGAGTGTTAACCGAGGCAGAAACTCTCCATTCTGTAATTTGAAATATGAGATGGGTCCTCATTGAAAATCGCAGGCTCTTATTAGTCCTCATTAGGTGCCTTTTCCGCTGCGGCTTCCCTGTGCAGTGGGACAGGAAGGCACGCGACTTTCTGCGTAGCTCGTTCCCGTGTGCGTATCAAGAGGAATCACCTGTGAGCAAACGCTGGCAGTTCTGACAGCACGGGTGACGCCAGCCGGCGCCTGCCTGCCCATCCATCCACCCCACCTTGCCTTAGGAATGGGTGGGGGCCGTGTGAGAACACTGAGCCTGGGTTTGCACCCGTCACCTTGCCCTGTGAGCCTCGGTGTCAGCATCATTAGTTGTAAAACAGATAATAAAGCAGTTTCTGCTTCGATCTCGGGGGCATTGTGAAAATGAAATGGAGCACGTGGACCTCCAGGATCGCAGCTCTGCGGACGAGTCCGCTTGCCAGAGGGCAGCTATCTGGAAGGGAAGGGATTACTCAAGATTTTGTTAAAGCAGTCCCTGATGGTAAGGGCAGGAGGTCCTCTGAGTCACAGGCCTAGATCCTGAAGCTCTGAAAGGGTGGTGGACTCAGGAAGTAGCCACACTTCCTGAGAGCCACGCCCCGGACACTAAGAAAGCATTCTGACTTCACCTGAAGGGCCTGGGACAACAGCAGTGCCACAGGGTGGCATTTGTGAGATTGCTGACAGCTGACCCGAGGGCCTGGCTGGCCAAGGTCAGCTCCAGGCTTGAGTTGGGAGACCCGCAAAGGGAGGAGGCTGGCGGACCAGGGCAACTCCGCCGGGAACACTGCAGGGTCGCAGAAGAGTCCCCGCTGACTGCAGCTTTTCAGACCCCCAACTTAGGGGCAGGGACTGGGAACCCTCAGGCTCAGTCTCAGCCTCCATCCTCATAAGAACTAACACAAGGAGCCTTTCGTCAGGCATCCTGTGACTACAGAGGTTCCAGGACGAGGGTCGTTATAAATTCTGCGAGCTTATGACTGAAAGTCTACAGCAGTGCTGTCCAAGAGAGCTTCCTGTGATGACAGTGTTTTCTATGGACAGTGTGTCCCCTGGGACAGCCACTAGCCCCATGTGGCAATGCAGCACCTGAAACATGGTAAGGGCCACTGAGAAACTGAGTTTTCCATTTTAATTGTAAGAGCTTCCATTTAAATTTAAATAGCCACAGGTGTCTAGTGGCTCTCCTACTGGACACATGTAGGGACAAACTCTGGAGTCAGTTCTGGGTTCAAATCCTGAGACCGCCAGTACTTGGGGTATGACCTTAAGGACTTACTTAATTTCTTTAAACCTCCACTTCTCCATCAGGAAATTAATATAAACGATAGCAGTACTTGCCCTCAAGGTGGCTGAGAGAGGCACGTGAACTCACTGATGGGGAGCATTGATCCCAGAGCTCAATGGGTGCTCTGGTGCCCATCATTGGGTGGCCGGCACACAGGGGGAGCCTTTCATACGTGCGGACGTGTGAAGATGCCACCCATGCGGCACACCTGTTACCTGTAAAGAAGATGTAGGTGGAGCCCGTCTTGGTCTCGTCCTTCCTGCAGACGTAGCCGGTGCAGAGCTGTCCCCAGCAACTGAACTCACCCGTGTCAGCCGCGGTGGAGTTGACCAGGGTCAGCTGGCCATAGCGCTCGTTCTGCGTCACGCTGTCAACCGAAGCACAGGGAGGTCACACGCCTGGGCCGAGGGCTCGCGCCATCACCCTGCGCCCTTGCCCTCATGTACAAGTGCCCTCTCGGGTGGCACAAACTGATAAAAGTGTGTTTGGAGAAGAGTTATGTGTGGAGGGGGAGGCAGAGGGAGACGCCTCGCCTAAAGGGAAGTGAGAAAATGGCAATGATGTTTTCTAAAGTCAGGAAATTCTCTTCCACCTCAGAACTGGGTTCTCGTGAAGTGAATCACTGGTACATCATAACGCAGCCTCAGAAACTCAACCCAAAAGCCTTGGGTAGGTGGTTTGCTTCCAGCTTTTGTTTTTTTTTTTTTTTTTTTTTTTCAATGTATGGTTGCATTTCACCTGCCTCTAGCCACAGACCTGACTGGAGACCCGGTTTGCAACCTGGTTATGTGCCCTGGCTGGGGAATTGAACCTGCGACCTTTGGGTTCGCAGGCCGGCGCCTTAACCGCTGTGCTACCAGCCAGGGTACCAGCTTTTGTTTTTAATGCGTCCATCACAGTAAGAGTTGACTTAAAGGAAATAGCCCGGCACTGGGCGGTGTATAAAGTCTCTTTCATCACTAGGGATAAATCTCTGAATACAAGCCTGAAGTCTTCAAGAGGCTATATTATTGTATTAAAAATAAAAGTGTTGCATAATTCTCTCAAGAGCGTGCTAAGTGAAGTAAGGCCAACAGAATGGGGCAAAAACCTACGGATTTCACTCATTATATTTCACTCATTGCGGAATATAAAACAAAAAGATAAAATAAGAGCTAACAAAATAAAAACAACGGATGCAGACCACAGGATGGTGGTTGTTAGAGGGAAAACGGGGTGCAGGAAGGCAAAGCGGGTCAAGGGGGTCAAATATATGGTAGCAGAAGGAAAACAGACTTTGGGCGGAGAGCACACATAGAGGATACAGGTATCAAATTATAATCTTGTTCACCTGACTCTTGTAATGTTATTCCTCAATATTACTCCCATAACTTTAACAATAAAAACTGAAAACAGAAACACTAGTAAATAATTACACATTCAAAATGAGAATAAAAACGGTCCTTTAGATTTCCAGTCAAGATGGAAGAGTTGTCTCGTCCCATGACCACATCAAAATTGCACCTAAAATGTGGAACCACCGTGACTGAGAACCGCCTGAAGGCGAGCTGGACAGAAGTCCTATAACTAAGGGTGTCAAGAAGACGCCTCGATGAGACCACTCCTGGGTATTTTACCCAAAGACATCCCGAACACGAATTTGAAAAGATCCATGCATCCCTGTGGTCACTGCAGCATTATTCCCAGTAGCCAAGGCGTGGAAGCAACCTAAGTTGAGTTAGATTTTTACGTTCCATCGAAACCTAAATGGATCAAGAAGCTGTGGTACATTTCTACAGTGGAGCGTGACTTGACCATGAAAAAGAATGAAATTTTTGCCACTTGCAACAACGTGGATGGAACTAGAGGGTATTCCACCGAGTGAAGTAAATAAGACAGAGAAAGACAAGCACCATATGTGGAATCCAAAAAAGCGAAATAAATAAATAAAACAGAAGTAAACTGACAGATACAGAGGACAGATTGATGGATACCAAATCAGAGGGAAATGAAGGTTAGGTGCAAAGGTGAAGGGATTAAGAAGTGATTTCCAGGTATAAAAAGCAGCAAGAGGATGTAAACTATCGTCTAGGAAGTGTAACCTATAATATTGTACTGACTATGTATGGTGTCAGATGAGACTTCCTGTGGGGGTCACTCGTCAACTTACATCAATGTTTAATCACCATAGGATACACCTAAAACTAACCTCATATGGTACATCAACTGTAACTAAACATTTAAAAACAATTTTAAAAGAAAAGGGACATTAGGTAAAAAAAAAAGAGACAGATTTGAATAAGCTATCAACTTTCCTTAATAATAGTATATCAATACCGGTTCATTAATAGTGTCATATGTACCATTCTAATATAAGATGTCAGTAATAAGGGAACTGGGCATAGGGTATTCAGGAATTCTCTGCACTATCTCTGCACAGTAATTCTGCAAATCAAAAATTGTTCTAACGTGAAAAGTTTATTTTTTTAGTCCAGAAACGAGTATAAATGGATTCAAGGTGGGGACTGACTGTGGGAGAGGGGATGGGGTGGGTGGGGCAGAAGAGAACAATGGGGGAAAGACGGGACAACTGGAACACAACAATAAATTAATTTTACAAAAACAGCATCACTTTCCTTTAGAAAAGTTAGTTGGTAAGACACCACGCTCCAAGTTCACCCCTGGTAGGAGTCTAAAGAGCATTTGCCCTTCTCCTTCGCCTCAATCCCATTATTTCTGCTTTTATCTTGTCCTGTTTTACCTGTGGCATTTTTATCTTGTTGCCTGCGAATAGATCTGCAAACCCCTTCCGTTGCATTTTGAAATGGGGAAGAGACATAGATACATATTTATGACTATTAACGGCACTGTCGTGAATTGTGTCAGGAGTCCAGCCACATGTGTCATTCTGGGGCAGATGCTCAGCCTGTGTCGAGGCCAAAATACACGGTTTTAATCTGAGGACGCGTCTCAGATATCCGAAAGTTTCACCCCACGGACAGCCACATGCTTTTCGGATATAGTTGAGATTCTCTGGTTGTGTGTAGCTGCAACATTAGTACCGTCACCACTTTAAATTTAGCACCGAGCAAAAGGCCTGGGCGGCTGGCCTAACCCGCAGCCTGTTCCAGTTTACCCCTGAACAGCTTTGGCCCCAGCTTTGCCGAGAGGTTCCTCTGTACTCCCACTCAGTTGCCTGCCTCCTTTCCACCCATCGGAAATCTCTCCTCCTTCGGGAACCTTCTAATTAGAATCAGCTCTCAGCAGCGAACCTCCCCCTTTCTCCCACTGACGTAATGGGCTCCCTTGTCCTGTACCCCTCAGGTAACCCCTGTGACCTGTTACTACAATGGATGGTAAACACCTAAGGGCAGGAACTGTGCTGTATTTGTTTTACATTCTCCAAGCAAAATTAAGGATTCCCTCAAAACGAGTGGGCTGAAATGAAATTGGACCAAGGGGTGAAACCTTCAAAAGCAGGTACCCGGCTCCCCGCATTGCTGGTGAGGAAACTGAGGCTCAGCAGGCAGGGCTCCCCTGAGAGCTGGCTGGTGAACACTGAATCAGGTACTTGAGTCAATTCAGTATGTACTGAATACTCATTAAATAAGACAATTCATCCCAAGCACATCTAGACGTGCCTTGTTCACTGTGTTAGCCTAATTATATCCTCGTTACATACTGCAGATTAGTAGTAGCTATTATGAATACTACTTCAACAATGACAACTCACACACAACACTGAAATAGCACTGCGAATAAAAACCCGTGGAAATAGCACCTCAAGTATGTTACACACACACACACACACATAGTCTTCATTTGGCAGAATGAAAGTCTTGGGCAACCAGCAAGAGAGCCGTGTCAGAAGTGAGGTTGGAGCTGGATTTCAGCTGGTGAAATAGGAAAGATGAAGACAAAACGGAAGTGGAGGTCTTCCTGGGTTGGACCACAAAGTCTTGGCCTGCAGAGCTCAGCACCAGGCTAGACCTTCAGCACATACTGGGGCCAGTATTTGCTAGCACTGTAGTGATAAAAAGGATAGGATGCCATTCCTACCAGGAGAGGAACTGGGCGCCTAAGAATTTAGCACTTGGGAACAACCTTACCACCGAACGAAATCTGCAGGCTGTATCTTTAGCAGGATTGGGGGTGGAAGGAAGGAAATGCACTGGAAAACATTTCTGGATTTTTCCACCCCCTCTCCTATGCAAACAATATCAAACAGGAAACAAATTTTTAGCAGGATTACACTCTAAATGCCTGGATTTAAATGTCTATTTCTACTAATGGCCTCACACAGACTAGGCGGCAGGCCACCCAAGGGGTTGGACTGTGACCCAAGGCTGCTGGGGAAAGAGTCTGAAAATGGAGACACAAATTCATAGCACCCTGAAGAGTACATCATCCAAAGAAAGACTCCACTTTTTGTTAAGTGTTTGTAAGCACGTAACAAATCCCGAGAGACGGAAGGAGTGGGGTGTGTGAAGTTTGAGTGCAGTAAAAAAAAAGGTGCTGCACCCAAGCACCCTCAAAAAGTATAATAAAAGAGGCCCTGGCTGGTAGCACAGTGGTTAATGTGCCGGCCTGTGAACCCAAAGGTCGCTGGTTCGATTCCCAGCCAGGGCACATAACCAGGTTGCAAGCCAGGTCTCCAGCCAGGCCCATGGTGAAACACAACCATACATTGATGTCTCTCTCCCTCTCTGCCTCTCTCCCTTCCCCTCTTTCTAAAAATAATGAAATTAAAAAAAAAATCTTAAAATAAATAAGTAAATTAATAATAAATAAATTTTAAAAAAGTATAATAAAACAGAATCTGCATTCATTGGGTGCGGCTGTGACTATCCCAGCACATCAGCTCACTTGAGGCCTGCTTCCTCCTAGCTAGCCTTCAAGACCCGACCCGCCGTGTCTCAGTGATGGATAAATCCAGGTTTCCAAGGGCCTTTGTTTAGCTTTTAGGACTGCGCACACGTGTGTCTCTTCCCATGGGCTCTCGTGGGCCTTTCACAAACTCAGAGTGCGTTCTCATCGACGGAGGCCCGCAGTCTCCTGCATGCTGCCCTGCACACTCTCTCCTGAAGGGGGCCTACCTCCTGGGATGGCACCCAGGGGAGAGAGAGAGCTCCCAACGTGCAGGACCACAGTGCATCTCACCTGGGGCAGTGACAAGGTGACAATGGTGGGGTCCAAGCGCCTGTCCTTCCTCAAGTCAAGGGCAGGGGGTGTGTGCCCTGCGTGACAAGATAATTAGTCATGGGCCTCATAAATATGTGAAGGGCGAATGAAGTGGGAGGTTCTGGGACAGAGAGGGAGGGATGGAACAAGGTCTACAGAACTCCCTGCACTCAAGTCCCCCTGGACCAGTGCCATGGGAATTCCAAGAAGGGGAACCAGGACTAAGGGTCCTGGGAGAAGTGCAGGAGCTCAGCATGCGCAAAGTAGGGGCACGCATGCCAGGGGAAGGTGCCCTGGCAGGGGACAAAAGGCAGGTTTGACGAATAGCAGAGTTTAGAACTCAGCTGGGTGGGCAAAGGTCTACGGTGAGAGGCGAGGCCACGTGAGGCGTCAGACCATGGATTTTGGAGCCACAATGACGGGATGCAAACCCCAGCTCTGCTGTGGCTGCCAGGCTCCCAGCAGGAGCTCACGGCCTCCAGTCGGGCTGCAGCTCCGTGGACACGGAGCACAGGATCCCCGGGAGAGTGCAGGAGGCTGCGCACCGCCCCACGCGCTCAAGACTTACACCTGTGCACAGGGTAAGCGCTCAATGCGCTTCCAATAGCGTTATCATGAGGAGCCTCTTGAGTTTTCAGAATGACATTCGGACGGGGGTACTTTGTCCCCCTTCGGCTGGGAGGACACGGAAACTTAGAGAAGTACGTGCCTTGTCCATAGCCCCCCAGCTGTGAGTGGCAGGGCTGCCAGCATGACAGACTCAGGTCAGGAATGTCCATGGAAAGGGCATGGAGTTCCTTCCCAGGAAACGCCATGGAGGGAGGGATTTGGACTGAGAGATGGTGCCCCTAACCAGCTTGCAAGCCCTGTTAAATACGGTCACACACGCCAGACAATGGCATGGGAGATCTGAATACATTATTAGCTCAGTGTTCTCCATGATACCTCATTTTTCTATTTAAATGGCTAAAGGATGATAAACCATTCAATAAGGAATGGAAGGAAATGGCAAAAACAAACAAACAAAAAAAACAACCAAAACCAAACACAACAACAACAACAACAAAACCAGTTATGAAGATTGACTAGAAAGCTGAGAGTACCCTAGGTCGGCATCTCAGTCCCACGAGATGGTGATGATCAAAGAAACTACTGATAATAACTTAAAACTTAACTAGCACTTAATATGGGTTAAGCACTGCTTAAGCCCTTCACGTATTTTGACTGATTTCCTTCTCCTAACTGCTCTGTGAGGTAGGTACTGTTATTATCCCCATATTACAGGTGAGCAAACTGAGGTTAGGGAACTTTCCCAAGTGTTGGAGCCACGGGAGAAGTTGAAGGTCCATGTAAATAACTTCCCAGGGCCACCCAGCAATATTTATTTATCCAGACACTCCTCCGTGGAGACTGACACCCCCATTGGCCTAAAACGGAGGTAAGGAGTAAGGTAAAAAGATGTCATTGAATATCTTCAACACTCATTTCACATTGATAAATTATTTCGCTTTTACAACATGCAAGGACCTGTGCCAAGCATCGAGGGAGATAAAGATGCACATGTATCTGTTTGTCTATGATTCAAGCATCTGTGTTTACACTAAGCCTCTTTTTAAGAATGTGTCAAAAATGATGGCTCCATGACACGCTGGGAACAGAGCCATGTCAACAGACACAAGTCCTGGGAGACAGACAGCTGGGTAAAACATATCAAAGCACCACAGTTTATGATTTAAAAAAAGGAGATGAAATGTGCATGAGAAACAAATATGCAAACTGAGAAACCTCAAAGAGAATACAGTTTCAACGTCAGGAATGAAGCTGAAATACCCTCCTCCCCATTTGAGGACTATCCAAGGACCTACTCAAAACCCTTACATATAACTGTGACCCTTCTGTGTCAACACCCATCTATGTTCATGTGAAATGTGACCCAGGGCCTTCCCACTACAATGGCTCGCACCAGGTTCTTTTGTGTTATTTAAAAAGAAGGCACCCTTGGCATTTTTAACTCCTCATTGGTGGTGGCCCTCCCGCCCTGCCAACACCTCTTTCCTTTGTCCAGTTCCAGTCCTTGGTACTGACCCAGGCCCTGAGCACGTGCTGGGAGTCCCCCTCACTCCACCTCGCCCACCCTGCAGATGTCATCCTCTCCTGCCATCCCATCTGGCTTCTTCACAAAGGAAAAGCCAACTTCCTCCTTCAGTGACCTCTCGGATTCTAAGAAACTGAGACATGGGCATCTCTTTGATACCACAAGCCAAACCAGGACTGATAAACCAGAGATTAAGCAGAAAATCCCATTAGGCTTCCGAGAATAAAGGTCTAAAAACGTGCATATCCGTGGCCCAACAATTTTACTTGTAGGACCAAATCATTGTGGTCTATCTAGATCCTTACTGCAGCGATGACTGACCGTAAAGAAATAAAAAGGAGGGGAAGGGTGGTGATCTAAGATTCCAACAATAACAATTCAGTTCAACTTACTGTGGTATTACAGTTATAACAGGCTAATAATATTCATGATACATTATCATGATACAAATGAAGGATTAAGGAGTTGGTACATTTTGATACACCCTTTTTATACATGTAAAAATAAAACCAGAAGGTTCCACACTACAAGGTTGACAGTATGCCTTGGTATATTCAGGGACCTCTTCCTTCTTCTTCCTTACCTATACTTCCTGCTGTTCTACATTAAATGAGCCTGTATTGCTTGGTAATAAAATCTATAATAAGAGCAAACCCGGATAAACCACCTCCACAGTACAGAACAGGTGATCTGCAACCGTGCGCTCGTGGGCGGCTCATTTGTACTTGAAAAGTCTGAAGGTGAGTTTTAAATCCTGTTGACTTCGCTCCCACCCCAGCCCTGTTCCCATGCATGTGAGGCTGCCAGGCTGCGCCCACCCCC
>PVIW01001097.1:0-258249 GCA_004026585.1 Noctilio leporinus | reverse complement strand
CTGCTGCCTTCCGCGCGACTCCCAGCGCGCATGGGACCCGATGCGCCCACACCGGCCGGGAAATGAGGGCTCCGTGCCCTCCCAGCTCCTCCATCGCAGAGCCCTCCCCGAACCCAACCAAAGCCCTCCCCGGCCCCAGACATGCTGGCCCCCCACCACAGCCCTGCAGCCACCTCCCCTATGAGGCTGTTTTCTTCCCCCGTCTGGCCTCTAGCTGGTTGTCCTTAAGAGTTGTCTCTTCTCCGGGGAGAGCTTTCCTGTTCAGGGGGCATTCGATCCAAATCCTGTCTCCAAACCTTACTGGCTCTGTGACCATTATTAACACTTTCATCTTCTTGTGCCAGTTTCCTCTTCTCAACATGGAGATAATAATAGTCCTTCTAGGGTCGCTATGAGAATTAAGTTAGTTCATAAAGGTACCAGGTCCTAGAAGGATACAGACCCCACTTAAGTTAGTTCATAAAGGTACCAGGTTCTAGAAGGATACAGACCCCACATAAGCGCTCACAAATGTTGGGTGCTTTGGAGGTTGTCCCAGGACACACAGACCTAAGTTCCTTACACCCTGCACTTCACGCCTTATCACAAATTTCAGAGATCTTTCTGTGTATCTATCATCTATCTATGTATCTGCTGCTTTGTGCTGTGTGACCTTTTCAACTCCCCGTATATTTCTCTAGTGAAACGACCCCTTCCCAAAAAGGAACCTTGTCTTACGCTTGCCTGCGTTACCCATAAGCCTTTGCATGGCATAGTGCTATGCAGCTGTAGGTGACTGAGCGGAACAGAGCTCAGTGAGTGACGCTGAGTTGAAGAACTTAGCCAAGGGTTCTTACCCCATGGCCCCCATGTCCAAGCACCAATAATCATTTTGGAACAAGAACGTACCATAGAGGCCACCTGGCTGGATCCCTCATGTTACAGAGACGCAGTGACTCCCCCAGTGCACGGGTGACGGTGAACTACCATCTAGGGGGTGGACACACACCATGTAGAGAAACTCACAGGAATAAGTAAATCATTGTGGTCAATGGAATTTTTACAAGGTCATCTTTCCAAACTGGCCACTGTATGAGTCTAAAATGTATGGGGGTTATTTATGCTAACAGCTCATTGCTGGCCATTGTCATCTTACTGTGTAGAATAAACCCATCAGCACTTCTGGGGGTGGGGGGGTCGCAAGAAAACCAGCTGCCCCCGCCCCCCCACCTCCTTGCCCAAGATCTGCTTCGCTGAATGCTCACAGCCACACTGGGGAAGAATAGGCCTTGGAAGAGGAGTGACAGAAAACAATGGAGCAAGCCGCCACCACCCTGTGAGGGAACGGGCGGTGGGTCACTACTGGGCTGGCACATGGCCAGCGGGTGTATTATGGCCAAGTCACCATGGTGAACGCAGTGGCCACCGCCTGGGCTGTCCACACCCCGCACCCCACACTCACCCAACCCCCTCCGTCCCGTCAACATCTCTGGGTGCCCACACATACTCATGTTACCAGGATGGTAAGTCTTCTGAGCAAACACCAGAAACTTAACAGAAATAGAGTGCTTTTTTTTTTGAGACTAGAGGGGTGTTCTTGTTCCACTTATTAATGCTCATTGGAGGAGTCTTGCATGGGCCCTGCCCAGGGATCGAACCCACAGCCTTGGTGTACGGGGACCTCAGACCCTCTCCTCCCCATGCTGGAACACGGGTTTGGATTGGCTTGGAGCCTGCGGTCTGCTTCTTCAGCCCACCTGCCCTTTGTGTCGTCTGTGGGTGGACGAAGCTGCTGCCAACTGTGTCCAAGTGAGAACCCAGCCGCCCTCTCTTCTCCCAGAAGCTATTTATTGTTTTCAGAGGAGCCAGCCATCAAAGACACGTCCTGGGCCCAGCCCCTCCTGCGACTGCAGGACTTGACGGGGAAATGCTAACATCCTCTCAGACATCACGGCAACATCTTAAAACACTACGCTTGCACCCCGAACTTCTAGGTGCAGAATGGGGTTTCTGTACGACCTCACATCAGCCCAGCTTGCTTTTACATCTGTACGTCCCCACCAGCTCGCCCACAGCCCCAGCGCCGCCCTGTTCTTGCTCAACAGTGATTTACAGTGAAGCCACTGTCCAGGCCACTTATGAAGTTGCTTCTTGTTTCATCACGTGACTCAGCACTGGCCCCAGAGTTGCGTGCTGTCAAGTCTGGAAGCGTGTTATAATGTTGAAGGTATTTCCAGAGAAGGAGGAAATGGACTGTGTTGATCGCCCAGCAGAGGTGGATGAGATGATCCAGACATTTTTTTTTTTTGTATTCACAAAAATAAGAGCTAGATTTTTAAAATTCTTGCAAACAAATGTAGATCCAAGACTATGCCGATAGACCCCAGCTTGCGGAGAACGGGGCTGGGACACAGGGGGAGGGGGTGTACCTGAGACTGGGAAGGAAGGAATGAAGGAATGGTGTCCTCCTCCTAGAGGCGGTGAGAAGTAACGACCCTATGACCCTACTGGTGTAGTATAAATGCCTCTGTACTTCCTACATTTATCTAGTAATGAAGGCTTTGAGTCTGTGACTCAATCGCCCTCAGATTCCACTCTCTCCCTCACTGTGCTGACAAGCCCCTTCCCCCCTTCCCCATCATTTGACTCCCCCTTCCACCCTCCCCCATCATCTGACTCCAGCTAACCTCCAGCCTCACCTCTGCCTGGTCACTTCCTCCCCCACCCCCCACCCCTGAGCCTCCCCATCTCCTCACACACCCTTGTGCTCCAGGTGCTGGCCTTTCCCTCCACTCCAGGCAGTGCCTCATGCTGCTCCCTCCTCTGGAATTTTCTTACATTCTTCTCCCACCCCCCTCTGGACCTGGTTAACTCTCAGCCTTCAGATAGGAGCTTGAGTTTTCCCCTCCCTGACCCTGAACTTCTGCGAACAAGGCACTCACACTGCTATGTGTTAATATTGCTTATTTAACAGCCTGTCCTAAGACTGAATGCTCTATGGCTGTTGAGATGGGGTCTGCCTGGCTCCCCATCGGCTCTCCAGCATCTACCGGGTGTGAAAACAAACACACAAAACAACCTTGTTGGAAAGGAGGATGAAATGAATTAAGGGAGGCTGGGACGTGGAAGCCAAGTGGGGGAACAGAAAGGGAAAGCAGCGGAGGAGTTAGTAACCAGTAAACAAATAGTAACATATGTCCACCACATGCCAACAACTATTGACAGACGAATATCCTCACTCTTTCCTGATCTCGGAAGAGAATGGAGAGCTAGGTGATTGGGATATACCGAGTCTGGAATGAAAATCGGGCTCAATGGGCAGCATCTGAGAATCCGTGACTGTTGGCCACGGAGAACCAGCTGAGCTGGACACAGCCGGACCCAGGTTGTGCAGGGACCTGACCTTACACATGCCCGTGCCTGTCAGTGGGTGCTGGCTGGGAAGCTGAATTCTATGCTGCTTAAAATATAACTACACCGTGGCCGCTGAGTGGCCTAAAAGGAGGAAAGGACCAAGATGCGCACATGGGCAGCTATTTTACCCAATCTGCCCTGGTTGGAAACGTTTTTCACTGGTGAAAGGAAGACAATTCTAACACGGCTCACGCCTGCCACCTAGTGGAATTCTTGGGCATGGGCTTGTCAAGGCGAAAGAAGCATCATCACGGAATAGGAAACTCCTGTGGGGCGGGGGTGGGGGGTTGGTAACCGCGTCCCCCTGGCTCCTCCTTCTAGGCGGGAGGTGGTCATTGCCTGCCTGTGCTCTAAACAGGTAATAGTTTAACATCTAATGCCCAAAACATCCGAAATAGATGTGACGTTTCAACCACTCCCCGTGCACCACCCTGGAAAAGAATTTTATGTCAGAAGTCCGACTTGTTCGTCCAGTCCCCAGGAGGGGAATAAAAGCAGACAACACAGCTGTCGTCCCTGAAGCGACCCCACTCCTTCAGTCCACCTGCGGGCCACTGGCCACACCCAGAGCACCGGGGCAGGGCACGGTCGTGGGGAAGGAGCAGGCCGGAGCGTGGGACCCCTGCTGCCACTTGCCATTGGTCACCCTAGACCAGCCCCTGTCCTATGAGTCTCAGTTTCCTCATTTGTTCAAAGGAGGGGCTTCAGCATGACCACCCCTAAGGGCCTTTCATCTCCAGTTCACAAATCTTGCTCCCAGAGGCACAGGTGACACGTCCCACCCCCGCGCCCCCCTCCCCGGGCCTGATCCGCTGTGGGCCGACCCAAGTCAGGTCTGGGCCTGAGTACTGTGCAGCCAGTTATGAGGTTTTTGCTGTAAGAGACAAGGGTTATCCCTGCTGTGGTGGAAAGAAGTGAGGAGATTCAAGAAGTAACAAATAGGAGCACTGTTAGGGCATGGCAGTTGATTGGAAGTAAAAGGGAAGTGTCCCAGGTGAGTCCCAGGCCTGTCATGGGCGACAGGATGGAGTTAGTGCTGTCCATAGACTGAAAGACACAGCGGGATGACCCGGCCTGCAGAGCTCCGTTTCAGATAGTTGCATTTCAAGGGAGGCTCCAAGGATCCAGGCAGTCGGAGAGTCCAATCGACTGCTGGGAAGAAACAGTCCCTCCACCATGGGATAAAGGGAGAGCGTCTGGCAGCGGGCAGAGGGACAGGAGGAGGTCGCCCACCTTTAGTATCTGGGCAGCCAGGGATGTGAGGCTGATGAAGGGCACGGTGAGGAGGGGCTGGGCGGCAGGAAGGAAACCATGGGAAGGCTCCCACAGAGGAGGGTGACAAGCCCGAGCGGCGAGGCAATAACTGAAACCCCAAGGCCCCTGGGAAGGGCTGTGAGGACAAGATCCAGGGGCAGATGAGGCTTGGGCCTCAGTCAAGGGGAAAAACCCTCCCTCCACTGTGGTTGTGAAAGCAGGGGAGAAAGAGATGTGGCCAGAGGGGGTTAAGGCAGTTCGAGGATTCAAATTCCTCACTAAGGTGGGTGGTAATTGTATTGGACGTGAGAGAGGTGGGAGAGGTGGGGATCAAAGGTTTAAGAAGGAGGAAAGTGAGCCCTCTAGAGGAACGTCTTCAGCTTTGCCAGGCAGGAGGCGGGTGACTTCAGACTCACGGCACCCATCCGGCCGGCTGACTGGTTTCCTTATATTCGGGGTCCACGGGGGGCAGGAGAAAGGAGGTGAACAGGTTCATCGGGGGCTGGAAATTTCCAAATAGGAACGAGGGGAAGCAGAGGGCAAAAGATCGAAGATGGGTTCAAGGGTTCGTTACAAACGACAGACCCGGGCGTGGAAGACAAAGAGGAGAGAAGTGAAGACAGAACGGGCCAGGCTGGGTAAAGAGGGCTATAAAATGCAGCCTTGTTTTGTTGTTACCCTCCCCCCAACACACACGGTGCACACATCGGCAGGGAGTGTAGTCATCTGTAAGGCTGAATGTAGAAGGCAGGCGTGACTAGGAACCAACTGCGGACATGATCACTAAACCCCTGGGGAAGCTAAGAAACTATTTCCTGAGTTCCAGCAGGTGCCAGGCACTGTTCTAGGCGCTAGGAATCTGGTGCTGAATCAAACAGGGTTTGTATTTGCCCTCGTGGGACTCATGCGTTCATGGGGGAAAATGGGCACAGGCCCCAGATTACATTACAAAGAATGGAGAGAAATGGCTAGACTTTCTTGGATCCTCTGTACTAGAAGACCCACAGCTGTGCACAGTTCCCTGATTTATGTGACTCCCGGTCAGAAGTAAATGTCCCAAAAACATCACTTGGATTACTGTGCTTGGGAAGTATATGTTACCTAGTAACGATCAGTTATAATTTATGGCACATTTAGCATGGGCCAGGCAGTACTTCCCATAGGTAATGTTATCTCCATATTCTGTATGAGGAAATTACGTTCTAGGGAAAATGCTGAATGAAAGACGGCTTTGCTGGCGAGCGGTAAACACAGGACTCAAATCTAGCTGTACATCAGCCCGACCTCTCTGTTCCATGACACGCTCCCTCTTCTGGACAGAGGATTGAATTTGGACAAAGGCGGTGGCATGTGGATTTAGTTCGTTCAAGAACGCTGCCATGATTGCTCAAAACGACCAGGTTTTGTTGGAAGTGCCCCTGGGAAGCTTCCAACCCACAGCTGTCAGGAGGTTGGAACGAACTCATTCTACAAGGAAACCCAGAATGAATACTTCTCTTCTACCCGTGTTCCGGGAAGGATGTCAAGAGTCGATTTGTTGACTCTCTGGAGTCAAATAAATCTTGATTTTGTGGTTGTTGTTTGATATAGAGTTATGACTAGATGTTTTTCATATTTTTCACTTTTCTTTCTTTCTTTTTTTTTTTTTTTGGTATAGTCCTTGGGGACCCACATCTGTCTTTACTTTCTTATAAAACAAAAACCCTCACTGTGCTTTGAATGAATACTATTTAATGTTGAGTCAAAGTGGACTTTTTCCAGCTACTGGCTATTTCCTTTCCATTCAGGTTCATGTTCATTTCACTTTGAAATTTTCAAACATATCTTGGCTAACATAGCTTAGAAAATACTCCTAACAATATTAAATCTTTAAGGACCAAATCATCTAGGTTTAGGATACTTTGTGTAAGTCAAAGATTAAACTTTAAAAAGCTCCATTCTGGGTGTTTTGTTTTTTTTTTTTAATGTGTACATCTGAGTTTGGTAATTTAAGACTTTTTTATAGCTATTTAAAAAAATATTTTATTCATTATCTTTAGAGAGAAGGGCAGGGAGGGAGGAAGAAAGGGAAAGAAACATCAATGTATGGTTGGCTTTCACCTGCCTCCAGCTAAGCACCTGGCTGGAGACCTGGCTTGCAACCTGGTTATGTGCCCTGGCTGGGAATCGAACCAGCGACCTTTGAGTTCATAGGCCAGCACCTTATCCACTGTGCCACCAGCCAGGGCAATTACGACATTTTTAAAGTTAATGGTAATATTCCCCACCTGGTGTGACTCAGTGGGTTGACCCTGCAGACTAAAGGGTTGCTGATTCAATTAGCAGTCAGGGCATGTGACAGGGTTGCAGGCCAGGTCACTAGTTGGGGGCAGTGACTGAGGCTGAAGTTAGTTACTCGGGGGAAGAGGGACCAACAGTGGGTCCAAGCCAGTTTTAGTTTTTCTTAATCCTCACCTGCTGATATGGTTATTGATTGTTTAGAGAGAGAGAGAGAGAGAGAAAGAAACATCAATCAGTTGCCTCCCCAAAGTGCCCGAACTGGGGATTGAACCCATAACCTTTTGGTGTACAGGATGACAAGCCACAGCGGGTTCAGGCATGTTTTCCAGCTCCAAGAGCTTGAAGCACTCACTGATGTCACAGGAGCCCAGCCAGTGAGAGCAGGGACACTAATCTAGAAAATTAGGGGACTTGGAGCCCCACAGGCGCCCCCCAGTACCTCCTGAAGCATGCTCTGTTTCCTGACTGTTCATAGGGTTTGCAACCTTCACTTTGCCTGCACAAGAAACCAGCCTCTGTCGCCCTATCTGGTGGCACAGTGGATAAGGCGCCGCCCTGCAAACCCAAAGGTCGCAGGTTTGATTCCCAGCCAGGGCACATAACCAGGTTGCAAACCAGGTCTCCAGTCAGGTCTGTAGCTGGAGGCAGGTAAAAAGCAACCATACATGGATGTCTCTCTCCCTCTCTGCCTCTCTCTCTTCCCCTCTCTCTAAAAATAATAAATAAAATCTTAAAAAAAGAAAAGAAAAAAGAAACCAGCCTCCCGAAGGTATTTGTTCAAACCTGAGAAATGTGCAGCCTTCTTACTCATGCCTCTGAATATCAAAGTCACATACTGAGGACAGTAAAAATAACGAGAAGCAGTTGAAATGTTTAGAAACTGTTTAGGTTGGTCTCAGGTCAAGTTGTTCACAGGACTCTCCTGTTAGGTCATTTCAGTCTTCATTATGAAGACTTAAAATAATACAAAGCACTGGGTCCATGATTATTTATATTGTATTCTCAAATATCTATCTCTATTCAATTATTTGTCATATGGCTTCCTATATAATTTCATTGTTTTTTTTTTCTTTTCAAATATGGAACCCTTTATGAATTTGCATGTCATCCTTGCGCAGGGGCCATGCTAATCTTGCCTGTATCGTTCCAATTTCAGTATATGTGCTGCCGAAGCAAACACTAATCTCACTGTGTTAACCAACAGGGATAGAATTTGTCTTTTTTTTTTTTTTTTAAACTGGTCAAAGAAAAATACAATCTATAACTTTGGCTCACCGAGCTTCCATTTTAATAAGCTGTTAGAGTGAAATGCGAGGTGTCGGAAACAGTCTCATATTTGGTCACGGAATGAAACCAAACCCAAATTCAGTGTAAGTAAACATCAATCGATCGATCGATCAATGCTTACCTGAGGCGGGAGTCCTTAAAGGTGTCCAGAAACGCAGGGTAGCTCCATCCAATTTTACCCCCTTTACATCGAAGTTGGAGAGTTTGCCCAGCCGTCAGACTCAGGGTGGCCGCGGGTTTTTGGAAGCGACCCTTGTCCATCATCTGCGTCATTATAGACTGCCTCTTCGGGGGAGAATCTGCGGAGTCCCTGTCCTTGGTTTTAGGAATTTTGGGCTTCACCTTTTTGTTGGCGGGCTTGATTCTGTTTTCTCCGGGCTCCTTTGGACTCTTGTTCTTGGGAGGGTGCTGGCTGGTCACTGGCACACAGGGGAGAAGAGAACGATTTAAAATATACCCAGAGTATGAACTTCACACCTAAAACACATCGCTTTTTTAATACTTCCTGTCCTCCTGGGTCAAAATTATGTTCAGGAAGGATCACTTTTCTGGGTTCATGCTTTAGTTTTAGAACAGTTAATTACTGAAAGGAAACGTATTTCAGCTCCAAAGATTTGATTTCACATAGGTGTATTTCCCATACGCCCTAAACGTCGCACTGAGGGTACAAGAAGGCTCTCTGGTCAGGGACCCTTTGTCTTGCCACCCCCAAGGGGTCGCCTAGAATGGCAGAACGGAAGCCCGTCACGGGGCCTGTCATCACACACACGGAACCCACTGTTTAAACGCAGGAAAATGTCGTCTCGAGCAAGTGGCGACACAGATGGCACCGCAAGCTCCGTCAGATTTCCAATCGTTGCGAACTTTCTCCCAAACCAGCGGGGACGGTGGCGTCTTTGCGTCCTTAGCGGACCGTGTCCACGCGGCAAGAAACAGGTGCGGGCCAACGGTGAGAATAAAAACGGACCCACGTAAGTCTGTGCGGTGACTGCTGCCCCCTTCTCCGCGGTCCCCGCTTCCCTGTCGCGGGCCCGCGGGGTCGCCCTCCCGCCGCCCCGCCCCCGGCCCAGAACTCCCAGCTGGGTCCCCGCGGCGGGACCAGAAGAAGCCAGTGCTGGGGCAGTTTGTCCCTCCGGCTGCACGAGCTGCCAGGCGACCTTGCCATCTGCCGCAGAGTCATAGGATGTTCACCTTGTAGGTCAAGTCCTCATGCTCTAGATGAAAACTACAGGGGTCTCTGGAAAGCGACATGATCTGCACAGAGCTGCTCCTGGCAGCAGGACCCAGGTCGCCTGAGCCCCATCTCAAGCGCACGCTTCGGGGGCGTGTCGGGGTCGCCTAGAATAGCCGAGCAAAGCCAGCCAAGGCGGCCTGTCCCGAAAGTATCGAGCCGACGTCCATAGAATTAAAAGTTTGCCTGGCTGATACTTTCGGGACAGACCTCGCAGGCCCGGGCCTGTTTCGAAGCCTCAAGGTTGAACCTCGGAGGTTAGGAGTCAGGTAGTGGTTTCTCTGGAGGGGTGGGGACAACCAGGAGGGAACGTCTGGGACCCTGCCAGGAGTGTTGTCTTGATCTGAGCTGGTCGCGTGGGTGTGTGCGTCCTGCGAGCATTCGTGGAGCCACGCTCCTGTCATTTGTACCAGAGGGTCACCTGCCCTGGACGCCAGCTCGTGAAGAGGAACTTGGCTTCCCTGCGCGCTGCCTTTCGCCTTTCACAAGGGGAGCCACGTAGCCTCTGCGCTCAGTTCAGCCCGGCCCAGGCCGCCGGGTGGGGGTGGAGGGATGGAGCCAAGAGGAAAAGAACTCCTGGACATGGACAGCGGTGTGGTGATCGCTGGGGGTGGGGGGTATAAGGGAACCAAATGGGAATTGAAGAAAGTACAATAAAGATTAAAGGGGAAAAAAATGCCCTGCTTTCTTTATCACATGACAGGGATTAGAGCTATCAAACTTGACAACTGTCTGGAAATCCCAGGGAATGGAGGCGGCCTGCACAACGTGTCTGACTTGTAAGTTATCAGATCTGTGGGGCTGTCCTACTCAGGAACATGTGAGTACCTAACCATGACTATGCACCCGAATATGTGCGATTGCCCCCACAAGGCAATTTAACCCAACCGTCAGTCTCGCTATATAGCTGGTCCAGCTGCTTGACCGTGGAATTGGTCCCTGGTTTATGAGAAATGACACCAAGTTAAGGGGGTCCCGTGAGCCACCCCACAGACACCTAGACAGTCCTCGGATAGACTCCCAAATCCCATGTCCACTTTTTAAAGAATATGACTGTTCAGCCTAACTATGAAATTTATTTCTCAAAGGCCGAACATGGAAAAGAATTTATATTGTAGATAAATAAAAGTTAAAGCCTGTTACCATTGTGGTTTTTATTGTTTTGTTTTATTTGAGACTACCGTATTTTACAGAGAAATAAGAGGTGGGCGGTGAGATTTGACAACCCGTCAAATCTCATGATTGCCTTCACGGCCTGACCACCACCTTCTAGCTGTGGACCTTGGAAAGATATTTAGCCTCTCTCTGCCTCAGAGTCCTCAGCTGGGAATAATGACTCTCTCATGGATTGCTGGGAATAAATGAGCTCATGTGTTAAAATCTTGGGAACAGTGTCTGACCCACTTTAAGTGCCAGGTAAGGGCTACGTGTTTTGTGACTGTCTCACGGTAATGTCTGGTAGTGATCTCCATGACAAACGCAGGATGGAGGCAAAGACACTGCTCTTCTTCCTCATAGACAGATCACAGAGGCCACGTCATTCACCCCAGGTCGCCGAGAAGGTAGTGAAAAACCAGGTCCTTTGACTCCAGGCCTAGAACCTTCTCTGGTTCATGCCATTGCCTTTTTATTCACATAGAGACCAAACATGTGGCGGTCTCACTTTATCTGCACGAGTCCCATGCACAGAGCCATTGTCTAAGTGGCTTCCTCGCTTGTTGTGCTCTGGGCTTTGATAAGGAGTTCCAAGTCAAACAGAACTTGGTGCCAGCGCTGAGCACACAGCCTTCCTGGAAGGGCCGGAGATGCCGCTGGAACGCATACATTAAGGCTCCAAAACCCCACCTCCAGAATGGATGAATAAATCTGACAAAGCAGGAGAAAGGACTGTGGCTCTTCAGCATCAACTGAGGATTCAATTATCCTAGTTCAAGAGCGGTAACCTCACTGTTAAACTCTCTAATACCATAGACTCGCGTCGGAGGAGAAAATACATTCATCCCAAGAAGCTCTGACTGCTGCTTAGATCGTTATTAACCTCAAAACCCCCATCTATTTGGTGTTGGCGCCCTGTGGGCAGAGAGGGCAAAGGTCTGCCCCAGGGGAGCCCCTAAGCCACCACATTATCAACGTGCGGGACAGCTCAGGAGTCATCTCATTTTCCTATTACTCATGACACACCGAAAGGAGCAGGGAGACTTCTCGAAGCCTGAAGCGGGTCAGGTGGGCAGGCCCTGAAGGTCTGGAGAAGAAAGTGTGAAAAGATGAGCGCCTTCCCTGCCCTACTCCCTTCTGCAGTCCCACTCCGGAGCACCCTACCATTCCTTAAAGCACCGTTTTCTTAACGTAGCACTAAGAATTAGATGCCTCCAGTCCAAGGTCCAGCTGCCACTTGCAGACATTTTTCAGAATGTCCATTAGAACAGGGTTGATCCCGCTTCTTTTTCTTTCTTTCTTTCTTCCTTTTTTTTAATGGCGATCATTTAATAGCATTATGTTGGTTTCAGCGGCCCAGGACGATTTGATATGTGTACACGTACTGGGAAATGATCCCCCTCTTGTTGGAACGCCCTTATTCGCTCCAGTCCAGCTCGTAGGACACGCCACTATCTTGGCTGTTCCCCTCCCAGCGCTGACAGCCCTTCCTGATCTCTGTCCCAGGGGCTTTGTCTTGGCACCGCCTCTCCATCGCTAATGACACTCAATCTCATTGCCTGGTTCCTGTCCCGATGTTGCCTCTAAACTCCAGGTCCCAGTCGCTTACTCAGCACGGCCACTCGGAGCGCTGGCTGGCAGCGCTGATGGAACGTGTCCACCCTGGCTGCGGGTGCCTTCAGAACGCTCCTCCCCGCAGTGTCCTTTTGTCAGCAGATGGCAATTCTCGTCACCCAGTTGCTCAGGGCAAGAACTTCAGAGTCTCACGTGACTCTTTTCCTTCTCTCCTAAGCCACATGCAATCCAGCAGCAGATCCTCCTGGCTTTGCCTTGGGGTAGACCCTGAACCCGAACGCTTCTCCCTCCGTCCTCTGGGACCGCCCTGGACCAAGCCACCAGGGCCTTAAAATTGCCACAGGGAGGCTCCTGGTTTCCTCCCTAGCACTTCAGACTTGGAAAACCTAAGTCAGGTCACGGGCACGCCTCTGCTCACAGCTCTCTTCGCTTTCATCTCACTTAGAATAAAGCTCGAAGTCTTCCCGGGCCCCAGAAGGTTTTGTCATTTCTTGTTTCCGTCCTCATGGTCCTTCAGCCGCGCTGGCCGCCCAGGCTGTTGGGCTGGCACCCTTGGCCTATTGTCGTTCAAGCACCTGCAGCACTTGCGTCCTTGGCCCTCGCTTCAGACCACACTGTCCCTCCATCTGCAGCCCTCTCTGTCTTCTTGCCCTGTGTTAAGGGGTGAACTGTGTTCCCAAAATAATACGCTGATGTCCTAACCCCTGGCTAGGGGTGACAGGTGAAGGAGACCTTATTTGAAAATAAGATCTTTGCGGATATAGTTCAGATGCGCGCATTAGGGTGAGCTCTAATCCAACATGCTGGTGTCCTTATAAGAAGAGGACAGCCCTGGCTGGTGTGGCTCAGTGGAACCCAAGGGTCACTGGTTCGATTCCCAGCCAGGGCACGTAACCAGGTTGCAAGCCAGGCCTCAAGCCAGGTCCATAGCTAGAGGAAGGCGAAAGGCAACCATACTTTGATGCTTCTCTCCCTTTCTTCCTCCCTCCCTGCCCTTCTCTCTCTAAATATAATGAATAAAATCTTCTTAAAAAGAAAAGAAAAAAAGAAGAGCACACACACACACACAGACACACACGAGCCAAGTGAAGAGACACACAGGGAGAAGATGGCCAGGAGACCACAGAGGCAGAGACTGGAGCATTCCAGCTGTAAGCCAAGGAACACTGGCCACCAGAGGAGCTGGCAGAGGCCACGAAGAACACCAGTCAGATGTCAGAGGCAGCAAGGCTCGGCTGCCGCCCTAATTTCGTACTTCTGTCCTCCAGAACTGGCAAAAATGGAAGTTTGGTTATCTTAAGCCACCTAGTTTGTGGTGCTTTGTGACAGAGACCCTAGGAAACTAATACACCAGAATCATTGATTCTTCATACCACTTATCACTTCCTGAAATTAATCTTGACTTGTTTAGTCTTCATCTGTCCCCCCCCACTAGGTCATGAGCGCCACAAAGTAAAGGCTTTTACAACTTGGTGCAGGTGAAGCCATGGTTTCACGGGGCTTCTGACTCTGGCCAGCATACCCGACCTGTGTCACCCTCACACTTTTCTCTTTTCTGGGCCTAAAAGCCCAGATTTTGTATGTCAAACACACAGGCCAAGATCCTAAATGCTTCCAAACATTCATGATGCGCACTTGTCAACAATGGAATTTTTTTTTTTACCATTCTCCTCTCGTTAGAAGAACTCTGAACTAATTTTTACCCTCTTTTTCCCGAGGACTAAATTGAGACCCAATAAACAATAGAGTCCTGGTTAGAGAATTGTCATCAAAGTTGCTCTCCTTACAGCGACCTGGCTGTGTCTCCCTCATGTCATAAAGAATCTCTTTAGTCCTTCCAGAAAGCTAACTCCTCCCAGGAGCCCAGATAAGCCCATGTTGCAGTAAAGAACGAATTCCCACGGATTAAGATCAACAGAACGGCAGTAGCAAAGCAATATTTATGGTTCGTCATTTGCTCCTGACATTGGACAAAATATGTAGATCGGAAGTTGGTAAGTGCCTGTGGTTATATACTTTTCATGTGAAATAGCAGCACCAATCAATAAATACAGTGGTGCATGTTCGGTACAAAAATCAGGTGCTGTGAGTCTCGGCTCCTCTAGATGGGATCTCAGGCTGTTTAGTAACTGTTTTCATGCCTCACTTTCATGCTACACGAGTAACATGCGCCCTTCCAGCTCCCACTCTTCATGACGAGAAGTAACATTACTTCTAAAAATGTAGAGCATTTTGGAATGAAGACAGGCAAACATTACTGGGTTTGTTACTGTACCCAATATACTCTTGCAGGGGAAGCATTTTACTATCAGAAAGTCTCTCCAAGGAGTGTCCAGAGGGATGGAAAGGCAGTGGGATACACTGAGTCATGAACTCGTGTCTGCAATCAGCCATGTACCGCATCCCAACCTGCCAATCAGAGCCCGGCCCTCCCACTGGCTGGTTCCTGGCCCCAGCCAGCCACACCATAACTCAAAACAGAAAAAACATCCTTATTAGGGCTAGGGAAACCATTATATAATTTAATGAGGCAGACTTATTTTTCTAATAATGTGTTCAACATTTTACTCATTGTCTATACTATATAAAGTATAGACTTGAAAAACAAAGCCACAGTGCTATCGTCACACCTACAATTGACCAGTTATTTCTTTTAAAAACATTAAGGCTGTGTTCCACTTTCTCTCTGATTGTCTCATGCATGTTTATTGCTTGTATAAATGACATTGCACTAAAACACAGCTCACTGATCCACGCAGTTTGTAATCATTCCCACGGTCTGGGCACACACTGACCGGGGAAAAGGAGGCACAGGCACCTGGGTGAACTGTGTAATCAGGTGGGTGGGCTCTTTGAAATTATTTTGTCTGGCCATTGCCTGCCCTATTCAAAAAACAAACAAACAAACAAGAGCACCCAAACCAAAACCACCACAATGAAAAACAAATGCTGCATTTCCATCACTGTAGCAATCAGGAGCGTTTGATTATCACATTTTACAATGCGAGCTGTGTCAGATCCTCTTGGGGCAGAGTACCTGCTACTCTCCGGAGGAGAAACGCTCCCCAGGTTTTATTCATCAAGACTCCACGGTTAAGGGTCCGCGTGCTCAGCTTCACGTCCCACAACCCCTCCTGAACTTTGCGAACAAGAAGCTGGCGTGTTCTGGCGAACGCGCGTCTAGTTTCACAGGAAAGGAGGGAACTGGTAGTGGGTAAACTGTGAGCCAGGTTGAGCTGGCTCCAGCATGAGGTTGCATAACAGCGAAAAGCTGCTTTTTCCACCAAAACTGAGAAGTTGTGGCTGTTGCTGAAGAATTCCAAGGGAGGGTTCCGGGTGCCAGGATGCATCCCGATGCAAAGCGGTTGGAACAAATAACACCAATCGAATAAATAGTGGGCCAGCAGGACAAGTAAAAGCTAACAGTAACATGGAAAGAGACATAGACATAGATGTAAACAACACACACACACACACACACACTAACCCTATGGTTGTAAGTCTATAAAATAGGGTGGGTACACTTTGGAAAAAGTACAGAGGCTCAAGGGTCCCTCGTGCTGCACAAAAACACATCTTCTCGTTTTCCCATCCACTCACATAATTAGTGTCCTGAACAACGGCGGGGTTCTGATTCCTTTTGAGGCTGAATCCACAGAAATATCTGGCCTAAGGCTGAGGCAGATCTTGCAGGATTCAAACCCTAGGTGGTAGAGGAAACAAACCCAGGACTGCGGCTGGGAGGCGGGGGACACTTGCAATTTTGCAGCAGAATCAGCAATGGCCATGCCCGGGTGGCACCCGTCCTCAAAAGCTGAGATCCCGGAGCGAAGGCGGCGCGGAGGGGGGCGCCGGCCACCGTTCCGCGCCACCTCCCAGGCCGACACGTTGACAGTGGGGGCTGGACCAGGCGCTGGCTGGGGATGCTCGGTTCGCCAGCCAAGGACTTTCTGGGAACGCCGGCGCCTGCCTAGTGGGGACCCGGGGTGAGCCGCCCCCGGCCAGGGGCTCCCGGAGGGGCGGAGAGCGGGCGGGCGGGAGACCCCGTTAGGAGGGGCAGGTGCACGCGGCGGGGAGTGGCGCCAGGGCCGGGCCCTGGGAGCGCAGCCCTTGGAGCGAGAGCTGCTGGAGGACGCGGGCCGGGGGCCCGGCGACAGTCGGGGCACAAACCTGTAACCCCCGTCCGAGTCACTCACCATCCTCCAGCGCTTCGTGCACGAGCAGAAGGCTCAGCAGCAGCCAAACCTTCATCTTCGGGGCGAAGGGTCGGGGCCCAGGCGCCGGGGGCGGCGGGTGCGGGGCGCGCAGACGGCACGGGGCGCGGGCGGGGGCGCGGAGGGTGGCGGCGGGCGAGGGGCGCCGCCTCCGGGCGGGAGCCGCGGCGGGTCGGGGCGGGCGCCTGGGACGCCACCGCTGGAGGATTTGGTTTCATGAGGAGGAACTCAGTTTAGGAGAAAAAAGTTTTGGGATTTTTTTTTTTTTTTTTTTTTTTTATTCTGTATAACGTGACCTCTCCTGCCCCCTGGCGGAGCGGTGGAGCGCCGAGAGGGTCCAACCCGGCGTCTTCTCCCGTTCACCGGCTTCAAGGAGGCCCCGCGCAATTCTTCGGCCACCGACAGGTCCCCACGTAACCGTCATTGTTGCAACCTCCCGACCAGCGCAGGCAGAGCCCTAATAATGCTTTGCAAAAAGTGCCCCCCTCACTATTTCATCCGCAGGCGGTGGACCCCTGCGCTCACTGGCAAGGTCGGCGCGCTGGGCTTCCCCTCAACGTGGTGCATCAACAGGAGCCTCCTTGGTTCCAGCCAACTCCTGCCCTCTCGCCGGCTTATCAGAAGCATGCAGAGGCGGTGATGAGGAAGGAAAAGAAGCATCGCAAACCGGAATTTGACCAAATGCTCAGTTGTGCAGTAAATGCCACGAGTATTGGAGGAGTTGCGAGAGATGGTGCAGGTACATTTATTTTCATGTTCACTTTTGGGTGTCACAAATTAGACCCGTAAGTTTACTGCCTGGTTGGATGGTCAATATCACACTCTCCATCATTTGTCAAGGGATTGGTCCTTTTCCCTCTTTTCAAATGGACTTCTGGTGTATACTAAATTGCCTATGTGCATGGGTCTGTGGTCTATTTTCTGGTCTTGATCTCTTTATCCCTATAGAAACACCACGGTGTATTAATTGGTACCAATTTAAGGTACGTTTTTATTGTTTGTTTGGGTAAGGATGTTTCCCGTCATTGGTCTGCTCATTATGATGGTAAATTTTCTTTTTTCAGATGAAGTTTGGAATCAGCTTGTCAATCTCCATGAAACACATCCGATGTTTTGATGATAATTGCATTGAATTTATGTTTGGGGGAAGAAGGAGTCTTCCCATCTGGGAATGTTATGTTGTATATCTTTGCATTTATTCAAGTCTGCTGTTGTGTTCCCATTATATTTTATAAGTGGTTAACGCTGGCGTTAGGACAACAGTTTTGGAGTTCTGCATTTCCAAGCCTCCTTCATGTCAAATACACTTCAGCTAAATTTAGGCTACTCCAATATGGATTCGGTGTGTATGTATGTACGTACATGTGTGTATAGTTACACAGTTATATATATTTCCCCATGTAAGCCTTGCTTGTTACTTGCTAGCCTTTGTTCTTATTTTTGCTTGCTTATTTATTTGTTTTGCTATGAATACAATTTCCCCCATTACACTTTCAAATTGAGTAGGTGGTATATAGAAAATCACTTTGGAATTGTACTTCCCAAGCCTCCTCCGTATCATCTGCACTTTAGCTGAAGTTAGGTAGCTAAACTATCCTAGGTCTGTGTTGCAGGCTGAATTGTGTCCCTCCCCCCAATTTATTTATAAAGATTTTATTTGCTTAGAGAGGGAAAAGGAGGGAGAAAAAGAGAGGGAGAGAAACATCATTGTGTGGTTGCCTCTTGCGCTCGCCCAGCTGGGGACCTGTCCCCCAACCAAGTATGTGCCCTGACTGGGAATCAAACCAGTGGCCCCATGGTTCACAGGCCAGTTCTCAATCCACGGAGCCACACCAGCCAGAGCTCTCCTCCCAATTTAAACGATGATGCCCTGACTTCCAGGATGCGACCATGTTTGGAGCTAGGGTCTTTAAAGAGGCAATTAAGTTCAAATGAGGTTATTAGAGTGGGCCCTAATCCAGTCTGACTGGTGTCCTTGTACGTAAGAAGAGGGAACTTGGACACAGACACAGGCACAGCAGGAAGCCCCCTGATGGCTCAGGAGAAGTTGACCACCTATAAGCCAAGGACAGAAGCTGCCAAGGACACCAACCCTGCTGACATCTGAATCTTGGGCTTCCTGCTTCCAGAACTGTGAGAACACATGGATGGGCCATGTAGGCTGCAGTCCAGGATTACGGCCGCCTTCTAGAACAATTGCAGTTGGTTAGGGTGGGAGCAAGGGTGACAAGAAACACAGGGCTTTCCCAGGCCCACAGCTGCCTCATCACAAGCTCATTATCCTTGAACGAGACAACTTCTTGATGACTCTGAATTTGAAAAATAAAACGGCCAGTGTTGTATTTTTGGTAGGTTCTGTTTCACTGTGAAAACTTGCTCCGTCTCTGGGGTAAGAAATAATTTTATTATTAGAATCTCTGTTTATATTGATCTTTTCCGTTCTTTCTTCAACCATTGCTATATCGGCCAGTGAAAATACACATTGGCTCACAGGTCACAGTCAGATACGTAGAGCTTGAAGCCTGTATCTATGACATCTGAAATCTCTGGTACCTCAAAGTATTTAAGAGTTAGCTATGAATCTGATACTGAAAAGGTTCCAACAAGTAAACTGGCATTGAGCTGAGTTTATTTTCCCTCATACTTGGAGCCTACTTTGAGATAATGTGATCCTGGGTGAGTTTTGCATGTCTATGAGAATTTTTGAGATATTTTTATGGGGTGAATGAATCCCGATGTCCACACAGACCGATGGCGAGTGGTCAGTATGATCAGCGCTCCGTGCGTCTTGAGGCCTTAGCCTGAAAGGCTACCTATGGTCTTGTTTAAAGAACACAAAGGAGAAGGTGGCCTCCAGGTGTTCCTGGCTGGACCCACAGCCCAACACAGATCCTGGGACTTCACGTTTTTCATATGACCCCATGGTGCTGGAGGAGAGGTGGGACATCAAAACCTAGTAGCAATCCTGATCAAACCCACAATCAGATAGATGAGGTTTTAGTCTTGTACTTGGGAAATACTTTGCTGTTTTAGCTTGGTTTTCAATGCTGGCTAAATTGATATTAAAGTCCTACAATTCAACATGGCATTTTCTCCAATGCATTAGAATCAATAGGAATTCAGTACCAGCACAAAGGCTCCAAAATGAAACACGCTAATTCAAAAGATACACCATTTGAAATCATTTGCGGCATGTCAGAAAGCCCTTTGACTCCTCATTCCCAGAGGGTTAAAGAGGGTTGCATTTGGTAAATATTTAGTCATTATATGGTAAAAATATGTCTTAATTACAATTATAAAAGGCTGTGATTTGATTGGAAACACATGGATGAGCTTCTCACAGACAAAAGTCATGTCAAGGAGATGATGGTTCATTAAACGGTAGTGAAAGGCAGAGGACCTCGGTCCTGGGGTGGTGCGCTTCTATGGTTTTATGGACTGACTATGAGGATGGAGGATATGTAAAGATATCTCTTGTATCTGCTAGGACTTGGCTAGTCACAGGCTAACCAGATGAGTATTCTTAATGATGTACTTCTTTTTAATTGCGATTATACTATGTTTCTGAGTTTTAAAGTTTCCCAAAGAAAAGAAGCAGTTGAAATCAGGTACATGTGACATACATACTTTGGTATGTGGGCTACACGTGCATACCACATTAGTTTAAAAGTCGTATTCAATTTTATTTAAAAAACACATGGTCACATTAGAAAGCCTATTTTACAGTGGTAAAGCAGCAACAGTTTTTATTTATTACAAATTCTAAAAAATAATCCAACTTCGTAAGTAAAAAGGACACTGATGATCATTAAAAACATTGACAAATTTAAAATCATCTACTAGACAAGAAAATCTTGACATTTGCGCCAGTCCAACGCATCTGCTGGTTTTCACAGACAGAACTCTTGGAGGGTGTTGGGCCCTATCAACAGTTTTTATTGAGTACAATGATCACACAATAAAGCAGTAAGACAACTGGACACCCCTAGTGGACAACAAAGGCGAGGAGCCTGTCAACCAGGTGTGGGCCGGAGAAACTGCCCTGCCGGTGGAGACACGAGGTTCTGTGTGAATTCAACCGTGGCCCCCACACATCCGCCCCATGGCTGTCAGGGGAGGGACCAGGATGGCAGTCAAGCCAGGCTCCATGGTGCTGGTTCCAGGAAGCAGTCATCCCTTCCGGGGGAGACCTGGAGCTTCCTTTGTCCTCATCATTCACCTTGATGTACTCATGGGATGTTTGGAACTGATGATAAGGACCCTACACTACCTTACTTTCGTGTCAAGGCTTTTACTTCATTTCCTGCCCTGACTTCCTAAGACCCCACCCAACACGGGTAGCTATGGATGCTGACACTTTGCAGGATGACTGGCCCTGGAACCAGCCCAGGGTCCTGGTTTAGGATCCCCATGGGGGCCCCAGTGGTCCGAGAGAGCTTTCAAAGGCCAGAAATGAGGGCATAGTCTTTAGACAGAGCAAACACAAGCGAAGTAGGAGCTCCCAGCAAAGAGGGTTGACCACTGGGCTGAGCCATAACAAAATGCATTTGAAATCAGTTAAGACTAAACTGCGTACATACAAATAATAATGTTACAAAAACCAGCAACCACAACAGTAACAGAGACAGCCTCTCAAAACCCAGAAAACAGAAAGCCATTTAAAAATGTTTAAGCATAATTATACGGGGAGGAAAAAGAAAACAGCTAAACACAGTCACAAAGCAGCTTTTCTCTCAAATCTACACACAGAATGAGCTGGGCTGGCGGTGTGTCCTACGGGAACTTCGGCACTTCTCCCCTTGATATTTTAGGACATGTTAGAGAATACAAATAGAACATGTACAGAGAAGGCACTTGAAACACATTTTGGCACGAGTACTAGTAAAATTAAACAGTTAATCCCCCTCCCCAAATTCACAGTATCTGTGTGAATTTTAACAGTCCATGATGTATGAGCCAGTCTTTTAAAATTCAGTGTTAACTTGAAGGCCATCTTTTGAAGGAAGATAATTCTGAAACAGGTATTTTCCATCAATTATGGCTGATAATAATAGTTTTATATTATATATCAATATCATTCTTTTTAACATATATATCCCAGATGATGTGTTAGTCTTAGTTTTCCTGATATTTATCTAGGGAAAAATGTAAATATACAATGATTTATAAGCCTTAATATGTTTTCTCATAAATAATTTTTAAATTGGAATTTGCTTAGTACCTTGTTAAATGTAAGGCAGGATAGCCTTCATATGGTTATTCATAAGCCACCTTCTCTTTTAAAAAGAGTATCAAATAAAGGTGCTATTACAAGAAGCTTCTCATTGAAAATGGTATAAAAACATATTTTCTAGTGGAAAAAAAAGATAATTTAAGCTATTTTTATGCAATCACAATTAAAACAATATGTTTATGTATTATTTAATTTCTGGAGAGAATTTTACATAAGTGTGGTTAATTACTAGTCCAATCTATCAAGAACATTTGGGTAACCCTAAGAAAGTAAAAACAATGTTTTGTTTCGAAGGTTATGAATTCAAGGGCGGGACCAGGGAAGTGGTACTGGTACTCGAGCTGGTAGTACTGGCTTTTTCTAGGCACACTAAGACAGAGACACAGAGAAGGTGTCACAGAAACAAGTCAACAGGGACACCTGAATGTCCCCAACCCCACTCCACTGCAGATTAGAAAGCACCTGTTACAAGGTATTAGAGTTTAGTGATTTCATATTAGAAACATTATAAATACGGCTTTCTTAAAGACTCTATCTATGGAAAATATTATACATATAAAATCACTGTGTATTTCAAAATACTTTAAACCTAAACATTTTATATAAGCATATTTATCAATACAAAACATTCTATTTTCTCTACATCAGTTGGGCTTTTTAAAATCCACATAATGGTATTACTTCCAAAATTCATCATAAGCCCAACTGACTTTTACACTGACATCTGAACTACGTAGACATACATATACATATATAGAATATATATACTCACAGAGACACACATTTGAGTCTTCACGGAGAAAAAGCAGTCACTGACAAGGTTTTCCTAGATATTTGTGTTTGCAAAGTGGAAAGTGTGGAAACTATTTTCGTATTTTTCCATGTGGACAGTATTTTACACTAAATTCTGCTCCTAATTGAACACAGTGGGCACCATAATATTAGCTGCCTATCGCATTCTAAGCCAGTGTCTTGATTTTGTTGCAAGAGTTAAGTATTCATACATGAAGTCCCCCCTCCTCCCTGCATGAAGGGCCTATTCCAAATGGGCAGTGAATAAAAGGGCTCTTGGGCATGGCCACAGGACCAAGGACAATGAGCATGCCTGCAATCCTTATAGCTATCCTTTGCCCCCTGTCCAGGTAACTCTTCCTCTCCAGCCAGACGTGCAGCTTGGAAGAGAGTTCTGGGCCTCAGCTTTTACTGTGTACACCCTGGAAGTTATGGAATGTCAGTGCCGAGTCGTGTGTCAGGCATGCTAGGGCTCTAGCTACCAGAGACCCAGGCTTTCACCCGTCTGCTTGACCTTGAATCACAGCAAGCTCCTGGTCAGCCCATTCCATTGCAACTTGCTTCTTATCGATAAAATAACCGACTGCTTGAAAGAGATGTCAGAAATGTTTTCCTTGTTTTGGGATTTAGCTGGTCCGCTGGTGTGCCTGGCAACACTGGTCCTGGGAATATAACCCGTGCACACGTCAGTGTTGAGCCTCCAGCTTCATCCAGGGGACCGTTTGTAGGAAAACAATTCATGAGAAGCAAGTCACACTGCAGATAAACAGTCCACTATCAGAGAACCCTCCAGAGTAAAATATAGTAATTAGAGAATCTTATACGTACAAATTCATTATTTAGTAACATAAAGGTTGCTGTGTTGCTACAGCTTTAATTCGGTTAATTTTTTTAGCTTAAAGTTTTATATGATATGTATTTAACCAAAATATTTTATTTCCCAACTACTGATGGGTTATTATAGAATACTGGAGCTTGTGTGTCCATTTAAAAATGAGATTATAAGTGCTACACTATTACAGGATGGGGAATGAAAAACATCCCTAAATGTTTCCAAATCATCAAATTGGATCTAAACCCCTCAAATTGCACCAAATGCCCTTTAATATCTGAACAGGCACTTTAATATTAGAACAGGGCAATTTTCCCTTCTTGCATTTCTTCATTTTTTCCTATTTTGCATGTACTAAAGATAAAACTTGCTACTTAGCCCCTCGTATCTTGGATAAGACAAAATCAAAATAGAAACCGAGGAGTGAATTCTTGGACAGGGTTGAAGAACCTGAACTGTGATTCATTAGTAAGTAATGGAAAAAGCATGAATCAGTCCACCAACTGTGCCATGTGGGGGACTCTACTGGCTTATTTTAGGTGACTTTCCAAACAAGGATGCCGGGTCGCTACTTATCCAGGCATGTGTCTAACTCAGATTTTCCAACACATCCTCATCGTTGCTACTTACGCCAGCTTCCTGGTCACAGGGACCACCTTCTGGTATGAAGGGTCTCGAGTAGGTCACACTCCCTGTTTCGGCCCCTGACTGGGTTGAGGGGGCATGTCACTCCCTGCAAGTGAAGGCCTCAGACTGAAGGGCCACTGCACTCAGAGAGGACAGCAGTGCCAAGGGGTGCCGCCCAGTGACGCAGAAGGCCACTCCTCCCTGTGCAGCAAGGCGGCTGCAAACACTGCTATTGGCTACAGGTTTAGCAAACTGTCACACCTCTCATAGAATAAAACTCTGTACTCAACCTACTGTTGGCTTCATAGGTTATAGAAAAGGCTCATTTCTCCTCCCCCACTCTTACTCCTGACCAGTGACAGATACCCAGATGAGTAACTAGCTGCGTGTCACTTGTTCCAAGTTGACATTGATGAAATCTAACAAGACAAAGCTGGCTGGTTCCCTAACAAAACCAACCACGTACAAAACATGTTTCTATCCGGTGATTACCTGCACTTCGGTAATACGACAGCAGTTTATGACAAACACTGGAATAATGTAACGCAGTAACAGCAAAACACCAACAACGTAGAACATTCGTATTTACAAGCACGTGCCCACATGTATTTGGGAGATCCTCAACACTAGGAGAGAGCTCAGGTTTCCCCAGGGACACAATTCCTTATCTGAGGCGGTGCTGTCCAGGCGAGTATAAATTAGAGGGGACTATGTCTGCAGCACACCCCACAGGATAGCAGGATAGCCTGTCCGGGCTCACTCGGCGTAGGATCTGTAGTGTTAGGACTGCGGACCGGCTCTGCTCCTGCAAGCATCAGCATTCGCTCGTCTTCTCGCTGAGTATGAGCGGGAAACTGAGGTTCCTTGGGTGGTGCTCGTTGGCCTGCATGGCAGATTTTTCTTCCGCTGCTGCGTTAATGGGGTCTGAGTACAAATCTTCATCATCTTCTTCATCCCTTGGATTGCTCTCTAGGCTGTGTCTAATGCCGTAAGTGAAGTAAATCAGGAAACCTTTCAAGAGAACAAAAGTGTATTTTGGGTGTGCCAGACAATGACTGCTGGGACCTGGAAAATTTGATCCAAACCCACAGGACTTTCTGCCTCCTCTTTCTGTGCTGGCTTAGAAGGATCCAATGCAAATGCAGCTTCCTGTTTTCCCAGGAGAAATGCATCTTCATTTTTAACACCCAATCTTTGTAGAATGTAGGGTTAACGCACATCTTCATTTTTAACACCCAATCTTTATGGAATGTAGGGTTCTCCCAATTAAGTGTTTTTCAGATGTTTATATAGAAAAAACATATATTTTCTCTAAACTTGAGGCTACACATTAAACAGAAGGATATAGGAGGTAGAGTCTCAAATTACATTCCTAAATACAAGGGGTGGATTATCGCAGTCATGGAGCTATTCTGGAATGCATACCCTGTGTAAACAAATGGGACACAGGTATGCCACACACAGTCACTATCACTAGGAGAGGCCACAGCACTGTGTCCAAAGCAACTGTTTATGAACAGCCTTGTTGATAGGGATTAGAAGGAAATATTTTAAGCACCCTCACAGAACAGTTTATTACTTACTTACATAGGGGCATTTTGCTGGGTTTTATTTTTTAAAGGCTGGATGAGAATTTTGTAAAAATGCACTAGAATTTTCCCCTTTAAAAAGAATGGGAATTAGCACTTTGGCATGGCCAATTAGTATGATTAATTGTATTTCCTCTCTGATTCTCAGACTTCTGAAGATCTAGCCCTCCCTGTCTCACGTAAAGGCACGACCATCACCTTTTACTAAGAAACTGGGGTAGCTCTTTGTAGGTCACCCGCTAATCAATGGCAGGGCTGGATTTGAGCACACAGAATCTGATTCCGTAGGTCTTGCTTTGATCCAAGATGAAGTGCATTAAACCGCAGTGGGTTTGGGAAAGACAGGAAGTGTGGAGAAGTCTCCACCAGATCAGAAAGACATGCTTCTGGGCTCAGAGCGGGAGAAGGAATTTTACAGTCCTGGGCCCTGCAGATGTAGCTTAGCTTCCTGGCTGCACCTGGGAGGCGGCAGAACCCCAAAGGACCGCTGGGGGCACAGCCCACTGGCAGGTGACTCCCACTGGGATCCTGCCCCTAATGCAACATGGCCACCTACCAGATAGAACCCTCTGGACAGAGAGAAAAACGAGTGTGACCTGTGTGGATAGATGATCTTTGACCCAAGGCAATCCCCAATTCCTTGGCACAGTGTGGAGAGTCCCCAAATATACATAAAATATGCATATTTTTAAAAATATGCTAGTATAGGTGTGGGGCGAAGGGCCAAACTGACTGAGGTTTATTCTCCCATGAACTCAATGGGGTTGGTGAAAATAAATTCATTAATAGCTAAAGCAAACCCAAAAGGAGTTACGTTTGTTCTTACTGAACCAAGGAACTGTTCAAAAGACATAAACCCAAACTCCTCAGGCTACAAAAACCAACGCAGATTCAACTCTTAATCTCTTACTGTTTCAGCTCACATGTTCAAGGTAATTGGTGCTCAGTGTTTGAGCTACAACCCACTTAAACTCTTCATTTCTAACTCAATTCTCACACAGGACATTGAGGAAGTCCAAATGAAAACCAATGTGGTATAGCTACAAATAAGCTTACTCATGTTACTGTTGAATTCCCTCCAAGGCTCTAATAACAATAAATTTAGATATTAGAAAAGAGATTTTCCTTTTTTTGTTTTTGGTCATTCAAAGGGTCTCCAAAAATCAACTGGCACACTGGAAAGAGATGGCTTTGGGACCAGAGACTTGGGGTCAGTGAGACCTGTTAACATTTTGGGGCTTCATTTCTCTCATTCATCAAGTTGGAGAAACTTGAACCTACTAAGTTTCAAAGAGGCATCCAAAAACATGTGGAAAAGCAAGCACTCAGATGCCCTCAAATTTGGAAAAGGGGGAAGCTGGAGGAAGAAGATCTTTATTTCCAGGAAGGGGAAGGGATGCATTTCTTCAATCACAGTGCATGGCACAGGAAAGAGAAAGCCAACATTGCGAAAGTGACAATAAGGAGGGACCTACCAAGTGCCATCCAAATGCTGAATCGGATCCAAGTCACGGCGCTCAGCTGGACCATAAGGTAAATGTTCACCAGGATGCTGAACGCCGGCAAAAATGGTAAGAAGGGCACCTAAGAGGGAAAAAAAATATCTTCTTCAAGATACTCAGGATTCCAAAGTGACTAATTTCGGTGACTAATTTCACACAGCGTACATTTTTATTCGGTGTCAGGAAGTTTATAGTCTTACGAAAAGGACAACCTCAATAAAAACCACTCTTCTCAAGAACACTCAGGGGAGCATCACGTTTTCCATTATTTCCTGAAGCGACAGAGGATTTATACAGTCTGCAAACACCTGCATCATCACCAGTAAGCAACCAGCTTTAAGGTTTAGTTTAGTTCAGGATTTACAGGTTTAGGGCGGGCGTCCACCGGTCACACCTCTGCGACTCTGGGTACACACCACATCTTGGGGGGTGGCTTCCAGAATGCTCTCTCCCAGCTGAATGGGGCCAGATAATTTCCTGTGCAGCGGAAGGGCTTTGGGTGGGAATAACCCTCCTGAAGGATCCTGACTTTCTATACTAAAATATTCGAATTCCTCAGACACTGGAGATTCTTGGACACGAAAGCTGTGTGCTATTATATGTAACACTGTGATAGGGGCATCTTCAAGTTTTTGAAAAGGAAAGGATAGTCACGCAGCCGATGCAGAACACCGGTGACCAAAAGGGGCATCTCCAGGAATTGTGACCCTCTTGTTCATTGGTTACCTTCACCGGCAACGCTTTAAAAACAAAGCTCACAGAACAAACCTCCGAGGGAAAATGTGCCCCCTCCTGAGCATTCCTGACCCTTGTGACACGCACCATGAAGGCGACTTTGTGCTGATTCTGGGGCTGTCTCCAAATGGTGAGGATGACGGCGAAGAGGAGGAGCAGGAACAGCACCAGGAGGGTGAGGCTCCAGGCTTCCAGGGCCGCGATGGCCTGCACGCCGAACGTGGTCAGCAGACTCAGGCCCAGGACGAGAAACGCTGCGGGGGTGACAGGCACACGCCAGCTACTCAGATTCTTCACTTAAGCACAGGGCGGAAACGGGGGATCCCGCTGACTTAGGGAACGCTGCTCGCTCATTCAGGACCCTGTCCTCCTAGGAAAGCCAACCTCCCCGCGGGCACCACTTTCTTGCTTTCTCTGCCCACGTGCCACCTGGATCCTCACTTGCTACTGTCCCTGCTATAGCCCGCGGACCGATGGGCCATTGTCAGGGGTATTTCCCTTGTGTGAAATGGGAAATGCCAAGCCTGTCCATTTTCAGCCGCTGTAAACAAAGAAAATGACCTGTATCTTTTTCCCGTTTCTGAGAGGGACAGCACCACCCCCCGACCCGGCCCCTGACCACTGAGTCTGAGTTAGGGGCCCCACCGATGGGCTCCCGGAGAAATGTGCACTCCCCCAGCCTGCCACTTGCCACCAATAAGCCTGAGGCGTGAAGCCCCGTGAGGGCAAGGGCTGCCTCTCTTGAGGGCCCCACAACCAGCAGCGTTCCTGGCACAGGGGTGATGCTGAGAATGCGGAAGGTCCCGCAACCGTGGGAAAGCAGAGAGCATTGTCTATATGGCCTCCCAGGCTCCCGGGTCCCGGTTCCGGGACTGGCAGGGGTACTTGGTCGGACGCTTTCCCACAGGGAGACCCTGAACAGCTCATGAAATGGGACAACTTTCTACTTCTAACACTCTCGCCTTAAAATTTTCTCCCTGCCTTCATGTACCACGATGGGATAAACTTACTGTGCTGTTAGAAAACTCTAGGGAACTGCTAGGGGGACAGTTCAGGGCCCCTGGTGGCTGCTAACATGCTCTGGGGTAAAGTGAGACCTTCCGGCCCACCGACACCCCCCTGCTCCACCTGTCCACTCCTGCGGGGGCTTTGCTAATGCCACAGGCTGAGGACTTACCAAGGAACACGACCAGGAAGCTCACGAGAGAAGCTGACTGCTGCGTGGGCAGGGCAGAGGGGCTGAAGAGGGCAGCCAGACCGACACCCTGTCCCTGCAGCATGGTGACCTGGGACGCGCTTTCCGAGTCCGCGTTGGCATTCGGTTCCAGGGCTTCTTTCTCGGGGGAGTATTTGGGCTGCTCATACGATAAGCCGGGCTGGTACCTATGCCCAAAGAAACGTGGTGCCTTCATTCTCAAGAGACACTGGGCCCCGATGACGTGAGCCCCCAAAACTTGCAGTGACACCTCACAGTGTCACAGCTTGCGTGTACCCCGACACTTCCCACAGGTCCAGCCCCGGAGTGGGCTGACACGGGCTGGATACGCTATCTGCAGCAACTCTGAATTTCCTTTGGTAACCATTTGATTAGAACGTTACAGAGGAGAGGCAGGAGGCAGTTACATTTTAAAGGCAGGGATGGTGAGAGCTGGGTGACTATTCTAAAAGTATCTGCCCCAAAGAAAGGTTCAGGAAAACAGCCCCAAAACTCCAGGTAAGCTTCAGCAACAAAGTAACTGTCCTCGGTCTGGTACTAGAAGGCCTCATCACAAATGACCCGTGTGGCCTCATCTCCTTCCACTTGCATACCTGGGTCCTCTGGACTAGCTCATGTGATAGACCATCCGGCCACCTCCCAGGCCCACGCACACCATTCCCTTTATTACTGCTTCCTCATCTTCTACAGCCTTGTCAGCAAATCAGCCTGCCTAACGGCACCTCCTGGTGCCTGTCCCCACCTCCCCAGCGTGGCCTCTTCCCACTGAGAAGCCTTTAACTCAAATTTAAAAGGAACAATGTTCTTTCTTCCTATCCACGAACATGGTACAGGCTTCCATTTCTTTGTGCCTGCTTCCATTTCTTTCTTCAGTGTCTTATGATTTTCCAAATGCAGGTCTTTCATCTCCTCAGTTAAACCTTATTCCCAGGTATTATATTTTATTTATTTATTTTTTAATGCAACGGTAAATGGGATTGTTTTCTTAGTTTCCCTTTGTTGTGGTTCGTCAATGGGGCATACAAGTGCAATTGATTTCTGGATGTTTATTTTGTATCCTGCTCCTTTACGGGCTTTATTTATCGTTCTTTAGATTTCATATATAGGGAATAATATAACCAACTAAACAAAATAGAAACAGGGAACAGACTGATGGCAGCCGGAGGGGAAGGGTTTTGGGTTTGGGTGGAAAAGGTGAGGGGATTGAGAAGTACAGAAGGGTGGTAACCCAATAGTCATGCGGATGTAAATCACAGCATAGGGAACATAGTTAATAATCTTGTATATAACTATGTATGGTGTCAGTTGGGTACGGGAAATATCAGGGAGATCACTTTGTAAAGTATATGGTAATCTAATCACTATGCTGTACACCTAACTAATATAAAATAATACTGAATGTCAACTGTAATTGAAGAAGTTAAAAGTAACATCTGTTCTCCATCGAAAGAAGAAAGATGCTCACTGGAAAAAAAAATACCCAAAAGTACACAGAAGAAAATTAAAACCACTGCCCAGCGTTAGTCACCGCTAGTACTTTGGTATAATTTCAGCTTGGTGTAAATGCATATATGTTTATCTATAAGCAAAAAATGGTTTCTTCGTGTAAATTTACATTATGTACATACATTCAGATGCTGCATAGACTTTACATCCTAAAACTGTAAATATTTGTAAAATATTTACAAATACGTAAATATTTTCTTTGTTGTAGAATAGTCCACTAAATAAATGTACTGTCATTTATTTAACCATTTTCATGGCTATTCAGCTTAGTTCAAATGTTCACTAATCTAAATGATCTTTTCCACAAGCATCCCTTATATCTGAGTGCCTCAATGAGTAAGTGTTCAGTATAAAATCTTAATGATTGAATTCTTGGGGCAAAATGTATAGTATTTTAAGTGTCTTTACATATCACAAAACCCGGCCCTTCACAGAGAATCGGGCCAGCCGTTTGATAATAAGCAATTGTATTAGATTCTTTGCTAAGGATGAAGCCTGGATACTCTACTTTCTACTGATGTGATGGTGTCCATAACCGCTACCCCGAGATGGCTAACTCCTGGAAGCAAGGTTGGACCCACGCCCCTCCCCACCATCTGGCCACCGGAGCACACACCTGAGAATGAGGACGCAGGCAGCCACCAGAGAGTAGGCCAGCAGCGTGCCGATGGACATCATGTCCACGAGGGCCTTCAGGTCGAAGAGGAAGGCCATCACAGCTGAGGAGGAAACAGAAGGGCCATGAGGGACCCGCCCGTGATAACATTCTACACGGTTGATAACGTCAAGTCAGAGACTACGGACTGACTTGCTGTTCAAGAGTTTGGTTCTGTTTCAGTTCAAGTATCGAAACTGTATTTTTCACAACTGTATGACATTCTTTACGCATGCTGCTAACAAAACTTCAAACCTCCTCAGTTACCAGATTGATAACTACTACTTCGATTATGAAAAACCATCTACTTTGATTACTTGAAGAAATATTGGCCTGACAAAGAGTGAAAATATTACTACTCTCTTTTGATGTTTCAGAAGAAAAACATGGCTAAGAAATATTGGCTTGGTCCTTTTCTAAAACCATAACAAATTCACACAGAAGAGCTTTCATTAGGATGATATTTAATCATATTGATTTCCATTTGCCTTCTGAGTTCCATCATATATAAAATAAAATAATTTCCAATTAAGTTGTGTTTCTTTCATAGGCTAAATTCTACTCTGATTAAAACCACACACTCCACTAGACTGACTAGGTTTGAGATCTCACTCCTGCACCCCAAACCCCAATACATTCAGAGGAAAATATACTTTACATAGCAGACTAGTTAACTGGCACTTAGCAGTATTTTTCTCCATTGAAACATCAAAATAATGATAACATTAACTTGAGTTTACCAAACTGCTGTTCCTAACTTAGTAAGCAGATACCACATTCCATTTACATGGTGTTCTGGACCTTGCTGCCAGTTTTCTATCTCCTTTTAGGTTCAATTTAATAATCCTGAGAGATAGAAAACATGATTTTGGTTTTGCTATATAAAATGGCCAGTGTTTGCCTGTTTTTGACTAACAATCCAGCAATTTTACATGCTTTTCTGGGAGATAGTCCTTATAATAACAGGATGATTATCCCTATTTTATAGACAGGTTAAAATGACTAGGTAGAAGCAGAATTCCACCTAAAATGCATGGCCATGTGCTCTACAATGCTACATTGTTTCTTTAAATGCACCCCATGCATGACTTTGAAAACCTCTCCATTGCTACAATACTTATTAAAATTTCATTCATTAAAATATCAATATGTTTTGTGAGAATCACAGCTACCCACAGAAAGGCAGCCAAGACAGAAGGACACAATAAATGATCCATACAAGCAATCTGGTTAAAAATAAGCCCAGTAAGGTGTGGAAGTACAAAATAACAACAACAAAATTAAGAGCATGAAAAAAGCCTTAAAAAAAAAAAGCCTTTTGTTACAATTATCTTTCTTTAATTAATGTTAATATCTTACTATGCTGTCAAATTATTCCTGTAAGAAAGGTAGTTTTTAAAAAAATCTGAATGTATAGAACTATAATATATAAAATTTCACTAGAAAAAAATAAAAGCATTTATGGAGTTAATATAATGTGATCCTTTGTCATGGTTTTAAATGATAATATCACAAGACACTGTTTAATAATAAAAGGGGCTTTAGATTATCTAGTACAATTTTTATTTATGGGCGCAAATATCTAAGCACCGAGAAAGTGACTCGACCTTCCAATGGATGCCTAATGAAGTGCCACAGGTATTAGAAAATATTTTCAAAGTGAGGCTGTTTAGCTACCTTCTGACTCTAGAAAATAAACCCCATTTCACACTTAATTAAAAATTAGCATTCTTTAACCTACTTTTCCAACAATTTAGAACCTCAACGAAATTACCACTTTTGGTTTGAAGTTCTGCTACACCAAGATGGTTTATCTATAAAGCTTGCTAGAGTCTCTCTCTTGCTTCCTGTAATAGGACCATTAAGGCCATTCTCTTGATCTGCAGACCATCTGAAAATTTCTGCAAAAACAAATCTGGCCAAAGGCACTTGACATGGTTATTATGACATGCCAAACGGTAGCCTCTGGAGTTTTTAAACATGGTTTAAGTAACAAAACCGTTGAAAGGAAACACAGATCCCTAATGGGGTTCACGAGGTGTTGGTATGTCTGGGAGAACCACAGTGGCCCCAGAAGTGAGGCCTACATCAGCCAAGTACAAATCATCTTTGACATTTCTTATGCTTAATTAAGAATGGGTAAACTTTAGCTTTTCAAAAATCCTATGGTCCTTTAGCAATATTCAGCTTAAGTCCTTAACCACAACCAAAATAATCAATCATTATTTTGTAATCGATATGCCCCAAATTAAGTAATCATCCTTCAATTCAAATTTCATGTGTCGATAGTATTAATTTTAGGTGAGAGTTAATCGACCTGAAAAGCATTTAATAACTGACATCTAGGGAACAACCATTACAACCCTTCGTACATTTTGAGAAGCCCAAAATGTTAACATAACACAACAGCAAAAAAAAAATCCCAGTTAGTCAGTTAAGAATGCACTTCAGTAAACCACTGCCACTGTGATTTTCAGATGTCATCCCAATGATCACACCCTAATTGATCATAATTCTGTTCTCAACTTACATGCACAGCAAGCAGACCCTCTTTGTAAGTCAATGCATGCGCGTAAATGTCCCAGGCCAGTACCGAAGAAGCCCACGTTTGTCACGCTTACCAGAAATGACCCCTGCAGTCAGTGTGGCAGCGACTGGTGACTGCCTCTTACTCACTCTGGCAAGAAATCTAAAGAGTAAACCATCTCGGGCCATGGCAAACAGAATTCGGGGTAAAGGAAACATAGAGCCCAGAAGACTAGAACAGAAAAATTCAGAATCCATATGAGTTGTTACAAGCATTGCTCTAGGCAGGCGGATACAGGTACAGACTGGACATACTAATGTGCAGAACCAACCTATGTCAAGACAATTCAAAACAGGAAACATTCCCCAAAAAGTTATTATTGATCTTCCTGCGACTCAAAACAGAAAACCACCTGGCTTTCCATATCTTTCCAGAATCCTTGATGGAAAAAGATCCCCCTTTTCTTAAGAAAAGTTAACTTTCTCTCACCTGCCACCGCACCCGATGATAAAGTAGCAATGATTGGTGTCTTCGTTTTGGAATTGATTTGAGCTAGACATTTGAAAAGCAACCCATCCTCCGCCATAGCATAGATTACACGCGGCATTGGGAAAATGCATCCAAGAAGACTGAATGAAAAGCAAACACATGCAGAATGGCAGACACATTCATGCAAAATTACATCCAAGAACTGAAATTCAGTAACTGTAAAAATTGCAGCATCACAGTTATGATTATATATTTTAAAAATGTATTATGATTGGACATTTAAAGGGATTTGCTGATGTTTACCACTGTGCTGCTTCTTATTCTATTGCAGACACCTGCTCAGCACAGACCAAAAACAATAATGCAGGTAATTTGTGCATGCCCATGATTATTACTGAATTAAATCTAAGTAATTAAGACTTAATAAGAAAACCAAAGCGATCATATCATTAAGGCATTTATAGTGTCAATAAGAAAATAAAATTCCTAAACTAATATGTATTACAATTTAAAAAGAAATGAAGTAATTTGATTTCATAGAATAACCCCTTCAGTTATTTAATAATTAGGTATTGTAATATTTATTTTACCATTATTTTCCCTCATACAGCCTAATCTTTGATCAAATTAGTAATAATTCCCAGCATCACAAGATAATCAGTATATAAAAAGGTTAAAAAAATCAGCTCACTGTGAAATCAGTGCATAAGTATAATGATTAAAAGTTTAAGAAAACCTGAGGTATTTGAAAAACTTGTATGTTTACTGGCCGCACCATTCCATACTTTACTTCATCATGAAAAATAAGCATTTAAGAGAAAATATCTTATTAAAAGTTCATCTTCCTTATCTTTTAATAAAGCTGGGCTGAGGTTGGCTACAGATGAATCAGTATCAGTTTCTTCTAAGATGGTGGTGGCAAGGTATTGTCACATTTCAGTTTTTTGAAGCTATTCCAAATAAACCTTACCATTAGCAGACGGCTGAGAAATCTATGGGAATAATTTCTCATTGTTACTTCATATTATCTTGAATGAAAGAGGGAGTATATTTTGAGAGAAAAAAAAGCCAGGCTGATAAATTATATAAAAATATTTCTTTTTCCAACATCAGGCTTAGAGAAAATCATTTCCACTTTAAAAATTAGTAATCAGGCAAATATCTTAATTTTCTCTTTGTAAGAACACTGCACGGTATAGCACAGTACAAAACTAGAATGACCTGGCTGGTGGCACAGTGGCTAAGGTGCCAGCCTGCGAACCCAGAGGTCGCTGGTTCAATTCCCCAGCCAGGGCACATAATTAGGTTGCAAACCAGGTCTCCAGCCAGCTCTGTGGCTGGAGGCAGGTGAAAGGCAACCATACATTGATGTTTCTCTGTTTCTCTCCCTTTCTGCCTCTCTCCCTTCCTCTCTTTCTGGAAATAATAAAGAAAATCTTAAAAACAAAAACAAAACAAAGCAAAACAAAAAAACTAGAATGAAACATCTTACAATTTCATGTTATTTTAACCTATGAGTAACTCAGGAATACCGACAAATCATTCTGAAGTATTAAAGCAGTTACTGGAAATCTAAACTCTTGAGAGTCAAACTACCCTTTCCTTTTCACATAGATATTGTATACGTTTCCACTATTAACTTGAGTATGGTCATTTCTGTTTCTAGACCAAATTCACTCAATGTTACGTGAAAACGTCTCGGTGTTTCACAATCAAAAGCACGTTATAGTTAACAATGCCATAAGCACATAGCTTCCACGCACACAGACTTGATATTACTTGAAAAGACAGCTAAAAACATCAAGTCTGCACTCAGTTGTCTGGAACACTACAGGGGACCCCAGAGCCAGCAGGGAAACATGCCAGTGTCAGCATAGCAGTATAATGTATACACCTATGAATATGTGTGGAATACATGTGTGTATATAGGGGTGTCTGTCCCAAAGTTGTATGTATTTCTGCTGCAACCTGAGGCCATCATTCCCTTGAAATACTGAGTCCTGACTGATGGGGGAAAAGGACTTTATCTTTGAAGATTAAGAGCAATTCTGGGCAAGCTATTCAGAGAATACCTAGCTGCATCACGTGTTCTTGAGATTAGGATTACTTTTAAAATACACAGGAGTTATTCTTTAGACAGCGACCTCATTTCGCAGTGTCCCCACCAGCCTCGCCCCAGAGGTGACACAATCAACGTACCTGGCGGACAAAGCGCAGAGAGAGCCGGCGGCCACAACGTACTTGGCGGGACCCCATCCCACATACTCAAATGCTACGGGGAGAGGGCTCTTTTCATCCAGGAGGTAATATGGCATCATAAGCGTTAACGCTGCAGAGACCCCAAAATAGGCCATGAAGCAAACCAGCAACGAAGTCACGATTCCAATTGGAATAGCTTTCTGAGGGTTCCGGACTTCTTCACCTACGGAAACATAGAAAGGGTGCAGGCTGAAGAGAACAGTCAGAGGTAAAGCACGCATCCTCCCCCTCCTCCTCCATGGCCATTCTACTCTGCTTCCATCCCTTCCGTTCTCCTAGCTTGGGCCGTCTATTCCACATGAGATTTTCTCTCTACTGGTGGGCACTTGGCTATTCCATAAACATCCAATTCCAGAAAGAAAAAAAAAAATACATCCTATGCCAGAACTGTGAGTGTTTAGTAGTAGAAAAGCAATCTTAATCCATTTTGGAAACGATTCATCCACGAGAGCTTAAATGACTGAAATGGGACCCTGAAAACCCTTGAATATGAAGGCTTCAGCTAAACGTCTACCCAATCCGCCTATTTACATTAAACTCTAGTTTCAGTAGAAAGTAGTATACTTTGGATCCTTCTAATATAATTTGGCATTTGGAGCATCCAAAATCAATTATTAGGCTATGCAAAAACAGTCTGAACCCGGAGTTGACAGTTAAAGAGCGACTCTGGCATGATTTCCTTCTTGTATAAAACAAAGAGAAAAGGATTACCACAGTACATTGTCCTAATAAAGAAGAGACAATCTGACCTGGCTGGTAGCAGAGTGGTTAAGGCACCGGCCTGTGAACCCAAGGGTCGCAGGTTCGATTCCCCAGCCAGGGCACATAACCAGGTTGCAAGCCAGGTTTCCAGCTAGGTCTGTGGCTGGAGGCAGGTGAAACGCAACCATACATTGATGTCTATCTCCCTCTCTGCCTCTCTCCCTCCCCCTCTTTCTAAAAATAATGAAATAAAATCTTAAAAAAAAAAAAGGAGAGACAATCTGACAGCATGATCACCATTTATCACCCATTGTGATAACACGTCCAGACAGAAGGTTGAGGATAGTAATTAGGACTGGCATGTACAAAGTTCTTGACAGCTTGCAAAGGATTTTTCATGTGTACCCTTTCCGGGAAATTTTCCATTTGCGCAGACGCATCTTAGGTGACTTTCATGACTCCCGAGGGGTAATTAACAATATGGAAATCAAGGCTCGGAGAGTTCTGTTCTGTGTCTTGTTATTGTGTATGGCAGGTGTCACGACTGGGTCCAGATCCAGGTCCAAACCCCGTTTGCTGCCCTTGCCCCCCTGCTGCCACCCACAGGCGCTCCCGTGGTGCAGAGGGCAGCTCTCCTCCAACCCAGAGGCAGGACTCTGCTCTTACCAGTGGTCGCGATGCAGTCGAATCCCACAAAGGCGTAGAAGCAGGTAGCAGCCCCGGCCAACGTCCCCGCAAAGCCGTAGGGCATGAAGCCACCAGCCCCGTAGAGACTGGTTCCATTTTCAGAAGGCGGCTCTCTAAGGGAAAGAACGGGTGTCAGAGCCATTTCATAAAAGACAGCGTCTGCTGCTGACGTGTCCGAAAGGACATCCTCAGGTAGATGTCTGTGCGCTCATCGGCATTTGGAAGCTGATGCACGCAGAACTGAACGTAAACCCTGCTTCTTGAACCCTGCCCAGGGAATCCGGTGGCACCCCAACAGCGGCACCTCTTGGGTTGCCAGCACGGACCTCGGAGGCTCAGGGGACCCACACCCACCCTGGCTGGAACCACAGCCAGGCAGGGTCTGGAGACCAGAGACCCCACTGGGAAGCTATGATCTGAAATAGAGCCAAGAAACTTCCTCTTCTTGCAGGCAGTTGCGCAGACTGTCTTGCACTTCTACTACAAAGACATGTGAACATGTGGAATGAAATTCTCTCAGCTTAATGAACGGTACTGAAGTTGAGTATTTTATGACATGCGAAAAAATGTAAAAAAACAAGGATACTAATTTTTTGCCTCATTGGAAAGACTACAAACAACTCATGTAAAGAAAAACATGCACAGCCCTGGCTGGTTTGGCTCAGTGGATTGAGTGTTGGCCTGTGAACCAAAGGGAAGCTGGTTCGATTCCCAGTCAGGGCACACGCCTGGGTTGTGAGCCATGTCCCCGGTTGGGGGCACGTGAGAGGCAACCACATGTTGATGTTTCTCACCCTCTCTCTCTCCCTCCCTTTCCCTCTCTCTAAAAATACAATCTTAAAAAAAGAAAAAGAAAAGAAAAACATGTATATATACCTGTCTCCATACAATAGATATTTCTGTAATCTTATTTTATATACACATAGGAGTATTATGATTAAATAAATTGTAGGATGAAACCTTTCAAATATTACTATTAAATTAACTTTTGAGACTATCAAGTGTAAAGTGAAATGCAAGGACGGGTCTGCTTATGCAACCAATAATATTCTCCAAGAAACAAGGCCTGGAAATGACGACAGGGCTGAAAAAGTCCAATGAAACTGAATGGTGGTCCCAAAGGAAGGACTAAAGCATGCATCCTTCAAAAATACTCATTGTGGCAAACCTTGGGGAGCGGGAGGGAACATTCTTCCAATGGTCAGTCTCCCCTTTCCTTTCCCTCAACCCGGAGCAGAGCCTGAGTCTGACTGAGCACCAGCAATTGGCTTCAAATATCTGCTCAGCAGTGAGCACCCCTATTTTTTTATGTTTGAGGGGAGCCCGGGAAGAAGAGTCTTGGAATAGAACAGACTGCAGAACAGTCACTAGAGCAAACACTTTGAGAGCCATAGTACCACTGTTCTAGAGGAAAACGTAACAGAAGACACAAGTGAGGGGGGAAAAATCAACAGAGCAAGAGGGGAAAGAACCCAAATCAAATATTTTACCTGGCGCTGGCTGATATGTTTTTGAGAAACTCTTCGCTAATCTTCCAGTTTGCCACGTTCCCTTTCACAAAGCCGGCCACCATGACAAAGAGGAGGACCAGGATATTGACAGCGGTGAAGATCTTATTGACCCACGCAGACTCCTTCACGCCAAAAGATAAAAGACCTATGGGAAAAGAAAGGACATTTGGAGTTTTACCAAAGCTTCAGGAAAGGCAATGGTCTTTGGAGGCAGCTATGGGCTTTAGGATATTTTTTCATGAGTAACATGCCAAATATTTTAGATCCATAAAATGTTTTCCAGGGGGACAGAGGGGAGCAAAAAGGGGATGGATGTAATACAACAATAAAATTAAAAAAAAAAAAAAAAAGTTTTCCTATCCCTAATTCTATCCCTTTACAAAACATTTACTTAATGACCATCTTTTTTAAAGAGTAAAACTATTTTAAAAACTATATAATTACACAAATGAACATTCATTATACAAGCAGAATGGTGTTTCAATCACATCTTTGTAACCAATGTAGACAAGGTCAGATAGGAAAGCAAGGGGCAGGTTACCCTGGGTATATCAGGTGGGAAGCGGAAATAAACATGGATGTTATTCTTAGTGCAACCCTTGATGGGTTTAAGCAGGAATGCAGGTAGGAAGGCAATCAAAATAGAAAATGTTTAAATAGTTAAAAACAAATATCAGGGGACAACAAGGATTAACAATGCCTACAAAATAAAATTGCTTGCTACCTGTTTACTAGGTACCAAGCAGACAGACACTGAGATCTACGGGTGAGCTAACTGAATCAAGGAAAAATTAAGCCACTCAATGTTCCAAAGATAGTAAGTGGCAGGGCAGGAGGAAAAACCTGGTTTCTCTGACTCTAATCCTGTACCTTTCTAAACGCTACAGTACTGATGAAAATGAAAAACTTCTAGTACCAAATATGTCTGTCTATATAATGTCTACATTAAAAAATAACAAGCAGGTGTTTAGAATAGGCTTGCTTTTCAACCAGGTGCCTTCATTATGTAGGTAACAGCATATATAGAAAGACAGAATTCTTTTTAGAAATGGTATGCTAGCCAATATCCTCAGTTGCATTTAAGAGATGAAATAATGCCAAAATCTATGCATTCTTCCTTACTGCAACTTTATTGACATTTCTGCAAATCTCCAATCAGTATTATGAAATCGATGTGCCTCATCCTATTATTTAGTTCATTGCAAGGGCCATTAATCCTAAAGTGCTATTTCTACCACTCCATATAACTTAGATTTAATTCTGAAGCATACCTTATGTGATAAAGACAAAATCTGATTCTAGCCAGGTCCACAGGCCTCCAACAATAACCTAAGTGTATAAACACACTGCCTAGTCTTGGGAACTCCAGCCCTCATTTCGCCTGTAACCTCTTTTACTGAGAGAATTAGTCTGGCTTACTTAACGCAGGGAGACGTGTAACTGGTTTCCTTACCTGAAAGAAGTAATATGAGACACACCGCAAAGAAGTCAGGATACTCCGCAAGACCGGTGTAATTGATGTTGAAGTACGTCCTGAAGAACTGGCCAATCTGTTTGTTAAGCAGTTCATCAAAGGTGCTGCTCCAGGCTCTTGCAACACTCGATGTACCTTCCCCAAAACACAGAACATTCAGAGAATACACGTCACTGGGAGAAAATGGACATGGCATCAACTGCTACGCTATTCTAGACCCAATTTTGTCTGGGTTAGTTCAGACAAAATTGAAAATGTTAACCCCCTATAAAATTATCTTCATCATTTCCTAATTACACAATAGCAATCCAATGCTCAGTCCCCCACCATCCGGTAACTTTATTTGCACTAAAGGACTACAATCTTCTTTAAAGGCATATTCAGAGCTGAAGCAGAGTCACTCAATTGTGCAGTGAGGAGAGGTGCTTTAGGAAAGAGGAAAAGGAGGCATGAATCTGAGTCCCTGCACATCCCACGGTCATGAACTAGTGCAGACCAAGGCCCCAGGAGGGCACCTGCCGCCCTTCCCCACAGTCAGGCTGATTTTGGGAAACCTACCTATCACGTAGGATAAAATGAGATTCCAGCCGGTGATGAAGGCCCACAGCTCCCCAACGGTGACATATGTGTACAGATACGCGGAGCCCGTCTTGGGGACTCGGGCCCCAAATTCAGCGTAGCAAAGGCCTGCCATCACCGAGGCCAGTGCGGCGATGAGGAAGGACAGGACGATGCTGGGGCCGGAATTGGACTTGGCCACCTCCCCTGCAAGGACGTAAACCCCGGCCCCCAGGGTGCTCCCAACCCCCAGGGCAATGAGGTCCATGGTGGATAGGCAACGGCTTAATTTGGAATCTTCTAGGCTGTCCAGAACGACGATTTTTCTCCGGATCAGACATCGGGCGAAAGTCAGGGCTGCTCTACAGGGTATCATGGTGAAAAGGCCAACCTGGGGGAGAGAGAGAAGCGGGGTGTTGGGAGCTGCTCTGGAATGATCACCCCTCCAATCCGCGGCCCAGCACCTCAGCACTAGGATGGTACCTGGATGTTTGGGGTCACGTGCTGCCGCAGGTGTGGCCTGGGCCCCGTTTGCTAAGGCTGTGAATTTCTTGAGTTCACCCTTTAATAAGAGACTACAACAATCCCTTATTTGGGGTAGAAAGGAATAGGAGCCCTGAGTGATTGAAAAGAGTTGCCCTCTTTGTTCATTTTTGTTGCTATAATTTTCAAAGATATGCTGACAACCCTACATTCCCAAAGCTGGCTAATCTGTCTTCGTTACAAGCAAAGGGATAAATGACATCCTCTTTTGGGTTCTCCCTCTTTTTCCTTTCAATCATTCATTCAAATCGTATTTTTCAGGTGGAACTGAAGGTACTGACCGAATGCTGATGTTCCCTAACATGTAAGTGTTTTTATACAGAGAAAGGCAAAGACCAGGACTTGGCACTACCAACTAAAACATGCTCAGAACTCGAGACCCGTTGAATTTAGTGACGGTTTCATATGAAAATGGGACATGTGATGTACAACTTTAGGAAACCGAGGATACACAAAATAAAGCATATGTGTTTGTCATGGAATAAAACACTGTTGATCAAGTACTTAACCTCAGTTTTTATGGAAAAGGCACAAATTCTATAACTATTGGTATTGAAGAGAAAGTATCTGGCATAAAGTTAGGGAACGAAGATGAAATTTTTAGAGAGTGAGGTTTTCATCTTTTCACTCTCCAAAATTCGTGGATGAGGTTTTCTCTTTAAAACTCCTTTTTCTAGCACTATGCTCACTGTTCTTTGCAAAATTGCTTAAAAAAAAAACAAAAAAAACCACACACACACAAAATAGCAGCATCAAAGTAAAAGGGAATAAGCAAATGAACTAATAAACCTTTGAAAATGTTAAAAATAGGAAAGAGCTTTGTTAACAGTTAACCATAAGTGACCATCATCTCACCTTATAAAATAAAAGTGAATTTGATTCACTCTAGCTTGCATAGGAAGCTGAACTATCCCTCAAAAAAAATGTACAGATTTAATCCGGTAATATCTGATCGCTTCTGGGAAGTATTTTAGGCTCAGTTTTTTCACGTTGCCCTCGGAAAGGAAGAAAATTGGCCACTCGTCAAGCACCAGAGGCTTTTGACCAACAGAAATGTCTACGTCAGAGACTCTTCCTAGAACCAAGGTTACCCAGAGTTCTCCGCAAACATTCTCAGCTAGGCAGAGCTGATAAAATATTGATTGCAAAAGCCACAAAATCAACTTTGTAGAAATATCATGGGAAACGGGGAAGAGCAGTGTAAAACATACTGGGTCAATTTGATGAATCGTCATTAAACAAACATTTAGTAAGTCCTGGCCGATGTACCATACACTCCTCGGTCAATTAAAAAAAAAAAAAAAAAGAATCTTGTGTTTTTGTAAAATATGTACTTTTTGTTTGTTTGAGGAGAGAGACTGATATATAAAAGTATAGTGGCAATTGAAGAACAACAAAAAAAAAGGATATTTGCGTCTAATATGAGGGATATAACTTGACATTTACATATTTTAAAGGTTTTTAAATGGTTTTAAAAGATATGCTCCTATGTGAAATGGTTATGACAAGCTTACTCTTGTTGCTACAAGGTCCTTTCATGGCTGAAGAAAATTCCTCTCATACTTATCCTTTGACCAGACCTGCAGTTACGGGCCTTGCTGTGCCCTGGTCCTTCCCATCAACACCTCCCTGTGTCGGGAGAATACGCAAGGCTTTTAAGATGATTCTCCTGGTCTGGAGAGCACAGACTTGGCTTTTCCAAGAACGATGTCAGCTATTGCTATGTGACCAAGGACTGACATTCAATATGAAATGTACATACATGTAGAGGTCTATATAGCTCTCATATTAACAGCCTTATGCTTAAGAATTAAACTCAATCTACATTCGTATGAGGTCACAAGGGACTCCAGTGATACCACAAATAGACATGTACCTCTGCCCAACAAACACGTATTTTACTACATGCTGAGACAGCGGCCTCTCTATGGAAGAGAAAAACTTGCACGTATTCATGAGCCAAGGCTGGGAGAGCTCTGTAATTGACTGCCACAGAAAACTCTCCCGATTCCAACAAGCCTGATGACACAGGTAGATCTTCCTCCTCAGTCAACAGTTTCAGGAAACCTAACCCCTTGATGGAATCCCTATTAGTTCTTGCCAAAAAAGCTGAACTCCTTCCCCAGCAACTTGGAAGCACCTCCTTCTGAACCGTCTTCAGTCCAGGCGGCAAATGTGACAGGGGGGCAGGCTCCTTTCAGCTAACCACAGGACTCTTTCAAAACTGGCAAATTACAACCCATCGTCAACCCTGGATTTCCACTTGGGCGCAAATGTTTAGGGTCGCATAGGGATGAATCTCCTTCCTCCTCCCTGAAGCCAAAGCTGATCTTTCCAACTTAATTTTCTGTCTTGGTGTCACAGGCCCTGTCAAAAAATCTTGCAGGAGAAAGGAGGGGTGGCAGCTGGTGGGGGAGGCGCTCCAGCAAATCCTCGACAAATTAGCTCATCCTAATTAGAACCGAATTTTCCTGCCTAGTCGGAGGTGCTAAGTGTCCCAGTGAGACATCTGCACTTTGTGCCGATGGGGAAAAGTACACACACAGAACCTGGATCTTTGCCCCGCTGTGCGCGCGCATGTGTGCGTGATCTTTAAAAGTGACCTTTTGGTTTGGCAATAGGCAAACTCAACAGCGATGGCATTTCCACACCTGCCAAGTTCAAAACCATATTTTCAACTTACATTCCTGGCTAAACAATGGAGGAAACAAGGAGAAAACCTAGATACACTAATACGATGGAATTAGTGACCTTTTACTCTATGTATTTACATTTAGGAGATTACTTTCTCAAAAATATCAATCAGGATAAAAGGTCATCTAAATTGGTTAACCTTTCACTTTAGTTGGTAAAAAACAAACAACAGCCACAAGCCTGTGTGTTCAACCCTAAAACCTTTATTTTTCTGGAAAAGAGAAATGCCTTTTCATACACATTTCATTTATATTTGGCTCAAAACTTATCTTTTCTCCAAATCAAATTGCCTGTACAATATCCTCCTCCAAAGTTTCCTCCAGGTAGGTGAATATGCAAATACAGAAAAAGGTAGAAATTAGAGGCCACTTCAAAGTCACAACCCTGTAGGCATACCATTTATGTTCTTTCTCTCCCCTTTTCTATCACATTGGTGCTACCAGGAAGTTAAACTGTTTTGAAATTCCCAATACAGAATCCAGACACAGACAAACATCTTTCCCAAGGGCACGCAGCAAGCACACAGTGGGTAGAGAATTCTGGAAAGTCTGTAGAGGCAGCTGGTGCTTCCAGAGGGACAAAGGTGAAGGCATCAGGCCTACCTAGCTGTCCCATTCAGGGAGAAAGGTGGACCCTCATGGCCTCTGTAACCCGAGTGCCTGCTTAGTCAGCACCCACTTCCTCCGTCAAGGATCTTGGTGGCATTCTGTCCGTTCCCATTAGGTCTTAGCAATCTTTGGCTAATAAATCACCCCAAGTGCCAGAAGGCACAACGTGTTCCCTTTCCCCAACCAGCTATTGCAGGAAGAAAGTGTCCTCTTCCAGCACCTGCCGCCCTGTAAGTGCCATTCCGAACACCAGGAGCCCTTTCCAAAAGTGTCACACCCATCTCTGCTTCAGTGCTATACCATTAAAATGGCATTTACTGAGCGTCTCCCATGTTCCAGGGGCTGAGGAAAGCTGGAGGTAAGCAGGGACCCGCGTGGCCTCTAGGCTATAATTCCAATTTCCACGTCAAACTCTTCCAATGGTCAGAAAACACAGTGACATTTGACAGACCAATTTCATGCAAGAAGACGGCCTAGACAAGGGGGCTTTCTCAATTACTGAAGTTTAAGTCTTTGCCTGTTGTGGACCAAATCTTGCCACTCATCAAGCCAAGTGCTACTGAGCCCAAGGTGGCTGTCTGCTGTGGTGACAGGAGTCCAAACGGCTCATTGTTACAAGAAGGTGATTTTGTTCAGTATTTCGTCCCAAGACACAGACTTTCAAGTTGGAGAAAAGGCTGTCAAGGGTACATTCGCAACTACCAATCACTTAATGAAAGGTCAATGGCTCTCATAGGTCAAGCCTTGGAATTTTCAAAAAGGAAAAATAAAATGGTCTACATGCAATTTCTAAACAAAATTCCAGGGAGCGGGGTGGAGGGGCATACAGGTAAAACGATGACCACGGGGCCACCTCCATATCATACGTTTGTAGGTAAGGGAAGCCCAGAGTAAGGGAATGCAGAGGAGGAGCAACCTATTCTGAATGGGGGCTGGGGTGGGGGGTCGGGGGGTTAGCAGGGAAGTCTTTCTTGGGGGAGCCAAAGCCGGTCTGATTCTTACCCGTTCTTTCGTTCCAGAATGCATTTTTTTTTAAAAAAAGGCTTAACTAGTCCTGAGAGCAATGAATAGAAATAAGAAGACCAAATGAATTTTTCTAAGAACAGTATCACGACTCTGTGAGACTCAATGAAATTTTGGCAGTTTAGATAATCAGCCACTTCTTAAAATTGATTCCTTAAAAGCGCACCCTGTTTTCTTTCTTATTTTATTTGAAAAGAAAATTCCTTTCTTGGAAAAAGATCCTAAATTTTACATTAATAATTAATGACCACTGAGGTTATTTCCTTCAGGGGAAAAAAAATCATTAAAATAATCCTATGGATTTGCAAAATTTTAATCAGGAGTTCTTGGAAGCATCTATTTTGGTTTTTAATTTTGAATGGCAACAGTTTAAGTTAGTCTCCAATTTAAAATTCAAATTCTTGCATTTCTCAAAGCCCTACTTGGTGAATATCGATCAATAAGTGTGTTCTAAACAAATAATGTGAGAAGACTGGTTGCTGTAAGAAATACAGTTTATGAAAATGAGAAGTATAGCAGTTGTAAGACCTGCTATTTAAGCAGAAATTTAAAACTTATATATATGTGTAACTATCAGTTCCTCAAACTTCTTTTTAAAAACACTTGTAACTTGGCCTTCTTGCTCTGAAACCTCTGTTATGCTCTGTGTTACAAGATGGTTATATGAAGACAAGAACATAACAAGAATAAAGATAAATCGACTCCCTTTATCTTCACGCCCTTGATATTTCTTTACAAAGCTGTTTCCTCAACCTTCAGTGTGTCCAGCATTCAGAAGCAAAGAGAAATACCAGATCCTGGGCTCACATTCTGTCCCGAGGAGCCCAGCCAGGTTATTTGCCACCCCTGCCCTACAAGGATGCCAGGGGGCAGGAAGCAATTACTTGAAACCATGTTGTACAGCAATTTGTAACTGAACTCTTTTGGTCAGGGTGTAGTGCCCTTACTTTTAAAGCATGCTTGTAAACGTTTACAAATATCGGCATGCTCCTTGGTAACAAAATTATGAAACATGCAGGATGAGCTGCATTTGAATGCTTTGGATCTGTTTACCTCTGTGTGCACCTAAACTGCCTCCTGCCAACCTCAGCCTGGTTGCAAAGTCACCCCTGTCACGTGGCCTAGGCCATTGCACCTCGCCTCCTGTTTTGCTATTCTCCACGTGAGCACCTCGGTCCAGTTCTCCACCTACGACCCCAGAACACGGCCTTCTTGTCCACATGGGAGTCACGAGATTTACCCACCTACAGTACATCTCTGTTTCTGCTCTAAAGAGGGTTTCGGTCCCCAGGCCTCCTGAGCTGTTGTCCAGACAGCAGAACAGTTCTTTCCTGCCAACTCCTGAGCTTTCCTTTGACTCAAAGGAAAAAAAAACAAAACAAAACTGCACACCACCCCCTTAGAACAATTAAAGCCAAGAAGCCAGGCTGATTTCTATGCAGAAGAGCCGGGGCAGAAGAAAAGTCCACAGCCCTGGGGGTCCACGTCACCTGGTCCGGAGAAGTGGGGCGATGGGGAACCGGGGTTCGGGGAAATGCCGGTGTGGAATATGAATCGGATCTCCTTCCAGAGATACAAGGAAACGTGGAAATCCCTTTTAAAGATACTTCTGGCAGCTGGTAGGCATTCTAGCCCTGAGGCCCTGGGCTAGGATTAACACTTTCCTGCATGGTGTGTCCTGCTGCCCCCAGCAAGGGGAAGCTGCTTGCCGGGTGTCAAACAGAACGTGCACGTTGACATACCATCGCTCCTAAAGAGGATTTGCAGGCTTCACGTACATGTGCACAACTGGCACCTGACCCTTAGAAGCCAGTCTGACAGCACAGGGCCAGCAGGGCGGCTGTGCCAACGCCACGAGACTGATGACACTCCCTGTGACTACACGGCGCAGGAGGAACCCAGGCAGGAGAGAAAGTTCTGCGAAGCGAGATTGTCAGTCGAGCTATTGCTGGCACGTAACATCGTGTGACACAGTTTTCACTTAATTCAGTTATTTAATAACACCCCTAACCCCACCCAGTGACATTTCTTTTAAAGACTCGATAACGCTCTTAATTCTTCATTAGGAAGTACGTGGTAATGCATTTTAGAAATCTTTTTATTTAAGATTTTATTTATTATTTTTAGAGGGAGGGGAAGTGGGGGAGGCAGAGAGGGAGAGACATCCATGTATGGTTGCCTTTCACCTGCCTCCAGCTGCAGACCTGGCTGGAGACCTGGTTATGTGCCCTGGCTGGGAATCGAACCAGCAACCTTTGGGTTCTCAGGCCGGCGCCTATCCACTGAGACACCAGCCAGGGCCAGGTGTTACATCATCACTGACACCCTAGTGGATGCCGTTGTAGGGGGCCTTGGAGGAAATCATCCCTCAACTCCGCGCCTCCACCCTCCCCGCCACCAGCACCCCACATAGATGGCTGCAGAATTCCTTTCCTCTCTGACAAGAACCCCATCCAACCCCCAGGGCAAGGGCAGACCTAATTCTCAGGGCATCCTCTTCGGTACAGCTCCTCCGTTCCTATTAATACAAGATCTCTTCCTTCGTGAAATCCTTCTACAACTCCTATTTACTGGCCTCATTTTTCCCTAATAACAAATGCAGGCAAGTCTTCCTATCCAAACAATCCCAAATGGCTATCATCCTAAGACTTCTTTCCTCTTGGAGAAATACATTAATTCAAAGTACAAGAACCACATGTGAAAAACCCACATTGTAAATGACACTCTCAACAAGGCAAAATATTCCGGATATGGTCAAATGAGTACACAGTCTAATTTGCTTATCATCTTCTTCCAGTTCATATACTCCTATTAATCCTTGTTGTCTTATTTATATTTTTCTTTTTTAAGTTTTTATTTGTTTATTTTTAGGGAGAGGGGAAGGGACAGAGAAAGAGAGGCAGAGAAACATCAATGTGTGGTTGCCTATTACACGCCTCCACCTGGGGACCTGGCCTGCAACCCAGGCACATGCCCTGACTGGGGATTGAACAGGCGACCCTTTGGTTTGCAGGCCGGTGCTAAATCCCCCGAGCCACACCAGCCAGGGCCCTTTTGTCTTATTTTCAATAGACACCACACACCCCTTCAACACCATGTTCAAGGCTCTGCGGCTTCACTCTTGGCTCTCTCCTCTGCCCACCTTCTGCCTCCTGCTCACACCCCTCAGCTACGCTGGGTTTCCAGGTAACTTTTTCAGAGCTTGAAGCCCCTACCTGCCTCCAGGCTTTTGGCACTGTTGTTCCTTCTTCCTAGAGTTAGTTACTCCTCCTTTTGGACTGGACAGCTCCCCATCCTCCTGGACACCCCTTCCCTGAGCTGAGTCAAGTCTCCCTGTCACTCGTCCCCATAGCACTGGGAATTTTCATGGCACGTTTTCTTTATCAGGATCAGGGTCAGACCACTTGGATGAACATGCTTTGGATGAACTCTGCTCCTGAGAAAGATATGTTGAATTCCTAAACCTAGCCGCTGTTTTGGAAACAGGTTTTGGGTTGATGTTATCAAATTAAGATGAGGTCATTAGGACGAGTGTCCAGTAGGACTGGTGTCCCTGTACAAAGAGAAGAATGCCATGTGAAAGCCAAGGTGGAAGGATGCACAAACCAAGGAACCCAAAGCCTGACAGCCATCCCCAGAAGCAGGAAGAGGCCAGGAGGGTAGGGAAAACCCCTACCAGTTTCCCAGGGACAGTGGTCCTGCTGACACCTTGATTTTAGACTTCAAGTTCCCAGAACTGGGACAGTAAGTAATTTTATTTGAACCACCCAGTTTGCTTTTTTTTTTTTTTTTTTGGTCTGGCAACCCTGGGAAACTAATACACTGTCTTAGACTAGCAGATTCTTGAAAGTAAGGTCTATATTTTATTCATTTGTTGCATTCTCAAAGTACTTAGATCAACTAAAATACAGACAGGACTGAAGTGGACATTTGTTCAATTAATGAATGATTCACTATTGGCTTAGAGTCCACTTAAACTCTCAAGTGCCTCTTTATTTTCTCTAAGTTGTTTATATACACTGGTCTTCTTGAATCCATTTTGTTTTACTGATCACTTTAGAACCTAAGTTCAGAATTTTAAGTGTCATGTTATTTTGGATTACATGTAACAGAAGTCCACCAATCAATCAGCGTATTTAGCATCTTCCCTATCCTTATGTTATTGCCAACTTAATAAGCATGTTTTCTATCTCAATCCAAGCAAATGATAAGCATGCTGAAACCTCATAGGGCCAAGGACAGAGTATCGTGACAGGCCATTGAGACTCTCTCCCCATTAATCAACACTCTGGGTATATCATGAAACGAACAAGACACCCTCATTTCTCTCCTCACCCCAAGGTTACCATAACACATCGGTGTTAGCTTTGCCAAAACCCTAACACACTACATTTAAACTCCCCAAATCCCAAACCAAATAACCATGTAAAAAGAGCGTGTTCCTGGTGAACCCTTGCCAAAATGAACTGGTCATTTCTCTCCCAACTACCTTCCACAAATGGCCAGCGTTGTGCCGGTGAACAGCCAGCATCAGGCTCCCCGGCCAGTGGTTTCTAAGATCACCACTGGCTTCCGTTGTGAAAAGAAGGCAACCTGCCCCCTACTTTCTCCTGCTCCCCTTCTCGTTCCTCCCGGCGCCTCCAAGACTACAGGCGCTGATCCAGACTCCTGACTACAGCTTATCTGAACGTGGGGAGATATAATTCACCCAGACCTGAAACCGGGGACCACTTTAAAGCGTGGGGGGCACCGACGGGGCACGCAGATTCCTCCAAGACATGGGGGAGGGAGACCCCACTGTCATATTAACCCCCCACAAACCCGTCCTTCTAGGTTGTCACTGTGCCTCTCACAGGGCTTGCGGCTCCCGTGGGTCTCCCATCCGAATGCCTACCTGTGCTGTGCCCTCTCTTTCTGGGCATCTTTCTGGGAGTGCAAATATAACCTGCTGAGGAATCAGGAGAAAAGGTGGCAAATACTAATTGCAACGATGATTGGGGGCCACTTCCTTCTTCCATATTCCAGGGCTTATTTGAATTTTTGTTTCAAGATTTTTTGAAGACTTCCTTCTCCCTCAAATAGATACACAACCAAAACCTCCTTTCTGATGGGCCAGACCAAGAACCCAGCGCACGTACACTCTCCAACGAAGGCTCAAATTCAACTTCTGAAGTCAAGTCCCTGGTGGGCTGAAAGGAGCGATTTAATAGCACCCATGTAGCAACAATAAGGGGAGACCATGTGGGAAAACGGTTCCATGTTAAATTACAACTTTCTCTGGACGCAGGCATAGAGTTGGGCTGACTCGTCCTTGACTCTTGCCCCAATCAATCAATTCTGGTAATTTCTCCATTTCTAAACGTTCAAGTGCCATCGGTACACACAGCAAGTAGGCACAGGGAGACAAATCACATGCTAAAAACTTGTTCCTGATGGCACACTGTGGCTCTCTGTGTTTTCCCCTGCTCCCAGCACACTAGAAAAAGAAACCAGAGTTACATGTGAAAGTTGTCCTGTGCATATAAATGTACAAATACTTCAATTATTTTACTCATTCCTGAGTCTGGAGATTAAAGGGGGAAAGGGGAAATTGCTTTTGATTTGTCCCTTTACAATGGCAGTGACAACAAAACAACTATTCTCATCCTGCCAGGCATTAAAAAAAAAATAAATAAAAGATGGCCCTCATGCAAAATTAAATGCCTTTAAAAATTCGAATGAGAATCCGGTGAGATGACAAGACCATCTGCATCCATTTGATCCTACACTTGGTGATAAAAGCTGACTCCAAAAAGCAACCCAGTGCGGAAAGAGCTGGGGTTTTAGAGACAGTTTACCTCTCAGCCCTCATTTTCTCACTGGTGAAATAAAGGCAAGTCTCATCAGGTGGTTAGGAAGGTCACAGGAGAAAGTATAGGTGAAGGGCCCACGGCGGAGCAGGCACTCAATGGATGGCGCTGGCTGTTCACTTATTATTATAATATAAATCGGAGACATGTTTGACATTCGTGTCTTGGAGCACTAAAAATAATTCATGGATAAAAGCCATTTTTTTTTCTTAAAAATATTTACAGATATATAGAAATTAAGATTTAGAATAAAATGAAGGGACCGAGAGGGGTAAAAAGGGGATGGATGTAACACAATAAAATTAAATTAAAAAAAAAAAAGAATAAAATGGTCTGCGAGTCCCACACTTTTTTAAAGGAGACAAGGGTCCAGGGACACTTTCTGGGCACAGGGACAGCTCTGTCAAGGACAGCGAGGCTCATCACACCGAATTCTGCCTCCAACTGCTCATGACCACACTGGGTGCTTTGCGGAGCCCAGAGAGGAAAGGATTTACGTACTGCAGGGTGACCCACGCGGCCGGTCTGTGCAGCGGTTCGGTTCTCCATCCAGCTCACTCTGGAAGGCACAGCAGGGGAAACCCAGAGAGACCAAGGGGGCAGGCCCCCCTCCATCCTCACCCCATCCCTTCTTTTCCAAAAGATTTTGTATAAACAAGTCCTTTCCCTCTTTACCCAAAGTTTAGAAGTGGAGGCATTTATAGGAAAGAAAAAAAGTATCTTTGCTTTTGCATTTGAAAAACAAAGTTCTCTTTCTTAACATAGAAATTCCCTTAATGCTCACACATCAGCATGCTGACCTCAGAGTCTCTTGAAAGCTCTACAATACAGCCTTTGAAATGTCGGGAGACCTGAGGAATCAGAGGCTTAATCTCGCAAATATATGTAACTGTTAAACGTTCTGGGTACAAGGATATCTGTCCCATCGCATCACTGCGTATTGAAAACTAGAAAATATATCCCTACTACTAACTCTTAACAAATACTTCTGTTTCCAGAAGTAATGTGGGCTGCATATTCTGAAGAGCTTTCTTGTAAAAAAAATCCAACTAAACCCTGGATAAATTATAACATAATATGATACCGTTGACCAGAAAACGTAAATTCCTCAAAGCAAAGACACAGAGACAAATGGACAGACACACACGCCCAGAAGGGCAGGCAGACACAGGCAGCATAAGTGTGAATGAGTGAGGTAAAATCGGAACAGCGGATGCTAAATGAATGTGAAGGGAATCAACGCCTATGTAAGCACCAAGTCTCAGACCAGCCTCTGGACGAGAGAGCTGGAACCCAGACTCCACCAGGGCAGGACCGAGGAGTTAAGCAGCCCAGGTGAGTGGGCCGCCGTTTTATGCACTTAGTAACAGCCTCTTAGTTCACTGATACATCACCATGCAAATCCTCTCCAGAGAAAAAGCCACCCTGTTCACGCCTTCAGGATGCCCACCGATCCACTTCAATAGAAAATGAGTTCGCAGTAAAAAAAAAATTCCCAAACACACACAAAATAAACCACCATGTTTATGAGTCAATGGGAACAACCCACAGGCTTAAACTCCCTAAGGCTTCGGATGCAAGAAATACCAGACAAACATACGTAGGGAGAAAAAGCTGAAAGAAAAAAAAAATTAACTATAAAAAATGAATTAAAATAAGAGACTATCAAAACAGCCAGGTGGTTTAAACAAGAAACTCCACTATAACTTACAGAAATGAAAAAAAAAAAACAAAACAAAACATAATTATAGATATTTAAAAGCTCAGTTTCTGAGTTAATCAGCATATTGGACACAGCCTTCATGGGAGGCTGAGAACCTAATCTGTATGTTGGGTGGCCCAGGTAAAAACAAAAGCAGATAGATGTTCAGGACAAACATTCCCATCTGACAATATGTGATAAAGGACAGTGAGAATCCCTTCAGCCATTTATAGGGTGGCAGAGTATATTCAGGTCCAAGGACACATGCTCAACACTGCTTTTCTACAGCTAGTAAGGTTTTTAGTCTCCAAGACCCAGGTATCACCAGTGTCATTCTCCTCCTCTTGCCTAAGAAGCTGTGCAGCCACTATGGGCTTTAGTGATATTCTGCATCACTAACATATAGTCTCAATGACAACCTGCCACCTCAGTTCAGAATACTGCTTTCCAAACACAACTTCCCGAGCATGCCCACCGGGCGTTCTCTCCCCAAGGAAGCTGCTCGGCAGACCTCTCTCAACGGGGAAACAGCAGTTAAGAAACTCGGCCTTCACATGTGGGTTTCATTTCTTCCTTCTGCAATGGGCTGCATGCTATTGCATGGTCTGGCACGGTCGCAGCTGCCAACGTGGGCTTCCTTCAAGGCTTCTGCCTGGGGGTTTCCTCCTGGGCCAGGCGGATCCAAGCTCCCCGTGCCCACAAGAGACCTGCTGCCTGCACACAGGACAGAGGCCACAGCCCAGAGGCAGGGAAAGAGCCCAAGAGCCCTATCCTCAGTGCAGGCTGACCTGGAGGGACAGAGCTGAAGGCCAGGAGCAGACTCGGCCACCTGCAGCTACCCTGGGAAGAGACAATGGCAGCAGGAATACAGAAGAAGAGAGACTTCCACGGATCCTGCTTAAAGAGAATTCAATCATCAAGGTAACCCTGAAGAAGAGTCCTGGTAAGTTCCTGGAATGGGACATGTTCATAACATGTACACAAATATGCTCTCCCCACTACGGCTTTTACAACATTCCTGCTGCCACCACTGGGAGCTGACTCTGTGCCCAGCCGGCCTACGAGGCAGGCCCTGTTACTACCTCCAGTTTACAGGTCACAAAACCAAAGCGTAGAGGGTCAAATACTAGCTAGTATTCGAGGTCTGTCCCCAAAGTATCAAGCCAGTGTCAATATAATTAAAAGGTTGGCACAGCCGATACTTTCAGGATAGACCTTGTATATCAAAGTCTGTTTGACTCTCCAGAATAATAAAATATAATCTGGTCAGTAGCCTTTTGGGAGCCATGCCATGAAGGCTCTCAATTACACACACACCCCACTTTCCCCCAAGAGTTCATTGTCGTGATAGCTACCGAAGATGTGGATGGGCATCCACCATCTAAAGAGACAAGCATGGAGTTTACTCTTCTTTCTGCGCTCAAAGATCCCCAGGAGTCTTGGACTGAGGACAGCGAGAGAGAGAGAGAGCGGGAGGGCTCTGAGGAGCAAAGTGTTAACTAACCACATCCCAGAAACCGAAGCACAGGAAGTTCTCTGCCAATAAATAGTCCAGTTATGTAGTGCGCAGTCTAAATGCAGCGGAAATCCTACCCGGAGCAGAGCCTGCCTCCAGGAAAGAAAGCTGTCGCCCCAACTTGGTGAAAAGCCAGTGTTAGCTCCCAGTTATGTCATCTAGCTCAATATAGTCTGCTGAAGACTTGCAGCGCGCTGTCCCTTTAGTTTGGGAAGAGAAAGAAGAAAAGGAAGGAAGGAAAGATGGAAGACAAAAATGCCAAATACAGGAAATAAATGTAAAAATGATATGATATTGAACCAACAAAATGCAGACCTCCCCAATAAAGAGTGTTGCTACCTATAAGAAGCTGCCCACCTCTAAAAGGGTCAGATTTGTCATTTTTAAAAAGAGAACATGTGATCCAGAATGATTCAGGAATTTCTGCAAATGTGTGCAACCAGGTTTAGTTCGAAGGGTATTAGCTAAAATCTGCCAACTCAGATTCTATGATTTAAGGGTCTGATTTCCTTTTGGGGCGGGGAACTGAAACCTGAGTTTTTCATGAATCCCTGCATATGCACAAGTGAAATCAGAGAATGGGTAGTTTACCCCGAAGTCCCTATTGTCCTGAGCCTTCCACCCAACTCCACATTCTCTTTCCAAAGAAAGTAGCAGGCATGTTCATAGTGACCAGAAAATAAAATTCCCACAGGTATGTCCAATACTGATGACCTTGGAAGGTGCCAAGGGGCATTAAATCATAACATATCTACCATTCAAACCCCATATACGCTGATTTGGTAAGCCTTTCTTTCTGATGTTGAAAGGTCACCCAATGCAACAAGTCTACTGTAGTGTTAACAACTACAACGCCTCTCTCCCCTGTTCCTCTCCTCCTGGTATGGAATATCTCATTCTGGAGAGCAGGTGATACCTCTACTAAACGGATCTACCAACGCCTCCCCCTGATACCAAAAACATCTTCCTACAAGACCAGGAAAGCTCTGACACCCACTCAGGGCGGACAATGACAACGCTAAACCCTGGGAATATTCAGACCACGGGCGGACAGGAGATTTTCTTTCTCATTTCAGTTCGATGTACCAGTCCCCACCACCTTTGCCCTCATGACTGCTACGCTTCCAGGACTTCAGGTGGTTGGGGACCATAGTTTGAACAAGCAGAATCTGCTTGGAGATGAGGCTTATTTGATCATTTTTACAAGACAGCATTTTCGGATGAATGAGATGATAGTGAAGCTAGTTTAAGAGATGAGAATGGGAGCTAAGGAGCAGAAGAACATTCTACAGAGCAAAATTGAATTCTGTTCCCACTCGGGGTCGCTTTAAAAGAGGGAAATCTCGAAAACTTACAATTTTAAGTTATTCCAAAATTATAAAGCTGCAAAGAGTCAACTCCCACCAACAGCTGCAACACGTTTACCCAGTCTCTTCCTCTCTATTTTGAAGAAGAGAAGGTATATCTGGAATTGTTCTGTAGACCAGTGTGTGTTGTTGTATTAGAAGAAATCTGGAAGAAAAAAATGCAGGTTTTCTGGGCTGCTTTTGCATCTCACACCTATTCTGTTCGTGCTGTGAGGGACTCTGTTGGGTTCTTTACAAAGGTTTTAACAGTCACTCCTGCCAACTCCAAATGCATACTTTGGGGCAGACAGTATTTCTAAACTGACTGCTCTCGGGTTCCCTCAGTCCCCCACCCCCACCCCATTCCTTACTACATTGTACTTTAAAAGGCCACGTCATTTATTATTCTGTTCTGGGTACGGGCACACCAATAAGTCTGACCTAGAATACAAGTTTCAAAAGCTCAAAAAACATACCCTGCTTTATTTGTGTCGGTATCCAAGTAAACAGGAAAGGCCTACCCTTGGTGGGCATTGCTGACCTATTCAGTGGCCATGTGTTTTAAAAGAAAAATGAAATTATAAAGTTTGAAAGTTTACCTTTGGGCCTTGGAGCCAAAGATTTCATCTGCTTAAAGAATAGCTATGTTGTAAGTGGGAACTTTTCCCAACTGACAGTATTATTGTATAGGCTTTATAAAAAAAAACCCCAAAACTTAGTACTCTGAAACATTAACTTTTAATAAAATGGTCATTACCCCTTCAAAAGCTGAACCCAATTATGTTCTGCCAGGTATTTGTAATAGCTCTTTTAATATATACATAATTAATGGTTTAGAGAGAGGTATTACTGAGTACATACCTAATTCACTAAATCTATCCTGTGAGCCATTTTTACAGTGACCAATAACAGGATTTCGTAAAGCTGTGACTATACTACTCAAATTCAAATTACGGACTGAGCATTTTCTAGCTCCATTTAAAAATCACTCAGAAAAGCAATGACTGAAAGTGATGACTTACAGAGAGGCTGGCATCTCAAGACAACACAGCATTGCCCCATTTCTAGAGTGACAACAAAGTGCTATTCCACTTTGTTAGGTTATGCTGAAACCGGATGGGGAGACAGACTTTTCTAAAAAGGCACAGAATTTCACTCCCAGTAGCCATTGCCTGGTTTATTTTTGTACTCCAAAACCTTGCCAGCTTTCTTCAAGTTTGCCTGTACAGTCAGGACGAAGGGAAGGGGAGATCAGGAAGAGAGGAAGGGAGAGAAGCAGAGAAGGGACCACCAAGGAGGCGCTGATGTGCGGTTCCCCACACACTGGCGTGCCCTGCAACACCTCCACTACGTGTGTCTAGCAGTGTCGTTCAAGGCCGACCGTACCCAAAGGAGAGAATACAGCCTACATGCCAAGGACAGCAGACAGCTAAGGGAGACGCCCAGAGCACGGTCCACCAAGGAGCTCAGTCCTGAGAGCTGGGTCTCAGGTGAGCACCAGGCAAACGCACTGACAGTTTGTGCATTTGCACTTCCCGGTAGAAGAGGAAAGATGAGAGGGGAGGAGGAGGGAGGAAGACACCCTGGAGTCAGCTGTACACAAATGTTCCCTGTTATTAGCTGAATTATCGTAAATAGCCACCAGTGGCCCTGCCCCCAGACGGAACATCCCACTATGTACCAGGGTCCCTAGTGAGCGTCCCAGGTGCGGTCAGAAGAGATGTCAAGAGGCTCTGATGGCAAACTAGGGAATAATAAATGAGAATGGGCTGCTTGCTATTTTTCTTCTAGAACAGGACAGGAGCATATAAGCTGCTTCTAAGAACCCCATGATTCACAGCTATCCATGCTGCTCTTATGCCTATAAAGACGTGGAAAATTTCCTTCAGGAAATGACCTCTGTAGAAGTTTCATTGAGGTCAACACTAGAGCAAAATTAACATTCTCCTCCTTAAACATTCTACATACATCATTTTCTTGAAGGCCAAAAAAAGTATAAGGATTTCTTGCATTCATTTTTATCCTTTGACTTCACCCAAGGGAAATTACAATGAGCTCAATCAGCTGAGCATTTTTCTCCAACTTCTGGAAAATGGTTTGAGCGATGATTCATGCAGACAGCGCTGGAAGTGAAATTATATCATTTAACTTTTCTGAGCTGACAGGTAGTGCATTAAGTTACACGTGATGAAGGACAGGCCCATTCTTCAAACAGAAGGGTCTTGCAACTGAACTTGAAATTACCACTGGTACCGACAACAGCAGCTGGTGTCTGCACTCATGACTAGTCAAGCTACTTCCACTCACATGACACCATCCTGCCTGCCTTATGCAACTGCCACCTCCACCTTTCACCCCTGCACATAAAAGTTAACCTACAGCGATGACAGACCCATGCCGGTCAATCAACAGAAACCAGATTTTGGCTCGCAACTGTACTATGTACTTTCAAAGTTGGGATGAGAGAAATAACGTGGGTTCTCTAGCCCTCCTTAAGGCTCAACATCCTTACTAAAGTTAATTTACTATTTCCAGTAGTTTGGTGAAATAAAATGGCGCCTTCACTTTTCAAAGTCACTGGAGCAATTTATCAGTTTTAGATGTGGTCAAGAAACGCGGCATACCTAAGAGTAGCAATGCAGTAAGAACAGGGCCACACGTGAATTTATAATAACGTTTCAAGTGACACTAGGTTGTTTGTCCTCATCATCTTTTGTCCCCTGTGGCAAAAAAAAGACTGGAGTAATGTAAATATGCTATTCATTATTCAGAAAGTTCATATGATCCATCCCAGGGAGACAAAATGCACCATCAACAGAAATTTTATGCAAAGTCTGCTCTTTCGTTGTTTGGTTCACTGAACTAAGTGCAAACCATCTGTTACCTATAATGATCAGAAAAAATAAAAATTCAAACAGCTTTTAAAGAAGATAGCACAACAGCACTTCAAGCAGAACTTACTTGTTTAAAAGCACCACTTAGGTTTAAATCCTAATAACATCAGATGGCTTAAAACCCATATGTACAGTCTTTATTTTTAAGATTACATTTTTCCATTTTTGGGGGTAGTAAGAGCCTGCCATAAGAACATCACTATACTAAAGTGCCTTATTCAAATGTTAGTTTCCAAGATACAGTAAAATCTAACCACTTTTCAGTTGAAATTGTATTTTTATCCCCATTTATGAGATTCCTGCCACAGAAGAAGTATTTTATAGTGATTATGATATGCTTTCAAAAAAAAGCATAATGGCCGCATGTAAATCAGTGCTTTTGTTAAGTCACCATGCTTGACATCAAGTCTTCACTCTGTCCCGAGCTGTCTGACCTCACATGAGTTGCACCTGTGATCTGTTTCTTAATCTGTAAAAAGAGAGCTCTAAAGTGTCACTCTCAGCAGCCTGAGAGTGCCAGCGGCTCAGTGACTGTCCCCGGGCAGACAGGCTGGAGATGAACCTTCCAAAGCTTCAGAAATTGCCCACAAGACAGGTTCAGTGCATCGTTTAGAGTAAGGGATCCAAACCAGCTATCATAACAGTGTCTCACCGCTTTCACTTGGGTATAACCCAATTTCCAGGACGGTAGGCCCTTATTCATCCATTAACATCAATGGAAAAGGTGGTTTTATTTTTAAAGGGATTCTCTTTAAGTTTCAGGAGAATTTAAAACAGGATACGCTGTCTAAAGTTCTAATACTACAAATTTCATTCACACCCACTATTATTTCCCAAAAGCATGAACATGTGCTTTGTGTTGTTTCTTGATGAATAGAACACACACAAGTCCTACTCCACCTACACAGCCACAGGGCAACAAATGGAATGCATTTAAACAGGGATTTTTGTAACCAAACAATTACAAATCGTAACCACTTACAAAACAAGTCTTGCAAAAGATAAGAGTTTCAGTGGAGAAATCAACTTCTACATTGCTGGTTTTGCCTGTTATTTATTAGGCACATGATTAAATCAACATGACAAATAAAAAGAAAAGCTTTAGGTCATTTTATTCTCCTCAAGCTGACGACACTCTGATGGGATGCTAAATTGCTCTTTAGTTTATCTTCTTTAGCTCTACTAAGCTGCAAAGTCCATTAAATTCCAAAGATTTCTCCAAGAAGATCCCCATCAGGCTGACATTGAGCTAGGAGGTTGGATTTCAAATGTCACTCTAAAGCTGCTCCAATTTTAGAAAGAAAAGAGGGCACTGACTACTCTTATCCATTTTTTCCCCTTTCCCATTTCTGTATATATTCATAACTTCTCAATTAAAATGATCTCACTGAACTTAGAACCAAACTTATTTCTTGTCCCAGAGGGAGGCATGTTTGTGTCACTGTCGTAGCACTTTAACTCAGAACCCCCAGCCCCACAGCCACACCTCCCTCTGAGCCAGCTCTCAGCTCCTTGCCAACCATGAGCAGTCTCGCATGAGCAAGAGGAAAGGACGTATGACCATGAATGCAGTCCCAGAGGGTTCTCTCTGAAGATTGCCCTCCCAGGAGCTAGAATGGCTTCTGAACACCAGGGTTCGCTTCCTGGGTTCCTGCAACCCTCACTGTCCATTGGCTGGAATTCAGGGCTTTCTGAACTCCCAGAAATCTTACACAAATGATTGGGGCAGGGGTATCCTACGTGCAAACGGGTGGACCTTCTTCCTTCCCCTGCAGCATAAACACAATCAGAATGGAGAGGAATCACGCTAAAAGAAGAGACGCGCCTTCCATGCCTATCAAAGAACTGGGCCATTTGTTCAAATGCAATTGATGAAAATCTGTATGCAACTTATCACAAGACAGTGAGTCGATGCAATCTCTTCTCTTCAACCTCTTTCATTCTCCCACTTGACCCCCTTGGCTGATCTTTTCAGGGTTGCACAGTGAAATTTCAGAGTCTGCTCAAGTGGCATGGACCTCCTGTGGTGAATAACAGTATGACCCGACTACAGACTATGATCTTTAACTCTCCCCCAAATACGTTACTGTTCATTCATCATACAGGTGGACAAGCCCAAGAGAAGAGGATTTGGTAGGAAAGTACCTCTGATCACCATGGAGCTCAACAGAGACTAAACTGGTCCAAAGAAGCATCTCATTCACCCCCTGGCACAACCGTACACAGCACGTGCGCTCCATGCTGGGACTCACTGAACTACCACGCGGTGCCATTCGGGTTCAAGACGATGAACAAGCTGAACTCTGAGCAGGTTTTGGACTTGGATGAGATGTGTTAGTCCCATCAACCCCTTCAGAGAAGTCTAGGTCAATGCAACGTGTCACAACTAAATGCTGAAACTGCAATCTCCTTGGCTTGATTCCTCACAGCCAGTGTGACTTCCATTTCCTGGCATTGGCTGCCCTGGAAGAAAGGTAAATTCCTCAAGTGGCCCAAACACTTTTGAATGTGACGGACCCCTCTGAATGCAGCATTATAAAACGCACCTAGGGCCTGTTCTAGGTCTCACAAAAATGTCTCCGAAATCACACGGAAGGGCTCGATACATTCAGGACAGGCCCCATAAAATCGTGTGGATTTAATACAACCATTAAAGCCGATAAAAAGGTTTCTTGCAGCGTCTCCTGAACTTTTTAAACACGGGCTTTTCCCAGAGGAATTCAAACCTAAGCTGATACAAACTATGAGGACATCTTCATTTAAATTTCATCAGGACAAGTATGTGCTTAGGTAGACGGCCAACAGCCTTTGGACTGTGAGCCCGTGCAAAAATGGTAAACACACTTTGCTCTCGGAGACCAGGAACATCACAGAGGGGCAGGCTTAATGCCCTTCGCTTCACTGCGCTTCACAGATGCTGCGTTTTTTACAAATTGAAGGCCAGATCCTCCACCAGCAAAAAGATTACAAATCACTTTACTGCAGTGGCCTGGAAATGGTATGCCTGCGTAAGGTGAATTTTAGAAAGGAAAAAAAAAATCACTGTAAAGCAAGCTGTTCTTCCGAAGGGGAAATTTTTGTTCAATGCAGCTGTTCTCTACTTGAAGGAGAAATGCAAAGGAGACGGTCTAAAATTTCTTATTTATTAATTCAGGAGAAATTTATTGAAAACAATTTACTCATAGGTTATTATAAAATAATAATACAATGAATATCCATGCACCACTCAACCCAAGGACCTAAAACTACTATTTCTTGGTCATATATAAACAAAAATGAATGGCAGCACTGTGTTGCAAATAATTAGGATTAGTGGAATTCTGAACACCTAAGGTCCATTAAACAAAAAATTGTACAGTGATTCTTATCTAATAGAAATGACTTCACCCCAGGTTTCTTCAAATAAACATTTCCACTTACAATATAATCTCTGAATGTGCTTTCACTTTGCTAAGACCTTTCAGAATAGTTTGAACTTTCAGTTAACTGTCACAGTGTTCTAGAGGCCTAAAGTAATAAACGATGAGCAATTTTGCCACATTATTAATAAGTATTATTGCTCTTCAAAATTTTGGCGAGCAACTGCTCGACCAGAACTGAAGTTGAAGTGACCCAAGTTTTCTCAAAGAGCAACTACAGGCGGAAAAAGAGTAGTGGTTTTTAACAGCAGTGATAGGAACCATAAGGTGATGACAGTCCCTGAACTGACTGACCACTTGGTTTATGTTGGGGACACATATGTACTTAGAGAAGGAACCTTGGGAATAGATGGTTCTCTCCTCCTGATCCCATCACTCAACAACAGCTTTATCACCCTCTTCCCATGGTGCCCTGTTCTCTGGGCACCCACCACCCAGTGAAGGAGGTACCAAGTTAGTTAGGTGTTGCTTCTCTACAAACACTAGCTCCCAGCCGTAGATAATATGCAACACACATTCATCCAGGCAGATTAACTGACCGCTGCTCCTGGAAGACTCCAAACAGAATACTTCATAGGATATTTTTAGAACCAAAGTTACAAAGTCATGTTTCCTATTCCAAGGGAATCCCAATATATCAAACAGTATTCATTAATCTGGATGCTCATACAATTGTTAAATACTATAAATTTTGTATATCGGTTTCACAAAAATCCCATTAATTTGTTTCCACCAAACAGGTATCTTCTTTCAGAAAGGAAAATACACTTTGCATGTGGTACAGAGCTGATATCCTGCCTCCGGCACTCAAATGTATTTCAGGTTCTACAGAATTTAGTGCGATTCTTAAAAGTACAAATTGAATCGCATTCTGAAAAATCTACCCCGAGTTCAGATTAAGAAAGTAGAGAAATACGGCTGAACATGCAGAGACCTCATTTCTTCCTTATGGTTTAATACACAGTAACTATTAATTCCACTAGTGCTTATCATCATGGTCTTCATTTACCAACATGACAGCTAGACCTAGAGCCAGGGCAAGAAAAGACACAACCACCTTTACCTTCTAATTATAATCAAGTTACCAACTCAACTCTTTGGGCCAAGACAGGAAACAAATAAATAAAAGGCAAGCTTTAAGATTTATTTTATTAGTCGCTTTTTTGAATAAGCATCTTTACAAAAAATAAAATAAGTGGGACTGATCTAACAATCTTAAAATCTGACAAAGAAAGAAACAATGGGCAAAGGTAGAATAATAAGATGGGAGCCTCTAACTAAACTGCATACTGTTCAGCTTCCTGGTGACATGAAGCTCTACCCACTGTGACCACTGGAGGAATTTTCCTCCACTGGAGGAAACTGGGCTTCGACCACATACAGAGGTATAACTGCATGAAGACTTTGGGTGCCTTGATGAAACCAGAGTGGGTTAAGGGGAAAAAAAACAAAAAAAAGAATTTTCCCTCTAACTGTGGGAAAAACTAGCAAGAATCAACATGGGACATAAAAATTCTTTGTTTGCAAAATATTCCAAGAATGAACACAAAATAGTCTCTTTTTTTCCCAACTCCTGGAAGAAAGATTATGAAATCTCTTCTGTCGGCCACCTCACTGCCCCACCTGAGACAAGGCTCACATTGCAAAGGGCAAGTGGTGTGAGCACACAGCTCTGGCCTGGGTGTGCGGTGCGGGCCCTGTATTCTCACTTATTTTATTTTTCTGCAGGGGGGTAGGGAGACGACATAAAATTAAACACAAGGCATCAGCAGCACTCAATCATCATCTAGACACTAGCTTGATGATTCCATCTGGGATACAAGCAACCCCAAGGTTTTTCAAACCACATGTCTGCACATCTAGTAAAGCCAAGAACCACAGCTCTCCTGGAGGGGAGATCTGCAGTTCAAGTCTAAATAACAGAAGAGACATGACCCGCACATTCAAAGCCGGCCTTTGAAACACACCACACTAACGCAAACCTTAACATCAATACGAAGGGTACTTACCCCTGGAAAGGCTAACGGATGGTGGTGGGGGTTATTCTCAGAAATGTTTAAAATGTAAAACATTTCCAAGTCCCAGAATCGCATGAAAAATAACAGTCTCCTCCTTACTTGCACAGGTTAATAAAATATATAACAGTTACGTTTACCAAGTTGGGCAAGTGAAGTTAATAGGTCAGGCATGCTCTGATGTTATAACTCAGCTGGTTAGAGCCTGATAAACTAGTTAGAGCCTGGTGGCAGTGACCCCTCCGTTGCTGGTTTGGTTTGGTCAATGACAGCAACTGCACAGACAGTCACAGACAGTGCTGCTGGGGCCCCCCGCCAGAAAGGCAGCTCAGGGAGGCAGGAGAAACAGCAAATCTGTCGCCACCATTCAGACAAAAACACCAAGCACATGTGCATCTCATGAGGGAAGAGTAAGCAGCAGCATCTTCGTATTGATGGAGCTGGAAGATTCCTATCACATGGCGATGACAGAGCTGTCTTAAGGTCGTGGTAAAACATTACTTCTGTGATTATGCCGGTGCTGGTACTGTGCTACGAAGTACAGCACATGCAGTCATGCGCAAGACATGATACTTGAAAATGGTAATACATGACTATGTGACTGGTTTGTATAGTTACTGTATTATACTTTGATCACTCTTTCTACTTAGAAAAGAACGCGTTTGCTGCCAACAGCATGCCTTGGCCGGCTGGCGGCAGCTTCACCTCTCCTGTTTACCAAGTCTCTTGATTGCATCATTTTCTTTGATTTGATCACAGTTTGATCTTGCGTTGGTCTGCACAGCAGCAACTATGGCTTGGAGTCTAGAACAGGGGACTGCAGCATGTGCTCCAGGTGAGTAGCGGGCCGTGCGGCCCCCGGGCAGCATATGTTTGTACAACCATGACATCGCCCAACATTGCGTTTCTCAGACGTATTTCCATGGTTAAGTCATGGATGAGTGTGCTCCTTACGTGTTTTCTGGGACAGACGATACTGAAGGTACCTGTTTCTAAGTGTTCCTTTACATAAAATTACAACAAAGCAAAAGCTACTCTTAAAATCCCTCAATGGAAGGTTTACAGAATGTAAGCGTGGAATCCCTCCAGAATTGAAGCTACACATTACTTTTGGTGGCCCAGTGTCTGGTGCAGACTGGGGACTCACTCATTTTCAAAGAAAAACGTTGAAGGTAGATAAGTTATTGAAATCAATGGCAGTCAGTCAACATTGAAGACATACAGAGCATGTATTATGTGCCAGACCCTGTACTAGTCATTAGGATGAAAAGTTATTAAAACAGGAAACAATGAAAAGAACAATCCTATTTTTTTAAATCAAGGCTATCGCTGTACATCTCTGTGGTTTTGAATATTCAGATTCCAGATGTAGAAATGAGTAAACCACTTAGATTTTCAAAACCACTTAGACAAGTAGTATCACATAATTGAAATCAGGAGGCTGACTGAGATGTTTAGTTACAGGCATGCCTTGGAAATACTGCATTGGTTCTAAATGTCTGACATCCAGTAAGTTAGGCTGTAACAAGCCAGTCCTTAAAAATCAATGTGTCCATGTCATGTTTGGAGAAATAAATTGCAACAGCAGGGTGCTATCAAGGTTCTGTTCCAAAAGTTGGTCACCGAAGGGCACCAAAATAAAACCAGCAGATGGCTTTGAACCCTTAAAAAAATACACTCTGGTGGCACAGTGGATAAGGCACCAGCCTGCCAGCCCAAAGGTCACTGGTTTGATTCCCCAGTCAGGGAAACATAATCAGGTCCGTAGCTGGAGACAGGTGAAAAAGGCAACCATACATTGATGTCTCTCTCACTCTCTCCCTTCCCTTCTCTCTAAAAAGAATAATAAAATAAAATCTTTTAAAAATTAACTTAAAAAAATACATACGTTTCTGGACAAGCAGGTATGAAGCAGCGAGAAAGCATAACGAAGCAGGGAAGGCAGAATGGAGGCTACCTAGAGAAGTCACCAAAGGGAAAATTGAAAGTCGAGTTTATTTGAAAGAGTGGGCTATAAAGGAGTGAAACGGCCACCGTTGGGGGCTCCAGGCCGGGCCGGAAAAGCGAGGAGGAGCACTGGGTAGCTTCAGCAAGCAAGCAGGTGCAGAGAACCAAAGTGAGGCTGCCCCCATGGGAGAGCGGGCTTTCACTCTGCAAAGGGGAGCAGGGTGGTCATGGAAAGCTAGAAGCATGAGCTTCTAGCACATATGTTCAAACAACAACAAACAGATGAGCATACAAGATGAAAACTCCCGAGGATTCCGGATTCTTTTTTAAACTCCAACAGCTACTGGGTCTCCCCTCCCAGCCTCTGTTCTCATTTACTGGATCCTGACAGTGATGAAGGGCTTTGCTGACGTGCACAAGAGGCCCGGGGGTCTGCAAACGGAGCCCCTGCAGACACCACCCAGACTTCACTCTGGTCTTCGAGGCTGTGGCAAACCCTAAAAGATTAAAATGCCTTCAGATAAACGGCATTTCCTAATCACGTGGAAACCAAGAGAGGGGCAAGGGAGAAACTGTGAAAAATCCCAATAAATGATGTGGCCTCCCAGAGTCGATCCAGAGTAGCTGATTAGCAACTTTTCAGTAAAAGAAGAAATAAAAAAAATACCTATTTTCTTCTGCACTGAGAAATCATTTCATGTTAAGCTTTAGTGCAATTAAAAGGGGGGAGAAAAAGGATTTAATAGTACAAAAGGGAAAAGGCAGCCACAAGAGAGTATATAATGAATATTCTTAACCTGTACACTCCCTAGAAAAGACCACAATACGAATGTTTGCAATTTGCTGAGGAGATAATTATTACTAATTCTCCAGGAAATTTTTTTTAAAAAAAGGCAACCAGTTGGGCCAAGAATAAGAACATACCAAGTCAGAGAATCCATACACTCTAATTTCATAGGCTAGATCCCCAGCCATGATTTCAGATAGCTCTATTGGAATAACATCTGACCATATCCCCTCATGAAAGAATGAGTGTTTCTGTACAAATAACTAGCCAAATCTTATTCCCAGTCCTGTAAGTCTTGCCACCTAAATGCATTTTTAGGCAGTTCTGCTTCAATACTTGAACATTTGAACATTTTCACTCCTGAGATCTAAGTACTGGTTCCATATAGATGACCTGGGAGCGGTACCCCTGGAAGAGAGGATCTCTTGAATATCTCTGGGACACACTTTCTGCATACATTACTCCATAGATGGGACGCTGCTCAACAATTGTCAAGTTCCCTGGAGGAACGTTGTTCTGGCAATGGGCCTCATGGTTCCCCAAGCATCAGGAATGTAATTTCGAGTTCAAAGCTGAAGACTGCATAAAATAGACTTAAAGAAGCATAGCCCGTTTCAAGCATGTTTGAAACTGCACCCATTTCTTTAAAAATACCCCAAACACCACACCATGATGGACCACTTTACCTGTCCTGCCAGTCCGGGCAGGTCTAGGATGTGAAAGGGCTTCCAAACTCCAAGCGGTGTGTTCTATTTAACCCAAGGCCCCTAAGGTGGCCGAAGGCGATTTCAGGGACCCCTCTGTGTGCAGAAAAGTGGGGAGGCCCGCTCTGCTCTCCCGGAGAGGACTGCCCGGGGACCCTCCAGACAACAGAGGCTAAAGGGCCCCTGCGGAGTCGCGGTATCAGCTGGTTCCCCGGCTCCAGCGACCTGTGGGCACTGGCTGCAGCCCCCAGCCGACGGGGGAAGGCTGCCCAGGGCACAGCCCTGCAGACGAGGGTTGGCGGCGGCAACCCCTTCCCGCAGCCCCCGCACTCGCGTCTCCGCGTCGCTGGAGCGCGGCCACCGGGCAGCTGCGCGCAGCTGGACGCCCCTGCCCCAGCCCTTCTGCTCCGGCCAGGGCGCCCACGTCCCCTCCGTGAGGCCGGAGACGGCAACTTACGGGGGCAGCTCTAGAGCCGCGTGCGGAGGGCGGTGGAGGGTGAGCGGCCGACGGTGTCGCGGTCCGAGGCTCCCGAAGGCTGGAGCACCACGCGCTGCCTGGCTGGACTGCGCCGACAGGAGCGCTCGGGCCACCAGTGCTGCAAAGGGCGACCTGGGCACGTGGCCGCCCCTCTGTGTAGCCCCTCGGGGGGCGGGGCAGCCGGGCGGCACCGCCCCTCCCCTCCCACCCGGGGCCGCGTCCCGGGTCCAATCCCAGCGGTAGGTGGCGTCCTAGCGCTGGGGCCCGGGACATGCCGCCCGCAGCAGGGACTCCCGCCAACTTGCGCTCCCGGGCCGGGTGGGTGGGGGCACCGGGCGGTGGGCCTGGGAAGCCTGCCCTGCAGGGAGTGACAGCCGCGCGGTCCCCGATTGCTTGGTCCCCCGGGGGACCCGACCCTCAGGGGCTTTTCCGAACCAGCTGCTAAGCTGAGTTCTTCCCAGAGGGGGTTTTGTCCTGCGTTTACTTTTCATTTTCAGAAGAATTTGTAACTAAGAAAATAATGATAATAAAATAGAATCATGCTAATAATAAGTAGACGCCCAAATGAGCATGCTTTGTCAAAAGTACCGCTTCACCTTTAAAAACCACGAAGGTGTATCAAAAATGTGCAGTTGCTGTTCTGAAACTCCAACCACGTGAAGGAGTAGTCACGCTTACCTGGGGGTGGGCTGGAAGAAAATGCCATCTGCGATTTCCAGGAAAGCAAGAGAAGTCACACGATCAAGGTTTCTCACACTCTGCTGCTGTTTACTTGAGAAGTCTGATAAGGTGACAGTCGCAATGTGACCCTGTGTCGATTTTCATCCAAAAGGAGGCAACGAGTGTATATGATTATTTTTGTGTGATAGAAAAATTTTACCTTACTATGTTTAAATTTGGCAAACATCTCTTTATTCATTTACCAGGAATATTATTAACTTTGGTCAAGTTCCAGTCATTCTGATGCATGACACATATATTTTTAATGTCATGCTCTAAATCATTTTTAACTTCCTTAAGACAAGTCTTCCCAAGAGAAATCTGATGAAAGGCTTGAGGCTTCACCCTGAAAATGCTAGGGACGTAAAACCTCAGTGACTATTTCTAAAATTCATGCGCATGGGGAAGCCATCCGTCCACCACACTAAAGAACTGACTGGCAAGGGCCCTTCTGGTTACAAGAGTATTTATTATGTGGTAGAGGAGATTCTGTCCATATAAACTTATTTTTACAGCACAAAACAGATTCCTTATGCAAATACTCATCAATGATGGCGAGAAATGGTACTATACCATTTTATTGGTATAAAATTAATACCAAATTCACCCAGAGGCTGGGAGACGTTATCCAGGGGTATGAAGACTGACCACGACTCAATAAACTGTCATCTCCAAGGCTAAAACGGATCTGATCTTAATGTTTTCACCTGTGTTTTTCAAATAGAGGTTGCTGTTTTTAAGTTTAAGTGATTAGTCCCTCACATATTTTTCTTTAAACACCCCGAAGGGACAGTTTGTAAGTAGGCAGCAATATAACGATTTCAGGCCAACAATTTGACATTTAGAAACTGGCAATGTAGTCAGAATACCAATCTCAGAATCTATCTAGTAATCTGCCAGTTGGAAATGGGTAGTTCCTCAAACAAAAGCACATTGTGTTCGTATGTGTAAATAATCAAAGGTATTTCATCTCTAAACAAAAGTGAGTATGCCTTTTTCTCACAAGCTCGATGTTTGAAGGCTAGCGGGCATGCTAAATAAAGTCTTTGATTTATATATTCCTTCTCCTGTTTGAAAGTATTGATTGGCTGCATCTCTCATCTGATCTTTGGTTCTTGCTCAACTTTTAAAACGTGTTTTGATGTAGAAGGAATAAAATGTCCACAGATTGAGTATGAGTCTGTAAACTAGACTATGACAGTGGAGGGAAGTTAGAATAGACTACTTAGAAACAAAATTCTTGAAGTGGATGAAGCTGTTTTGACGTCATCTTCATTCACATTTCCTTCCACACTATTCCTGCTGCTCAGAATGGAATTAGACTCTTCTTCCTAGCTGAGGAATGCCCTGGCTATGTTTTTCCACCTCCCCTTCTCTGGAATTCCTCAAATACATTTCACTGGCAAGTTCCTGGAACCCTTCAGAATTGAAACAGAAATCCCAACGCATGTAAGCAGGAGTAATTTAGGTGTCATGTTCCGAAGATTTCAGACACACCTCTGCTTATCTGAATACCTGCAGGGAATTTCAAAACTCGTCCTGAATAAATGTCACATCCTGTGTGACACATAACCAAAGGCAACCCACAGCAGAGCTCATGTCCATTCAAGACTGAGTTGATTCTTGCTGGTTCTGATGTTGACTTCATTATCCCCAAGCTATGTCAGCGAAGACAAAGCTAAGGTCCCCCAATTTTTGCTTCAAACTGACAGACCCTGGATGCGGATGCTTGTGTTATCATTGGGAAAGCCATTGGGAAAGACAGAGATTAAGGACTGGACTGGAGTTCAGGCCGCTGGAATTTCAAGGGCTTTCCAGCCACAGTTGTTCTCCACTCGCCTATCAAAAACATGTAAACATTAAAGGCAGCTTCGCACTGGACACATTCCATATTTGCCCATCCTTCAAGGTAAGCAATAAAATATTGAAAAAGTGGTTAGAAAAATACAATGCGTCCTGACAATAACAAATTATCTTTTTTTTTTTTTTTTCCTGCTTGTCTTTCAACTAAGACCAAATAATGGTTTTCAGTCCTGCACCCTGTGAAATTCCCTGCACCCTTCACTTGGATATTTATGAGTTTTCTTTACCTTGGCCATGAATCAAGAATCACCCAGAGCTCTGCCCGCTCTGTGTTGGTCTCTGTTTTCTTCCCCCAGGATTCCTGCTGGGCCTGTATTTGCTCAAAAGTCAGCTTTCTCAATCCAAACATCTTTGATCTGTTGCTCTCAGGACTGGAAACTGGGGGTTTCTAAAGAGCTCAGCTGATGTTAATCCTTATTGTCTTTCCTTTAGCCTTGACAAAGGCTCCAGTTGCTCTTGAGAGAGCTTCCTAATCATGTCCAATGGGTTTTTTATTCAGTTCTTACCTGCCTCAAATTCCTTCCTGCTTTCTGTCCCCTTCTTTCTTGAAATTATGTCCCACCATGGCTCTCATGACCTCTTTGTGTTCTTCCTACCACCCGATAAACCATTTGTCCTCCTTGTTAACTATGGAACTCATAAAATTAAATTCTTGAACCATTCTTACCTCCATTCACCCACACAATCTGTTGTTATCCATCCCAAAGGCTTAATCTCCTTGGTAGTATCCACCCCTAAAGCTACTTTGCCAGGTGTCATCTTTCATCCTTGATCCAAATTATGTCTCTTGCCAGCACCTGAAATTACGTGGTTGAAACAAATTGATCTCTTTCTTAGACTGGTGTCTGTCTCAACTTCCGCCTAGAGGTTCTTCTCCAGGTACCTTGTATTACTGTTTACTCCTTTCTCTCCTTTACTTTTTTATAGTCTATCAGTCTCAGAGGCTTACTACTATCCTTTCGTTATTCTTTATCACAGAAACAATCTTTTCTCTTGATTTCTATGGATTTATCTCCCTAATTTCTATCCTCATTATATGAACACAAGTCACTGCAGTCTTCTGAAAAACTCATGCTATCTTCTCATTGATTACAGATTTAAGCTCGGTTCCTTCTATCATGTAAAATATCCATCAACTGCCCCAGGATGTTTTCTCAACTTATCTTTTAGACCTGTGCTGTTCAGTATGGTAGCTACTAGCCACATGTGACCTGAGGCTAGTCCTAATTGAGATGTGCTGGAATAAAATCACATTGAATTTCAAAGACTTAGTACAATTAAAATCATGTAACAATATCTCCTTAATATTGTCTTCCATATTGACTCAATGTTGAAGTGATGTTTGGGACATATTGAGCTAATTATACTCACCTGTTTCTTTTCACTTCTTTTTAGAGAGACTGATGTAGTTTTAAATGACCAATGTGGCTCACTTTCCATTTCTATTTGACAGTGCTCCTTTAGTCAATTGATAAGCCTATTCTGGACTAGGCATGATGCATCAGATCAGAAGTGTTTTTTTTTCTTTTTTCTTTTTTTTTTTTTTTTAAGATTTTTTATTTATTATTTCCAGAGAGAGGGGAAGAGAAAGAGGCAGAGAGGGAGAGAAGAATCAGTGTATGGTCGCCTTTCACCTGCCTCCAGCCACAGACCTGACTGGAGACCTGGCTGGCAACCTGATTATGTCCCCTGGCTGGGGAATTGAACCAGCGACCTTTGGGTTCACAGGCCAGCACCTTATCCTCCGTGCTACCAGCCAGGGCCAGAAGTGTTTCTTAAAAGAAAAGAGTAGTCCCGTCTCAGCTAACTTTTTCCAGCTCAGATGGGGAGACAAGACACTAAAAGTCAATTATTGATATAACCAGAGGACAAATACTAAGTTCTATAGGGACCTTAAAGCAGAGAGATGTTCACAGATGTCTTTTCTGAAAAGCAGAATTTTAAAAGACCCTGGGAAAATAGATAGCATTTTCTTGCAGCCGTGGAAGACAGAGAAAGGCATTCCAGGTGAGAGAAGGTGGAAAGCATGGAGTAGCTTGGGGCAAAACGTGTAGACCAGTTTGTCTGGGGTGAGGGCCAGGGTCTTGGGTCTTCACAGCTATACGTCCAGGACTCTCAGAATGACTTCTTTCCCGCTTTTCATCAGTCTCTTCACATTGCTTTCTCCTAGACTTGACCATACTCAGGACCTGAAACTAGAAATAAAGGTGCACCCATGGTGCCAGCCAGGTCTTTTCCCTGCTCCTCACCAGAGGAGCTTCCAGAAATTGTGCTGCAACTGTACACTCCTGGACAACAGCATTGTATGGTGTTTCACCACAAAAACATTTGCCTTCACTGAGTCAACCTTTGAATGAAGAGATCAACCCACATAAAGAACACAACTCAGTATTGATTTAACTTGCCACCTACATAGGTTGGCTAACCATCCAGATTTCCCCGGGACCATCCCCATTTTAGCTCCGAAAGTCCCATATCCTAGGAAACCATGTAGTCCCAGAGAAACTGGAAGGTTGGTCCACCTTACTTACTCATGTTCTGGGCTCTGACTTTGTTTTTCATTTCCAGTCACTGGCCTCATGCTCATTTCCTTTCCATGGCAGAATGACAGAGACAGTGTCATTATGTTTAAAAGGAATGTGGTTGCTCTCTCTGGCCTCCATGATGCTGATCTGACAACATTTTTTTTCCTTAGCCCTGGTTTTGAGATGTCCTAGGAGGTCACAATTCTTCATAGTAAATTCATTGAATTTACTATGGGGGAAAGGTTGGGGGAAAAGGTTCCTTGCCAACCCTGACTTTGAAGTCTTTATCGGTCTGGCTTAGGCTTCCAAGGGCCATTCCTTAACAAGTTGTTTGAGTTCGTCATGGGTCCCAAAGACACCAGGAGATGAGTGTTTCAGAGAGTACATCTTAAAAGTGCTCCTCTGTTTTGTTTTATATTTGGGTTGGCACAAATGGATGCTTCTCAGCAAGGTAAGCTGTCTTTTTCCCGGTCGTGCCCCCCGCAGGAAGCCAGGTGTTAATGATGAGCTGTCTGGCCCAACACGCTTCTTTGGAACCAGCCTGTGCTGGCTTGCTCTGTCCCAGGGAGGACCCCTGGCGGCTCCCCCCATTCCATGGAAGAGTTGAAGCCGCTGGCTCTCGTGTGGCCCATCCGCTAGTCTGGATGGTCAGATCAGACCATACTGTCTAGGGCAGTAGTGCATTTTCTCCAGAAGCTTCAAAGGAAACTGACCCTTTGGGGCTTTTACATGGAACTGGAAACAGAGTTTCTCTAGCCAGGCTAACCGTGGTCTAATCTGGAAGACACTCCGGTTCTGCTTAAATGTTCATTTTGATTTTTCCCAAAATTTAAGTCTGAAGAAGAGGTCGTGAAATTAAAAAAGATGATATGCAGTAACAAGCACACATTAATTCAGCTGTTGCTAACTGAACCAACTGTATGATTTTGAGCCAAAAGTCATCAGTTGCATTTTTTCCCCTGTGAGATAATAATAAATACTTAAACTTCTGCAGAACACTGTGAGGAGATACACAAGTAAACAGAAACGCCGTGAACAAGTCAAGTCACTAAGTAAGGTGTTTCACCGGTCATATCCCCCATCAGTCTGAAATTCTCTTCCAAATTCAATTTACAGTTAAAACTCTAACTCTTAACGCTCAGGTTATAGATGCAAACCATGTAATACAGCATTAGCTTCAACATTGCATGAAACAAATAAACTAAGGTTTCAAACAAGTGATTTTTTTTTAAAAAGGTCTTTTATAATTTCTAGAGAGAGGAAGGGAGAGAGGCAGAGAGGGAAAGAAACATCAATGTATGGTTGCCTTTCACCTGCCTCCAGCTACAGACCTGGCTGGAGACCTGGTTTGCAACCTGGTTCTGTGCTCTAGCTGGGGAATCGAACCAGCGATCTTTGGGTTCGAAGGCTGGTGCCTTATCCACTGTGCCACCAGCCAGGGCCAAACAAGTGATTTCTAAAAAGATTTTATTTATTATTTTTAGAGGGAGGGGAAGGGAGAGAGGCAGAGAGGGAGAGAAACATCCATGCATGGTTGCCTTTCACCTGCCTCCGGCTACGGACCTGGCTGGAGACCTGGCTTGCAACCTGGTTATGTGTCCTGGCTGGGAAGCGAACCAGTGATGTTTGGGCTTGCAAGCTGGTGCCTTATCCACTGTGCCATCAGCCAGGGCCCATACAAGTGATTCTTTTAAAGCAGCTTGATTTGCCCAAGGGTCCCTCCAGCAGTGGGTCCACACTGGGTGCTGCTTCGCGGGCCAGCAACAATGATGGCCACATTGGGGGGCTTGTGGGCTGGAATGAGTTCAGCCTGCAGGTCGCACTGCCTGCCCTTCTGCCTTCTTACAGTTCAGGGGTCCTCAGTGCAAGCACAGGCTAGCAGAAGGAAAATGAAAGAGGAGAGGAAAACCTTGAACTCACAACATTTTAATTTTAAACTCTCAATCACGTTATGGCCTATGTAAGCCCGTGATAAATATTGAAAGTATATAAAATTCACATTTGTTATTACAAGTGTATGTAAGAATGGGTCTCAGGAAAGTCTATGGAGATTCCAATGCTACAATCTCAGCTTCCCAAAAGGCGAGGTAGGTAACCCCAATATTTACGTGTAGTTGGGCATCAGATAATAGTGAGGTAGAAAAAGGGAAGCCATGGAACTAAGAAAGCATTCGAATGAAAAAATTTAAAAACACTGAGTCAGATAGGCAATAAAATACAGATAGGCAATAAATTGAGTTTCAGGACTGCTAATTTTCACTGTCTACTCTAAAGGTTACTCATATAATTACGCTGTCAATTAAATCATTTATTAAAATCTTTAACCTGACATAACACAGACTTAGTAGATGTTAAATATTTTGTACATTCTAGAATGGTTTCCCTCTAAGGTCCTGTTTTATTTGTTGCTTTTTAAATAAAGTTTAGTATAAATTTCTTTCAAAAAATTGCATAAGCATATGTCCCATGAGAAATTCTACTTGTTGGTGTGGGAAGTTATTCAAAAGACTTTATTAGCAATAAGATTGTGCATGATCATCAGACTAGCTAAGTAATCTTTTTTAACTGAGTGCATAGTCTAATCCTCCTGTGTGAATTATGTGAATAAAACCTTTGAAGCGTTGTTGAGGAGGTAATCTTGACTAAATGGAACTTGACAGTGCCCCTTGATCTAGTTCCAATGTGATTAGACTTCATGGTGCATATAGGGTCAGAGATAATACTGGTTTGAAATTCAAGTCAGTGACTACATTACATGAAGCAATTCAGGACAACCAAAAATGCATTGAATAAAAGTAGCTTCAGCAGCAACAATTTAACATTTGCTCTTTTATCTGGGCAGGCTCAATTTGATAGAATGCTTCACATCATTTTATGTTTAAGGTTTGCTAGGATGTAGTGCCTAAGGGGATACCCATTCATTTTACAACTGTGGGTTGTAGACCCAGAAGGTCTGGCTGACCTTGGGGTTGCACTCTGCATAACCCCAAGAGGTTCCATTTGTGTGGATGACAGTATGTGGAGTATAATTTACGTAGCCTTAAAAACAGATTTACTGAGGGTTCAGAAGTTAAATAAACTGCTCCACATAGGTATAATGCTCAAAGAACCAAAATTGATCCATTTAGTGACTCAAATTTAAAAGGTTTGTCTGTATAGATTTGTAAAGATGTATTTTCAATGGGTGTTAAAGATGGTGTACAATAAGGGGTGTTGGGGAAACTGGAAAGATACATGCAAAATAAATAAAACTGGACCACTCTTATACCATATATAAAAATAAACTCCAAATGGATTAAAAAGTTAAACATTAAGTGTGAAACCACAAAATGTCTAGAAGAAAACATAGGCAGTGAATTCTTTGATATTGTTCTAATTCTTGGATATGTCTTCTTGAGGAAGGAGAAATAAACATGCAGAACTACATGAAACTAAAAAGTTTTTGTACAGCAAAGGACACCATCAAAAAATGAAACAACCTATTGAATGGGAGAAGATATTTGCAAATGATCCATATGATTAAGGATTAATATCCAAAATATATAAAGAACTCATACAACTTAACACCAAAACAAAACAAAACAAAAAACCACAATAGCAACAACAAAAAAACAACAAACCAAAAACCCAAACAACCCAATTTAAGAAATGGGCAAAGGACCTAGGTATACACTTTTTCAAAGTGGACATACAGATGACCAACATGCACAAGAAAAGATGCTTGGACTTCCAGCCAAGATGCAAGCATAGGTTGACATGCTGCATCTCCCTCCACAACCAAGAAGGAATACTTCTACCTCAAAACTAGAGACAAGCAGAAATTCCAAATCAAGCTGCATGGAAGTCCAACAAAGATATAAAGAAGAAATACTTATCCAGACAGGTGGAAGGGGCAGAGCCGGGACAGAGAGGACGTAGTTTGACAGTACGGTGGCAATGGTGGGACGGTGGCTATGTTTCAGCTGATGGAAAGTGCAGTCACACATTTAAAAAAAAGCAGGGACACCTGGGGAGTGCTCCCAGCACCAGACCAGACTGCTCAGCTCATGGATACAGCACCAGGGAGAAATTAAAGACATATCACTTGTGGCTATGAAAACCAGTGGGGGCTGGGGTGGAGGAAGAAACTGCTGGTCTATCAGCAGAGTCTGTTTGTTTGGAAGCCCCCACAGTCCTGGAACATCCACAGATCCCACCATGGCCAAGGCAATAGCTAAAGAGGTGTCAGTCCCTTACAGGAACTAAGAGAAGTGCCTGGAAAAGGGGAGAGTGCTGAGCAAGCGGCATTGTTCCCTCTCAGACCCTCCCTCCACACACAGCACCACAACACGGTGAAATAGGTCACCTGTACTGATGAATCCTAAGGCCCCACCCTTACATCATAACAGCTCTACCTAAGAAACAGAGGCAAACACAGGAGCCTGTTAAGTTGAGGAGAAAGAGAAGTATGGCCCCAAAAAAGAAAAATCAAGGTTCCAGGTCCAGTAGGTGAACTAAGTGACAAAGAGATAGCCAACTTAGCAGACAAAGAGATAGCCAACCTAACGGAAACCAAGATCAAAATGCTGGTGATAAAGATGCCCACAGACTCAACAGATATGCTTGAGTATGGCAAACGCAGGAGGGAAGTAGTAAAGGCTATGCTAAGTGAAATGAAGGAAAATTCACATGAAACCATTGGTGATGGGAAAGAAACTGGGGTTCATATCAATGATTTGGAACATAAGGAAGAAATAAACAGTCAACCAGTAAAAAATGAGGAAACAAGAATTGAAAAAAATGAGAAGCTTAGGAACCTCTGGGACACCTTTAAACATGTCAACATCCAAATCATAGGTGTGCCAGAAGGAGAAGAGGAAGAGCAAGATATTGAAAACTTGTGTGGAAACATAATGAAGGAAAACTTCCCAAATTTATCAGAGGAATTAGGCATGCAAGTCCAGGAAGCACAGAGAGTCCCAAACAAGACCATACCAAGACATATTATAATCAAAATGCCAAAGATGAAAGATGGAGAATATTAAAAGCAGCAAGAGAAGAGAGTTACCTACAAAAGGGTTCTATAAGATTATCAACTGATTTCTCAAAAAATACTTAGCAGGTAAGGAGGGGCTGGCAAGAAGTATTCAAAATGATGAAAAACAAGGACCTACAACCAAGATGATTCTATCCAGCAAAGCTATCATTTAGAACATAAGGGCAGATAAAGTGTTTCCCAGACAAGGTAAAGCTAAAGGAGCTCCTCATCACCAAACTATTATTATATGAAAAGTTAAAGGTATATATTAGAAAAAGAAGGTAAAAACTATGAATATTAAAATGACAACAAACTCAAAACTATTAAAAACAAAATCTAATAAAATAAAAACAAAGACCCAGAATAGGATCAGAATCATAGGTATGGGGATCATTGGGAGGGTTATCAGCTGGGAGTAAAAAAAAGGGAGAAATGGGGAAATGGTGCAGGGATAGGAAACATAATTGGTGGGTACAGGATAGACATTCAGGAAGTTAAGGATAATACAGGAAAGGGTGAAATTGGGTTATTTATATGCATGACCCATGGACATAATTAAAGGGATGTGTGATTGTGGGAGGGAAGGGGAGCAAAGAGAAAAGAAATTAGGACAATTGTAACAGCATAATCAATAAAATATATATTTAAAAATTATGGGGTAGATACTAAAAGAAAGCAAAGGTGCTCAACATCACAAATCATCAAGAAAATTCAACTTAAAACCACAATAAGATAAACCCTACAACTGTCAGAATGGCTATTGTCAACAAATCAATAAATAGCAAGTGCTGGTAAAGATGTAAAGAAAGGGGAACCCTCCCACATTGTTAGTGGAATTTTAAATTAGTGTAATGCATCCTTTTCGGAAAACAGAACGGAGAGTCCTCAAGAAATTAAACACTAGAGCTGCCATATGATATGGGTATTTATCCAAAGAAAACAAAAACATTCTTTTGAAAGATTTTGCATACCTATGGTCATTGCAGCATTACTAGTAAAACACAAAGCATGAAAGCAACCTAGTTGTCCATCAATAGATGAATGGATAAAGAAGATGGATGGATGTTACATTGCATATGTACAAATGTACATATATTAAATAATAAAAAAGAATGAACTCTTGCAATTTGTGACAACATGGATGGTCCTAAGGGTATCATGCTAAGTGAAATAAGCTAGAATTACAAAGACAACACTGTATGATCTCACTTATATGTGGAATCTTAAGAAAGAAAATAAATGAGCAAACCAAACAGAAATCAGCCCACAGATATAGAACAAACTGTTACTAAAGGGGAAGGGTTGTGAAGATGGGAATTTAAAACAGTAAACGAAATGCTCCTTAGTTTTTCCCCTCATAAGTAAACAAACACATGAACAAAAAACTAGGATGTGAGGCTGTGGAAATACAAATAGATAAGTGTGAGTGAAGGTTTTATCATCTTTCAAAATTAGGCCCTAAAGTTACCTGTCGGTGTTGAGGAAAGAGGGAAGAGAGGGAATACATGAAGTGGAGTCGCTGGGCCCCAACTGCTAAAATAATCGGCATTATGGAGGCTGAGATATGAGGAAGTGATTCTATTTTTGTTCTAACAAGCCTGGGAACTTAAAATTTTGAACTTTCCAGTCCTGCATCAATTCCTGGATACTCATCAATTTCTTGCGCGTCAATTTCTAGACATACACTAGACCTCCAGATAACCCCCTGATTACCCCCTGAAGGACTCCCACATCCATCCAGGCCATTTCAGCCATTACCCTGACCGACGGGTATCTGACTAATAACCCTCTGGGACTAGTCCTAGGGCTAAGAATGTTGTTCCCAAGCTCATACTTTCTGCTGGAAGAGCTTTTAACTCTCTTTTCTTCTTCTGGGTTTTTGCTTAGTTGTGTTTCTGGTTTATAAATTCCTAGACCCCTGAATAGATCTTTATTTTTTATTCTAGCCAAAGCTTTCAGACTCTTTCTTAGTTCTTTGACAGTCTCTAAAGGTATTTAGATATAAATAAATAACAATAAACATGCAATATAAATATGTTATCTGAAGGTTCTAAGAACATCATAATACTGTAATGTTAATTATTATTCCCACTTCTTAAATATTTTAATTTTTGGAGAGATTTTTAACAAACATAGTTTCTTAATAATAATGGTGTATTATTCTTAAATTTATCAATTCTGTCCATTTTACTTTGGTGGCTTTTTCTTTGGTTGAATTAAAATTATTCTGAATATTGATAATTTAAAAATGACATGTATACCATGTCTCCAGGTTTTAAAACTTTCTTTCTTTCTCCCTTCCTTGTTTCTTTCAGCAGAGATAGATGGTTAAAATTATACTTTTGACTACTTAACTTTGGTTATTGTTATTTCTAGGTGATGAATATTTGGGGGAAATTTTTAATGAGCTTTGGATATTTTTTGAACTTGTATCATTAACATGTTTCTATAAAACAAAATCAGAAAAAGCATTGGAAACTATGTAGTGTAATTGAACTTAATTTCCATTGTTTTTCTTTAAGTATATCATGGCTTGTATTGATCGAAAGATCAAGACCTATGTTGAAACCAATCCAATTATAAATCAACTTGATTTCTAGAGGCCAAGTTCTTCAAGCAAGTTTTATATTTATGTTAACAATTCTTTTTTGTTTCTGGGTTTTAATCAAGATGATTCCCTTTTCAGCCCATAGAGATGGAAAATGTTTCTTGTTATTCTTTAGTTGCAGTTAAAATCCATCACTCACTTATGGTTGAACCCACAATTTTGGTCCCTGCAACTATGGCTATGATCAAAGTTTTACAAACTTAACATACTGGGGCCAATGTGATCATGTGTTGAGGTGATCACAGAAGGCACAGAAAACTCAGAAATTGATTCCCCATACTTCTTGAAATGGAACTGCGTAAAAAGCAGAACAATATAAAGAAAAAGGGATCTGGGGGGAAATATGACCTCAAACCTCAGACCTAAATGCTTTCCTCTTGATGGAAGATTAAGTGCCTCTGAGGGTTCAAGTCCTAATTCACTTTCCTTATTAATAAGTCAGCAGCAAGTCAATTCACCATATCTTGAAATGTCCATATAACTAAAATATTATTTTACTCAAGAGTTAATACCTGCCTCAGCTATAACTAAAATTCTCCCTGATCGTTCAGAATTTGCTAGGACTCACATCTATTAAAAACGTGCTTGGAATTTCCAGGTGCTGCAGCTGGGCCAGGATAACAGATATTAAGTGCCCGTCATCCCAGCATTGCTATGAAGCCTGAGGGGAAAGGGGACTGACTGAGTATCCCATATTCTAAGTTCACGGACACCAGCAGTTGGGGCTGGCACCCCTCTACCAGGGAGAAAAGAACCACGTAAGATAAGTGGGCTTTGAAAGAGTGGGATATTCAAGGAAATAAATTATTCCCATCTTTCTCTAAATCCAAGGATGGCAGTTCCCAAAGAAAATTATTTCTAAAGAATGGAAGGAGAGGTTCACATTTAATTTTGCTGTTTGCCATACATCTGGTCAACCAATCTGGTGCGCTGGCTGGCAGCGAGCCTAAGAGAAGAGGGAAGGGAGGTGGGTGGGGACTGCTCTGCTCACTGCGGGCTGGAATTTCACCTCGCTGACTTCTTAGTTTAAGAAAAGTACAGCACCTGATCCTACTTTGCCCACTGCCAGGACAGCGACCCTTGTAGAGTGACCCTTGGGGCACAGCCGGTGCCATGGCAGTGTTGGGAAGAAGGGTGGGGACCCAGCTGGTTGGAAGGTCTGCGCAACTGTTGTCTGGCTTCCAATGACCAGGAAAGGTGCCCTGGGATGGCTTCTCTTCAACCACATCACCACGACCGTGAGCTAGAACAGCAGCTGTTCAAGGCACCTGCAGAAGGGGACTGTACCCTTGCAGAATTCAGTAATGACACGTCTTCTGGTCCTACTGAGGGGAAAGGGTGCAAGTCCATCTCGGCCTCTCTGCTCCATAGGCTGTCCGGTCTATGTTTGGGTGACGACAGTGATGAGCTTTGAACTTGATAGGAGATTAACGTTTTCAAGTGAACTGAGCTGGGGGCTTATAGCCAAGACAGAGTCACAGGATTGTCTGTATAGTCTCTCCTGAAACTATACAAACAAAACCAAAAAACCCCAAAATATATAAAGTGATGCTTTTCAAGACATGCAGATCAGCACATAAAAATACACTCAGTATTGTTAGTCGTTAGGGAAATGCAAATTAACACCAAAATGAGATATCATTACACACCTATTAGAATGACCAAAATTAAAAGATTGACTAGCAAGCACTTGGAGGGACTGGAACTCTCCTTGCCTTTTGATGGGACTGTATAACTACTTTGGAAAATAGTTTGACAGTTTCCTTAAACATTAAGTGCACACCTATCATGTGCTCCAGCTATTGTACCCCTAGGTACAATAGGTATTTATCTGACAGAAACAAAAGCACGTGCCATACAAAAATGTGTATGCAAATTTTCATAGCAGTTTTATTTGTAAGCCCCCAGGCTGGAAACAGTTCAAAAGTCTACCAACAGGCGAATGGGTGTACAAATTGTGCTATAACTATATAACTGAATACAATGCAACAAGAAAAAGAAATTAACTATTGATACATGTAACAACATGAATAAATCTCAAAACATTCATGCTGTATGAAAGAGACCAGACACATACACACACACACACACACACACCCCTTGACTGTGGTGATAGTTTCACGAACATTTATACATGTAAGAACTTATCCAATCTTACACTTTAAACACATGCAGCTCAGTGTATGCCAATAATATCTCAATAAAGCTGGTAAAGAAATAGAGAATTGGACTACATGAACTGAAATGGGACTGATCTAATAATCAAAGTTCTTGAAAAGCCGTAGAATTGAACTGAGAGGAAATGGCATGACTCAGGCAGAGGTGAGATAGGTTAACAAGCAGGGTTGAGGGGCTGTTATTTTGTCTTATTCTAGTGAGTTGAGACTTTGCAATATATTAGTCACAAAACCAGCCATTCACTGGCAATTGCCAAAGGCTACGCAGACAACCCAAGAGCCTCGTTATCTTGTGACATCTTGATAAGACAGTGTTAGCTCTGCTAGGGTATTTTCAAGGTTTCTTGGCCAATGCATCATGTATCGAATACTTGGGCTTCAGAATTAATCTCATTTCTCTTCTCTCTGAGTCCTGAGATAATCAAGACAAAGACATTGAAATTGGGGTCACAGAGCTCTGCTTGATCATAAGTGGGTTAATAAATATAGCTTGGACCTAAGGCCTTAATCTCCCCTTACTGTTTAAACTTAGCCTACCAACACCTGGTCAGCTCTGATTCCTCTTTGCCTCTACTTCCTACCCCTCCCCAGCCTCAAGTGATTGTCCTACCATTCCACCCAAAACAGGAGGGACCAATTGTCACAGATTCTTATGAAGAAATAGTGTAGGAGGAGAGAGATTTTCTCTTGTTCAGGTACTGAATATGTCACTGGGATAATCTACTTGAGGAAATGAGTTTATTATCATTACAAACGTCAAGCTGATCAAGATTAGAAGGCATATTTTTAACCTGCCAGCTGTCCTCTATAAATAAACCAGTGGATAGCATTCAGGTGTTATTATTTTTTTTTTATTTGCTGCACGCATTCCTAATATCAATACTAGTCTCATTAATATCTAATATCTGGTTCAGAAAAGTCTCTAACTGCAATATATCTCCTATAGCAAAGTTGTGAAGCATATTTTCCTCGTACATATGTCAGGAATTCCACATCAGTTGTTTACATGGAAAGTAAAATATGAAAGCTATGAAGAAATGCATGGAGTTGCTCTTTCATTTTGAAACCCACTGATGCAAAAATGTTGCATGTTTTGATCATTTAATTTAGGTGTATTCAATTCTATGCACAGAAAGGGTGGGTGGGGAGGGGGACAGAAGGGAGAAAAAAAGGGATGGATGTAATACAACAACAATAAAATTAAAAGAAAAAAAAAAAAAGAAAGAATGTGAAAGAGATGAGGGGCAGGGGAGAGAATCATTCAGTTCCACCTACTCTTCTACTTAGTATATTTATGTCCCAAATTGAGTACAAGAGTCTGTCCACTATACCTTACTTTTCTCAGATCTCATATGTCTCTTGTTCCATGACACCAAGTATATATGACCCTGTGGTTTAAAGGTAGGTATATTTTCTACCTCATGGTTCCTGATGTAAAACATCTCACTCATCTATTCTCAACCAAAGAAGTACTGATCTGTTCCAACATTGGGAGAAAACCTGATCTTGTTTTAATAAATAAGAGATCATTCTTCTCTTTTATGGTGACTGGTGGCATCTCAACACCATAATCCTGAGATTTCCAGCGGGGTACTTTTCCTCTGCTTTCCATGCTACCTAGTTAACCTAATCCCAGGATAAGATATGGTGCCATTGTAATATTTGCCATTCACCAATATCATTTAGGAAAATAAGTTTGGGAGGAAAGAATTCTATTTTCTCTTTGAACATATTTGCCTTCGACTTTGTAGTTGGTTTGAGAAGCTTGTTGATATATTTGTGATGTCTACTTGTTTTTCTCTAAGGAGCACAATCTTAAATATCATTGATTTTTGTTCTCTTCTTCTTGTTTAGGAACAAAACTCATTAATTTTGAACTAGAAGGTATCATTTTGTGTTTGTTCAGGTTCACCAGAGGGGGTCATTGAACTTTTTCTTTTAATGATATAAGAGCTTCCATGGCTTTCTGCCACTCTTTGACAATGTTTCATAATAAATAGTGTCCAGGGGACGAGGGTGGCAGTGACACTAGTCTGAGGAAAAAGTTTTCAAATATTCTTTACCATCTTTCTTAATTACTTGTGTTATATAGCATTCTTCAAATTCATTTGTCCCAACACACACTGTTTGATATTCTATGTTCATGCTACTGTGTTGTGTTCTCTATTTATACCTCTATGTTGGAATTAGATGTTTGAGTATTATTTTATTCTTTAATAAATCATTTTTGGACATTCAATCCACTTTGTGATTATTTATGGAAAGAAATATAATGATCAAAGGAGAGAACACTGCACACATATTTCTCTGGCCCATGCCCTCTCCTGACAGAACATCACTGGTGATGAAACAAATGAAATTCTCAACATTTTCAACATTCTTACAAGTCTGTGCCTAGGTGATCAGATAAGTTGCTTGGATTAGATGACTTACTAAGACTATTTTTATGCTATGGTTCTACTATTACATCCAAAAAAGGAGGCAAGTGGTAATCTCAGGTGTCACAGGACAGTGCAGAACCTGGGATGCATGTTTTTGCTGTATGCTCAGCCTGCCCATTAGTGGCAGAGAAATGGAAAGCTAAAACTAATGTGGGCTTCTGGCATGAACTAGTGCTACCATTTCATTCTGCACAGAAGGGAGTAGAGACCTGGACTATTTAACTATCTTCCCTCAGGGCCATTCCTCTGGTTAGTGGTTGAGCTAAGGAAAACACACACACTGGATGTTGTGATTTTTCCACTCTTTTCCTTAAAGCAAGTCCCACAACAGTGCCTGTTTGTGATGGAGGATATGTCTATGGACTTTTCCCAGTCATCTGGGTGTCTTGACTCCAGGGAAGAATGTCAAGATCAGGGGAGATCCATCGCTAATGCATCACTGCTTGTGTAATGAAGGTGACAGGTGTCCAGTGGGCCAAGGTTGAAGCCGTTGGCAAGAGCATAGTGCCTGCCTTGAATGTGCTTCACCACTGGACAAATATAGGATTTCAATACTTAGGACAACTTGTCCTTTAACCCTGTGATTTCAAACAGAGATATGAGTCGAAATGTAGGTGGAGAGACAAACAAGACAATGACTAGGCACTTGTGAAAACCTCTTGTCAACAAGAGGAAATGTGTTCCATGCCTGCACAAGTTCAAAAGATTACGTACATGAGGTACATTATTAGAAAAGACACATTTTCTAACGTTGTTGTATCCATCTCTAATATTACTGCATTATTTTTTTCTTAGGAGGTTAGAAAGATGTCTTTTTAGTGGTTAGGAAAGCTTAGGTTAGGTCTCTATGGTTAGGTGAGGTTCAAACAGAGTATAATACATAAAGCAAAGCTCTAAACAAAACTTAGAGGCAAATAAAGTAAGGCCAAATTGTTTGTGTGTCCGGCTGGCTGCCCTGGGGTTAGTGATATCAGGGGGTGTGTGCAGGGGTGTGGCTGGAGAGCTGCAATCATTGCTTTCTATCTGGTGTTGACGTGTGTGTCAAAAACCAGCTGACAAGCTTACTATGTTGGGCAATTTCTGTGATAACTTAGTTCAAGCGTCTGCTCTTAGGCAAATGCTTACATGCAAAACAGACAGACTGTAAGTGTCCTCTAGCTGGCGTGTGCTCCTTGGACTACATCCTCTTCAATGCAGCAGAGGGCTGGGTGGGTAGGGGCGGGGGGGTGCTTTCTTACCCAGACACCCTCCATTCACACAAGTTCTCTGCTTTACTGTTAATGACAGCTCGATGTGACGCTGAAAATAAATGTTGGGTTGATATCAAATAATGCCATCAGGGAAATACAAAAAAAGGCTAAGCAACTTCCCTTAAATTAAATATTAACAGTAGTAGCCTGACTTTGTGAGTGCAAAAGGCACCGTTATGACACCTCTCAGGGTTTTGAGTGGAAACATTATGTTCTATCTGCTGGGACCCGAGAGTTAGCTGTCAAAATCATTTCAAGAACATTGTGTTTTCACACTTCTCCAGGGCAAAAATAAACCTTTCTGAAAAGAATCGAGGATACGTACGCAGATAATGTTTTTTTTTTTCTTTTGAGTCAAGTAAAATTGTACTTAATTAAAAAAAGGTAATGTTATGCAACTTTGAAGGGATAACTATATATCTATATATTATATATATATACACACACAATAGAATATTTATATATACATAAACACACATATATATACATACATACATATGTATGTATATACATGCACATATATGTGTATATATATATGTACACACACACACACACACATATGTATGTATACGTATATTCTGGGCCATGCAAGAACCAAAGTAGAAGATGAAAATATCTTCCCCCTAATGTAGGGCTGGTCCCAGGCCACATTTAAAAGCTGGCTGGTGGCTCAGTGGATAAGGCACCAGCCTGTGAACCCAGAGGTCGCTGGTTCGATTCCCAGCCAGGGATCGAACCAGGTCTCCAGCCAGGTCTGTATCTGGAGGCAGGTGACAGGCAACCATACAAAGATGTCTCTCTCCCTCTCTGCCTCTCTCTCTTCCCCTCCCTCTGGAAATAATAAATAAAACCTTTAAAATAAATAAATGAAAAATACAAAATAAAAGCAGGCAAGTGTTGACTGATGCACCTTGTCCCGGCCCAACCAAGGGTCCAGAGCCAAGGTGCTATCTGAAAGCTATGACCTGCTCAACATGATACATGTGTTAGAAATTGGAAAAGTGGAAACTTTATTTTGAGTTAAAATTATATTTTAAAAGCATGAAAAATATAGAAAAACAAAAAGTCCCAAATTTTTACCATATTGACATGCATTATCTTTATATATTTCCATATCCTCCTTTTTTTTTGCATAAATATAATGCACACTATCTGGCACCCTAATTTTGTTGTTTTTATTAACTTAAATGCACTTTTCCTTTTGCTGCTATGTATTTTTTTAATATATTTTATTTATTTTGCTATTACAGCTGTCCCGATTTCTCCCCTTTGCCCCCCTCCACCCAGTACCCCTTTCCCTCCAGCAGTGCCCCACTTAGTTCATGTCCATGAGTCATGCATGTAAGTTCTTTGGCTTCTCTATTTTCTGAATGGCAGCTGGGTATTTTACTGGCTAGATGGACGTCTTGATGTCATTCACCCTTCTCCTTGTGCTGGAAAATCAGATTGCATTAAAATTTTTTTTTTGTGATTTCAAATAACACCATGAAAAATTTCCTCCTGCATATTGTTTTTTCTAACTGAAGATGATACCCTTACAGTTCCCAAATGGGAGCCCTTTGGGGAAGAGGTTTGGGAAACATATGTGCCAAGTTGTTTTCCAAAAAGACTGTGCCTCTATGTACTCCAGCTATGAGTCCTTTATTGCACATGTGATTTGCAAATATTTTATCCCAATTGGTAAGTTCTATTTTTTAATGAGGTCTTTCATAGAGTTTACAATTTTAAAGTTTTAAATTTTGATGAGATCCAGCTTGTCTAGTTTCCTTTGATCAATTATACACCTGTGATTCAAGTCTAGCACTCTTTTGTCTTCACTCCTAAAAATAGTATCCTATTTTTTTCTAGGGATTTTATAATTTTACGTCTCACACTTAATTCCATGCTCCATATTGAGTTGAATTGTGGGGTTGAGCAGCGTAGCCCAGAGCTTCTTAGTGCTCCACCCTTGGGCCCTGTGGCACCTTTATTCCCTGAACAGAAATTAGTCCCTTAGACGTTGGGCTTTGTCATCAGATAGTTGGCAAGGTTGCTATTTGCTGCTCACGAAGAAGTCTGTCTTTTCAGAAAGCAGTCCTGTTGAGTTAGAATGTAGTCTTTTCATGTTGGGTTTTCATGTTTATTGCTTAACAAATACCCACAGCATGGGCCCACCCCCCACCCCCGCTCCAGAAGTAGGTCTGAACAACTACATTTCTGAGGAATCAATTTTTCAATTTTGTGAAGCTCCCTGGAAAAACACAAAACCTGAAAATGTCAACCAAATCCCCAGGCTTGGTTCTGAGTGGTCATTACACCATCAAATAACCAAAGACCCTGCTTATCACAAATGTCATCAAAAAGTTATTGTGACTCATGTCACAATCACCTACCCACATCCCGTTCTTGGTCAGAATACCTTTAAGAATGGACTCCAGCTCTCATAAGTCACCATAGTGGAGGTTTTTTTGTTTTGTCTTGTTATTTAGTTTTAGAAGAATAAGGCCTTGATATGTGTTTTGTAACTTCCCCTCAGCCACATTTTACAGGTGTTTGATCAGCATTTGAAAATTACTAGACTCTTACAGCATGTATTTTATTCACATTTCTGCTGGTTTTTAAAAAGATATATAAGAAATAAAAATACTGAAATCAGAGATCCACTTTTAGCATTTTTACTTGGACAATCTTTTATTCTTTCCTGGACAGATGATATTGATATTGTTTTATAAAAGGAAAGTGACCTCACAACTGTCAATTACATCTCAATAAAAAAATTTTCAATTTTACATCATATTTGCCTGTAAACCTGACATAGTGAGTTAAACATGCTTTCTCCTTTCTCAGAATATTTTCTAATCTTAGGATTTCCTTTTGAAGCTGAATTTTTCTCCTGATCCCAGTCTTCTAAAGCAGTGACTGCCTGTAAGTGCTCATATGTCAGTCTACCTGCTTTTGGGCATGCTCAGGGGTGGCTTTCCTGTCCCCAGGTCCCTCTTCTACACTCTCTGGTGCTGCTACTGGAAGCCCACCCAGAGTTCAGACAGTTGAATTCGACATGTCTGAAAGGAAGACATTGCACTTTGGAAGGGCCTGGCCTTTCATGTGGTTTTTCTCAACCTCCCATAACGAGAGTCATAAAGAACACATAGCAAGATCAACAATAATCTGCAGCATCTTAAAATAGCTCTCCAAGGGATAAAAGAACCTCGATATTTAGGAAATCATTAGTTGCGAGAAGAAAAACCATCTTCACTGTCCACCAATGTCATCTAAAACTATTATTTTGCCACGTTTGGATTGAGCTATGACTTGTTCTTCGTCTGTGATCATTAGAACATGATCATTTCTGAATGTAAAGATTTATTAAATATTATTAATGAGATACCTCATTTTTCTTCGTTTATACAAGGTGAGGTCTTAGCCTTCTAAAGGAATTCTGTTTCCCCTAGAATTTGTCGCCCCAGAAAGCTGGGTTATGAATAAATGATGATTGCTGATTTTTTTCCCATACAAAACAAAATAGAAACAGAGGCAGGGACATGTGGAACAGGCCAACTGCTAAGGCCACGGGCTGGGTGAAAGGAGAAGAGATTAACTAAAGAACATCCATGTTCAACTCATGGACACAGACCCAGTTGGTGAGGGCCAGAGGAAATGGAAGCGGGGCCTGGGTGAAGGGTGCTGAAGAGGTGAAGGTAACGGGGACATCTGTAACAGTGTCAACAATAACACTAAAGAAAAAAGTCTGACACAGATGTCCTTAAAAGCTTTGCTAATTGATTCCCTTTCAGTGGCTTTGGGGATGGACATCAGTGAGTGAAAACAAATTTACATTTTCAAGTGACTCTCTTCTTGGAAGAGAAGCACCTGGCAGCAGACAAGTTTCTACACAGGGTTAAATGACTGACTGACTGTGACTGACTTCACAGAGGAAGAGGAAGTTTTGACCGCATGCAGTCACTGTCTGTCATTGTCATCGAAGGAAGGGAACAAACGCGTGCAAATTTCCAGATGCTGCTCTGTCTCCAGACACTGTTTACCTATCTGCTTGCCTTGTATTGTACTTAAACCTACCCAGAGAACAGTTCCTGTTGAAAAAGACTTTCTCTTTTATTTGCTAGACCCATCTATGTAAGGGTTCACCTGGAAAAGGTTTCATCGTTAGTCCACCCTGCAGCAGTTTGGGTTGAGGGAGGCGAGCAGCAGGAGGCTGGGATGAGTGTAGGCCACACAGAGCCTGGTTCCTGGTGTTTTCACTCCGAAGACAAAGTGAATCAGCGCTCTGGGCATCAATCAATTTCCCGAAGAGCTGAATTCATGGCAACATGACAGTTGAAAACTAGGACTTACCTCTTGGAAATTTTAGAGGGTAACCTGGTGCTTTTGTTGGTTTCAGAAGGCAAGGACAAAGATGGGAGCATTTGGTTAAGTGTTGCCAAAGTAGCAGGAGGCTGGGCTCCCCCCGTAAGTTCAAGGTATAAGGACACACCACCAGAAACCTTCGGGTTGGGGCAGGGGAGGGACAAAATCATGGCAAGTGTCAGGGTTCGGATAACAAGTTACCGTTTACATCATGACCCTGAACATTTGGAACCCACCAAGCTGGCCTGGCTCAGGACAATAAAGGTTCTCATGAGCTTTTTCAGTTACTTCCTGCTCTGACCAGGAACATATATATATATATACATATATATATATATATAACCTTTTCCCAATAAAGGCCTCCACTTTTGTTTCCGGGTGAAATGGCATGCGTAGGTATGATTGGGATGCAGAATGAGAAAACATACTCCACATATTATTATTAGGTGATTATTTCCATAGACCTTAAGTAGTCAATAAGATTTATCTGGTAATTTATTTAAAATGTAATTTTAATACATCTCTCTATATATATTTGTACATACATACGTATGTGTGTACACATGCACACACACAAATATATGCATGTATGTAACACACATGTTTGTTTCCTTATGAAAATGAGGTATCTGGTATCCAGGGATAAGGATATACAAATGTTGCAGTCTCTTTGCATTATAGGGGAAAAAGTATGGTAATGCTGTATAGGAGGAGACATGGTTTTACCTTTAATAAAACTCTCGGTAGAAAATTTTAAGCTAAATTTTAAAGACTATTTTCTACAAATGAAAAACAAATACACCAACTGGCTTAATGGAGGAAAAATTAGATAAGAGCAGCATTTAGAATGTCTGTGTTTCTCTCTAGAAAACAACAACTTTGTATTGTAACCAATTGCAAATACAAATATTTTCAGTTTACAGGGAACATTCGAAACTTGTACCAGAAGTTTCAAAGCCTAGCTTCTGAGCTCTGAGTCTTTGCCAATACACAACATTTATTTTTGGCTCCAAATACACTTACAGAGTTTGCTTATATCAAGCTTTATGTAGCCTTTGATTTCTATCCAAAAGTTTTGTCCAACACTCCTAATGAGTTCCCGTTTTGGAGTTGAAAAGTGTGCACCAGTTTGGCTCCTTTTAAATAAACCTATAGAACCAATGAAAGCAAAGGATAGAACACACAGGGACGCAGCAGCAATGACGCATCCATAAGGCAGTCAGAGTTCACAGAATTGGAAGATAAGTGCTAACTAAAAATAAAATAAATAAAATTTTTTTGACATCTTATGGTAGGCAATATTTTAGAAATATATGTATATATTTCTCCCTGTCCTTCCTAGTTCCTGAAATACCTGGGGAGAGAGCTTACAGGTGAAGGGAAATTTGCCAGGACCATGCAAGAGGAGAAGAAGAGACCACAACAACTCGACTATAAAGCCCAATCCTATCCAGTGAATAAAGGACAAAGAATTTCTTAGAAAAAAAGCAAAAACTATCAAACTTTTATTTTAAACTGCCTCAGTCCAGTGGCATTTTTCTAGGGTGATGTCTGAATGACTCTATCTTCCTTCAATTTAATGAGTAGTAGGTGGTGGGTAATCATTTATCCAGCAAGCTTATCAAAGAAGCTTAAAAACAAGCAACCATGCTAATTTAATTTATTATCCAACACATATGAGGCTTGGAATCATTATTCAAGTATGATTCCCATTTAGGGAAGAAACAGATCTGAGAATGTGTAAACCAATCTATTAGAATCAGGGAGAGCCGCATGCAGGTTCGGACCGATCATTCAACCATTAGCTATTAATTATCATTTCATGTGGATATATAGAAATTAAGAATTGAAACTGGGTTGCTAGTAGCTCAGCGAGAGTCTTAATCTATTATTACAATAATAGGTTATTGTAATGCGCTGTGACAAGTGTCATGATAGTGGCATCAACAAGGAACTGGAGTTTTCGAAAACACAGGGGTCTAAAGACAGCCTTTGCCTAAGAGAAATGAGAAAGGCTCCATAGATGAGGTAATCTTTGAGCAAGTATGTTCCTGATAAGAAAGGAACTAGTCATTTTAGACAAGGAAAATGCTAGCGCCAAGATACGGACTTCTATACCCATCAGATCTTTGAGACAAACTTACCACTGCCATAGTGTAGTTAGCTTGTAGGTGAGAACAAGGGTGGGGACTGAAAGATGTGGATAGATTCTCCCATTATTTTCCTGCATTATCCTGGTCTATTCACTGATTTAATAAAATGAGATGAAATGATTTCTGACTTTCAAAATTCTATGATCTTATGAAAGGAAAAGAAGTCTGTTCTTAGGTGGAGGAAAATAACTTTTTGGGGTGAACAACAGTGTGGGATTGTTTCCATGAAAGTGAAGATTTGCAGCTGCCTCACACAAGCTACGCAAATGGTAAAACAAAACAAAACAAAACAAAAAAACTTAAAAAGAGACTTTGTTTTCTTCTATTGTTTATATGCTTCGACATGGCTTCTGTTGCTACTTGAGAAAAAAAGATGATAATGTGCTTCTTTTTATTTTGTTATATGGGATTCCCTCAGCAAATGAAAAGTGTTTGGTCTGCTCGCATTCTTAGACATAAAGTGTGTATTTCAAAACCATTCAATCTACTTCTAAGAGCCCATTTGGTGCCCTTAACAGACAGGCACGTAGGTAGGAAACAGCTTCCAAGTTCGGGGTGGGACTGCCTCGTACAGAGGTTCTTTGCAGACTTCAGAAACCAAACAGACCCTCAACTTGACTAGGATGAGAGGAGCTACCTATAAAGCTGATATGACGCCAAGGAATGAAAGAGAAATAAAGAGAAAACTAGTCCCCACAAAGCACATAATCTCAATTAACAACGTAGAAGCTGGAAAAAATAATGTGGCTTATAAAAGACAAAAACATTTGGGATTTCAAGAAAAACATATACTGAAAATTACTATGAACACTTAAGGTTCATGAAGCATGAATGAATCCATTCATTATTGAAATAATTGAACTTGAACTCATAAACACCAAGATTGACCATAGCTAAACTTTGAACTCCAAGACAATGACTTTCCAATTTATATTTCTTTATAGTTTCAAAAGTAGCTAAAGAAAATTAGAACAGAGCAATTATGGGGGTTTTTTTTAAGCCTGAATTTTAGTTGATTTCTTTTATTTTAGTCTTCTAATGTCCTAGGGAATAATTGAGACATTTTGCTTCTTTGAGATCAATAATTGAAGACTACTGACTGCTTGGACATAACTTCACTCCAACACTCTTGCACATTATCTTTAATGAAAAAACAGGCTTTGAGACAGGAAATTCCTCTATTTCCCTCTCCTCATAGCAACCTTCCATGATACTCTTATACACCCTGAAGTCAGCCAACTTGTAGGATGGAATTCAAGCCATCTCTCAGGTAAAATACACACTTCATCATCTGTCCTTGAATAATTGCTTCCTGCCCAGAAAGTTTTCACTATTATCCATCACTTTAGCAGTAATTAATTGCATGCTAGCTCTTTCCTTATTATTCTGGACTCTTGTATTGTTGACACTCAGTATGAGCAAGTGTTTAGGCCTAGTTTTCTCAACAAGGACATTGGTCCTTGTGGACAGAGACCTTTTCTTCTTGGAGCCTCTACAAAATTTAGGTCAGTAAATACTTGGTATTTAAATAATTGATCGATTCAACAAACATTTACCAGGCAGCTACTCTGTGTCATGAACTAACACAGACCCTGTGTCTTTTCTAGGTTTGTCATGAAGGCTAGGAGCAAACCCAAAGGCAGCTAAATGTGAAAAATTTCAACCCTTTTTTCTCTACGTTAATAATTTGGCATTTTTTATTTGGCAAACAGAAGGAGGAGAAAGAGATGCTGAAATATTTTGGGGCTTTAAAAAAATGAGGTGTTGATATTTTCCATCTCTTTAATAGCATTCCCATCATGTCATAGACTTATGGCTAATGCTGTGATGACAAAAGGGACATGTGCTATGTATGGCTCTGAACTCAGGACTCGGGTGCCTCCCATCACTCTTTTGAAGCAGCCGTGAGCCTCTGTTTGAAAAAGCCCAGTGATCTGTGTGATTCAACATGTAGTATTTCCATGAATATGATGACCTTATCAATAAGCTAGAAGGAAGGACACAGCACGAAAACCTAAGTTAGATAGCCTGTTTTGAACCTGGCTGCATCATCGCTTGCACTGGCTCATGAAATCTGAAACTGCCTCTGTACTTGGAGAGCCAGGAGGGAAGAAAAAGAGGCAGACATCACTAAGGACCCTTCATGCTCATTTTGTGGTCTCTCACCCCAACACCAGGAGAACAAGGAACAGGAGGAGACAGGGTAGGGAGCAAGAGGAGGAGAAGAAAGAAAGGAAGGGGACGTATCAAAGGACATAGGAACCATGCTGAAAAAAAACTCCCTGTGGACAAATCTGGAGCAATTTGAGCAGCCACATGAATATTGACGGAATTGAATTAGAGTATGTATCAATGCATCCATACCAGTGTAAATAAATGATTAAATAAACAAATAAACAGATGAATGAATAAGAAGGGAAAAAACATCTTTCTTACATAAGAAGGCCCAACAATATATGTAGACACGCTTCCCTTCTGGAAAGTAGAGCTTAATTCCCCTACCTTGAATGTTGGATAGATTTGACAAACTGTTTCTTTAAAAAACAGGGAATTCAAAGGGAAAGTAATAACTTTATAAGGAGACAGTTGGTAGACAACACCTTTGCCAGGGGACCAAGGTTAGCCGGGTATCATCAACCCCATGATGTGAATGGGAAGGAAACAGCATCTCACCTCTGGTATTATTACCAAAAACACCCAACTTCAGTGTGATCATGAAGAGAGAAGAAAAGAAACCATGAAAGTAACCCAACTTTACAGAAGCTCTGCAAAATACCTGATCTGTTCTCTTCGAAAGTCTCAAGGTCAAGAGTAAGGAGACTTGATAACAAAATGCAATCTGCTACCTCGAAAAAAAACAAACAAGGCATTTGTAGAAAAAAAAAAAGATTAAAATAAAGTCTGTTGTTTAGTTAATAGTATTATTTCTTAAAATGTCCCCTGCTATAGAATACGTTAACATTAGGAGAAACTGGGTGAAGGGTAAATGCACCTCGTTGGCAACTTTTCATTAAATCTAAAAGTAGGCCAAACTGAAATGTCTCAGTTCACCCGCTTGGTTCTGATTGGATGAGGAAAATGTTGCTAAACACAACTACCCTCCCTCCCTGTTTGTGGGGTGGAACAGGGTGAAGGGGTTGGGTGTGTGGATAGCTACTCAAAAAACAAAACGGACAAACCATTGTTCTGTTACCAGGACAAATGTGAACAGATGCTGAGCAGCAAAATGACTTACGTCTGCTACAACTTTCCTGCTCACTTACGTAGATGTTGTTAGAAACAAATCTTGAACCTAATGAAAAAAGCGGGTTTTCCTGTAGAAAAGACGCATCTATGCTATCCTGTTCCAATTTCTTTTTAGAATTTACTATAAAGCACAATCAAAAGAAGGAAAAAAAATGTGCCGGCTTTGTGATGCTCTCAAACACAGAATACCAAACATTGGTGCTTTTTCTTGGTAGCAGTTTAATTAGTTTCTTACACTTCACTCAGTCGAGGCAATGTTGTGTACCACCAACTAAAGTGCACACTGTTTCAGACAGTCAAAAACTGTTTGACACCATAGCCATAGGCCACAGGTCACTGTTCAAATACAAGCTAAACTTAAATGAAGTGAGAAATTCAGTAATTAATTCACATTCATCACAGTTCAGCTGTATAGTGAACATGAGTGACTAACATGCTGGACAGTGAAGATGAAGAATATTATCTACTGTGGTAGGTCATTCTACTGGGTTATAGTGCTGTAAACTATTATACTTATTTCTAGAATTTTATCACAGATCAATTGCTCATGTAAATAACTTAATTTGAGACATAAAGTCAATTCTTAGGGGGTTAGGATAAAACCCTCACAAATTCTTTACCTTTCTCTTCCTAATATCTAAGGTGACTCTCAGTTTTTTAAAATATGTTTATGAAATTTTGAGAGAAAGGCAGGGGGAGAAAGACAGACAGAACTTGATATGAGAGAGAAATATTGATCAGTTGCTTCTCATACTGATCAATTGCTTCTCATATGGATCAGTTGTTTCTCAGTTGCCCTGACCGGGAATCAAACTCACAACCTAGATATGACTTAATGCATCTTTTAAATTGCCAAGTAGCATTCAATTGTATGGATATACCATAATTTGTATATCCATTTGTCTAGTAATGGGCATTTAGATTGTGCCCAGTTTTTGCAATTAATGCAAATAGTTAGCACTCATGTATGCATAAGATGCATTTTCAGTCTAGGGCAAAGTATTTTGTGTTCTACCTGTTCACGCAACTCTTTTCCCTCTTCTATTTGGGGAAGAAGGAAAGAAAAGAATTCAACACTACCAGCCATTAGCTACTGCTCCCACAGTGGCTACAGGAAACGTTCATGATTGCATTTCAGCTGAAACCTGGGGCAGGACATGACTGTTCCCATCAAAGGGCAATTAAAGGGTTCCCTCGGGATGACACCACGGGGAGCCCCGCCAAAGTGAGAAGGCAAAAGAGGGGCCCTCAGGCAGGGGAGACATAGCCAATGGCCATCAGCCATTTCATTAACCAGTAACTCAGGTGAAGCAGACTGGATGAAATCCAGCCTCTTCAAGAAATGGAATCAAGACTGAATCCTTGGGGACGTCAAGGGAGCACACAAGCAAAGGCTGGAAGCGGTGCCATGCGGCGGCTGGTAGTCTGAATTTGGCATAAGGAGACCAGGATCTGAGGACCGCCCACACAGCTTCTGACCCCGTCTTCTTCCATGTTCTTTTGAGATCCTTCCCGTTTTCTTTTCTGTGTGTTACCTTGAAGTACAGCGAGTGAGGGGCGCGTTACCGGTCCATAGCTGTGAAAGGAGAACCATGTCATTCGTAAGCCTCAGTGACTTGCAAGGACAGGCTGTGCTCCACGGAGAGGTGCTGAGTTGCCCACGACTTCACTGGCTGGTAGGCGGTCACAGCTGGAGCTGGAACCGCTGATGTGGCCTTCACGACAGAAACAGGCTCTGGAGCTTTCCAGGTGAGTGTGCTGGAGCAGAGGAGCGTCCCTGACCAGAGCTGATGGCGGAAGACAGGCTGGGAGCGAAGCCAGTGAGCCGCACGGTGGGCAGGTGCACTTCGAAAGCGAGGTGCCAGGTGCCAGAGTGAAGAATTTACAGACCTTGCCCGTGCACTGCCCAGGCATGCAGAACTGGACTAAGCTTTGAGTCCTCCTCTGCCATGGGTAGTGGCCAAAGTCAGCTTCCGATCCAAGGTTCGCTCGTGTACCCAGGGTCTGAAACTGTCGCCTACGACTGTCTCCCACTCATTTTCTATTTTTCCTCAAGGGACGTCTCCTTTCTGCCCAGGAGGTGACCTGAGTTCCAGGATGAGAAGAATTTAACTGCCATCCAGGTCAGGGGACGAGGAAGCCTGGTCCTCAGTCATCCCGTGTCTGTCTCTGGGGCCCTGGCCCTGCCACCTGTGCTGATAAACCGCTGTTCCCCTGGTCACTTTCCTGATCATCTGCTGTTTGCAGGCCTCTGAGCCCAGCTCCCTGTGCATCCAGTGGTCCGGATGCTGCCTCCACCTCCTCTCAGAGCCGCAGTACCTTTCTTCCTGTCCTCACATCACCCTGGGTGGCCCTGAGGCCAGATGTCTGGGTGTCTCTCTTAGATCTTGTTGCTTCCGGGATGAGTTCCACTCAAGAATGCAGTTGTCCCAGGACATATGTTCTGAGAAGAAAGGACCAGTCCTTTCTTGCCTTGGGTCCCCTAAACCCATCCTGGATTTCCGGTTGCCTTCCCCACCTGGGCTGGGCACAGGCTGGGAGGAGGACCAGAAGACAGAAACACAATCACGCGCCTCTCTTTCTTCTCTCCTTTGAGGCTTCCTGGCTGAGGAACCAAGAAAAATCTTTTACGCACGTCATGCGTGGCTGAAGATGGGCTCTTCATCTTTCTCCTCCCCTTGTGTCATTTGACAGTAAACTTTATGTCTTCTTTCTTGAGGCCTCAGCTCATTGTAACTGAAGCTAAGTGTGTGGGATTCAGAAAACATTTTTTGTTTTAGGTGTTGTGGCTCTCCCATGAATTCTCTGCTTCTCAAAAGCTTTTTTTGTTCTAGCTTATATTTCTCTTAACAGTTCATGGAAGATAATATAGCTGCTCCAAGTCATGGGAGGTAAGATAATGGTAAAAGGGAATGTAAAGAAAGAAACCTTCAATTACTATTTCAAATATTGTTAAAGTGTGTGTTTTTATACCTATAGGTGTGTTGCATAATGTGCCATAAACAATCTTAAAAATTCTCAAATTTTTAGTATTGTCTACATAGTCTCAAATACTTGATTTGAGATAAAGATAGAGAAAAAAAGCTGAGTGGTAAGTAACATGACATAACATCTTGGGTAATCAGAAAATTACTTTTGTTTTTACTGAGTCAAAAGGGAGAATCAATATTTAGTTCAATTATAGCTAAATGAAGAAAGTTCGAATTCTGCATACCTGTGCAATATATGAGAAAGATCATAAAATTTTCACTCAAAGCATCTGTCATTCCTGCTTTTAAAGTGCAGAAGAGAGGCAGCAGGGCAGTAGAGCCTGTGTTAACTTTCCTTCTCTTCTAAAAATCTGTAGAAATTTGGACTTTCATCGGGCATGGACTTCAGCTAATTTTATCTCAGTGCGTGAGTACACCCCAGCTGATGGACATCTGAGTTAAAGCAAAAATGGTCAATAAATGTTAGCTAATTATAGGAGTAGTAGAAATAGAAAGCGTGGTGGTAGGAATGTTCTTGAAGAATCAGAGGCCCGAGTGCCAACTGGCTGGGGAAGAACAACATGAGACAAGACCAGCCTGGTGAGGGGTTAGGAACACTCGAGTGTCCTCGATGAGAGAAACTGAGACTGATACCCTAAACCACCTTGCAGCTCCTCCAAACCATAAGCTGCAACATAAAATGGTGCTGCTCAGAATGGTCATCCACCAATGTCTGGCTGCTGACTCCGCAAGCAGGTGATGTCTCTGGGTATCTGTTTATTTGAGTTGCTGTAACTGAGTACTTTCAGGTTGTCCAGAAGAGGATAGGATAGGATAAAATTATTAGTCAAGGTTCTCCAGAGAAACAGAACCAATATGAGATTATAAAATGAGATATTATATATCTCATGGGACATATTACATACATATCTCTCATGTGATACATGTGTATATAGGAGATATAAGATATAGATAGATATTTCTATATCTTAATATCCTATCTTATATAGTCTATTATTGTATTTCCTATTAAGATATCCTATATGTCTTCTATATATCTGTCCTATATATACCTACTTACTCTTTTTATGTAGATCTAGATGGATTGATCTGGAGGAGTTGGCTTATGCAATTGTAGGGACTGAAAATCCATAGCCCTCAGGACAGGCTGGCAGACTGTGAATTGGCACAGGACTTGATTTTGTAGTCTTGAGTCCCAAGATACTCGGGAGGCAGATTTCCTCTCTTCATCGGCCTTTATAGGACCCTTCCACATTATGGAGGGCAACCTGCTTTGCTCAAAGTCTATTGATTTCAACGTTAAGCTTGAAGTGTTTTAATGATGGCAATGAAAAAATATTTACATGAAGGATTGAGAATTATCAGTGAAATCACTCCAGAGACCCAAAGGCTCCTGAAAGTTCCCAAAGACACCAGCTATGTGGCTCACAACAGTCTCTGCTTTCAAAACACAACGGAGTCAGGTGTCCAATTTTCACTCCATGAATATTTCAATACTGTCAGGAAGAATTATCACATTCTCCTGCTCAATCCGAGGCAGCATTTTTTTCTAGCAAGCTTCTCCTAATGTTAAAACAAATTGTTTTTGTCTCAAGAGAATGCCACTTCAAGTGATCTAAGCAAGCAGAATTGAGATTTAAAAAATTACTTTAAAAATTATTGGTTTTTTTCTATGCATTTGCCCTATCGTTTGGTGTTTAGTGCATGCATTGTGCATCTTGCAGAGAGATAAATAATATTCCTTTATACCACTCTAAGGAATTTTTAAATATTTTTAAACTTTCTAGTAATGGAAGCTCTGTTGCCCAGCCTGCTGTCTGTCCTACTTTGGTTTTCAGGGACTCTGGAAATAGAAAGTCTTTGTTAAGTCAGTGTCTACCCTCCCCCCTCTCCTTCTTCTCTAATTCCAGACATTTGGAGTTTAGACAATGCTATCAAAAGCTGGACCAGGATACCATCAGTTAGAATAGAATATAATCAGGTTGTTTCCATTTTCAGAAAAAAAGTTAAATAGAATGATCTCTAGTTAACTTTTTTCCTCCTATAAGTTTTCTTAAAATCTTTTGTGTTTTCTATTCCTAAGTCCAAAATGAATGATCAAATGGCTAACAAATATTACCATAAAATTTAGGGACAACCTAGAAGTGGATCTTTAACTGACACATTATTGTGGTTGAGATGTAGTCTAAAAATGACTGTAGAAATGGCCACAGATATTATATATATATGCAATCCTATATCTTGGTAGAATACTGCTTCATAAGCCCATGGAATTTGAAGAGTTTTAAGATTTCCAGGCACTCTTTAACTAGCAACCTAAAGAAGAAAGAGTTGAGACATTAGTCATCCAAAGGAGTCACCTCTGTGGATATTCCTATTACTTAAGCCTGCAGGCCACTATTTAGGCTTCTCAGGTGGAGGTAGAAGATCCGGTCCTTAAAAAGGCAAAATAAATAAGACCCCATGCATTTTGATGTAGACCCAATGTTAATAATGGGAGTTAAATACGGTACAAGCAGTCACACAATTAGCACCATTGTTTGTGTAACCCTCTGAGGCATGGCCCAGAAATTGCCATCATCTGTGAAATCTGAGCACTAAACAACCTGCTTACAGCATGGTTTCTAGACTACAATTCATTGATAAATGTGTGATTATCCCTGGAGACTCCCTGTAAAATAGCAGAATAATCAGGAATGGAACACAGAAAGTTACCTTGATTCGTTCTGCCTGCAAATGATGGGATTCCTATTTTGTGCTGTGTGGAAGCTGTTGGAATCCGTCTTTTCACTGTGTGACAGTCAAGAATGACAGCCAAGTTCCTCACGCAAACACAGGTGGTTCTTGGCAAGTCGGATCCAGATCAGATCCTTGTTAGCTCACCATTTTGAACAAATCTCATTCACTGCTTTGTTTACAAAAATTATCTTTCTGCCAAAGAAAAGAAAGAAGAATTTTCTTGAATGCAGAGGCAGCATTCAAAATTACTCATAATCTCCACAAGAAACTGTAAGGTAACCAAAAAGCGACCCTTACATCTGTTAGAAATCTCAAGTTGTCCTGGCTGCAGATCCATGTATGATCTTTTGCATTTTTACCAATATTTAGTATCCACATGTAAATGAAAAAGAGGAGGGAGGCTAAGGTAACGTTTTATTAATGGTATAAATTCTATTTCCTCATTCTATTCCCCAAACAGTGAAGAGGCAGTTCGGATTTTCACTGAAACTTAAAGATGAATGAAGTAATTTTTGTAGGACATTGGCTTTAACTCATTACAGCCCATTTCTCCAAACCTGACTAAACCTCAAGGAAAAGTCTGCAGGACTTTTTTTTGCTTGTAGGAGCAGCATGGCCAACTCAAGAGGGAGCATCTCCTCTTATCTTTTTCCAACTGTTGTTATTCACTTGGGATCTGTTTTTATGGTTTCCTCATGGAAAGGAAGCCTGATTTTATCCTGGAAAAGGGATTGCTTCTCAGAAAGATTATTTTTGAATTGAAATATTAAGGAGTATTCAACATATGTTTTACTTTTTCAAAAACAACAAAATAAAATGTATCCTCCACAAATGTATTTGCTTTGACATATGACACTGTCATGATTATAGATTATGACTTGTTTTTATTGAAAAGACCTTTTAAAATGCACATTCTTTGTAACTGTTAAAATATACAACACAAATATTTGTAAAATATTTTTAAAAATAAAGGAAATGATACAAATATTTGTAAAATATTTTTTTAAAATAAAGAAATTGATAATCACCCACACAAGCACCACCCAGATGTAATTGTTAGATCCGTTATTTCTTTCTTCTATTTTCTGTCTCTTTACTTTCATATATATACACACATGTGCACATGCCCATTTTGAAACACAATTCAGAGCATCGTGTATGTATAGTTTTATATCTAGCTTTGGGGCTTAAAATTGTGTTGTGAGAACCACTGAACTATACACCTAACATAACTAGAATGGCAAGTTTTAAGTGTTATTTATGTTTAAATGTGGTTTTACCACAATTAAAATTTTTTGGTTAAAAAGTGAATTAAGCACATGGGCTCTGGCTAGTAATGCACCATCCCAATAACTCATTTTGCTTCTTCAATTGCAGCTCGCTGGGGGGGTCCCTGCCACACCCTTGTCTGCTGCAGCTACCTGAGCCTATCTGGTTGTATCTGCTGGGGTCCAAAGGCCACTGTAGCTGATCTGTTTCCACTACAACTCATATGAGACATGAGCCTTTTCTGGCTGAGGCTCCGCTCAGAGCTAGTGGCCATCATGGGTAGCTGAGTAATAGGTTGGAACACAGAGAAACTTGCCTTTCACACTTGATTACCATGGCAGGCCCCTGAGCTTACCCAGAATGCATCTCCTACCCTGGGACACGTGTACCTTACTTGGGCACCTTGGGCTCCTGCTGCTTTCTGCTCATCAGATCTAATCAGCATGATGTTGTCCATGCAGTGGCCTAACGTGGTATTCTTGGAACCATGGATCATCAAAGTCCCTGTGGACTCATTGCGACAGACACATAAGATGACACTTGCAGATGAAACTGCACTGCCCATGATGATCTCTCCTGTTTGGAATGAACAGACAGAGTTATTTTGGAAGAATGCCATCTGGAGGGATGGTTGAAGCAAATTTTGAAGTGAACCTCAAAGGATTTGATAGATGGGAACAGGATGGGCAAAGAGGGAGGCAAGAGCAAATGCAGGATAGAGAGAGTGATAGGTTAACTCATCGATACTTTCCACACATGTATATTGAGCACCCAGGAAGTGCCAGTGGCTTGATGGCCGAGTCAGGCCGGGGCTGGGCCCCTGCAGGGCAGGTGAAGCAAATGGGACTTCGTTCCGACGGCACCTGGAATCCGCTGATGGTCGCTAGGCTGGACAGAGATATGATTAAGTTGCTCTTTGTGGAGACTAATCTGGAGGCTAATATTCCAGCCAGGGGGAAGCACGGAGGATTTGGGCGAGAGTGATGAACACGAAGAAGGAAGAGAAGGACCACTTGAGGAAATGCTGTGGAGGGGTAAGGGACAGACTCCCAGGTTTTGAGATCAAGAAAAGAAATGGTGACATCAAGAGGAGCATCCGATATTAGGGAGAAGGTAATAATAATGATAATAGCTGATATTATTAGGCTGCAGCACTTGAGGGCAGGGGCTGGAGACAGGCATGCCCAGCGCTTGGCACAAGGCTGAGTCCTTGTTGTCACAACTCATGCCAGGCTTTCAATTTGACTGAATTGTCACCTCCACGCTAAGAAGGTGGAATAGGCCCCCAGTTTTGGCTATCAATTCTATTTTTATTTTGAATTGCCTCAGGCATCTACAAAAAACGAAGGGAATGATCTGAGAAACGTTCACATTCGCAACGCCTCCTTTTTAGCTTGAGAAATAAAGTGGTACAGATATTACCATGACCGCTGCTTTACAGGTGAGAAATGTGCGGGTGAGCACGGTTGAAACACATGCTCCAGGTCACCCGGCTCACATGTAAGGGCTGCGATATGAATACAGGCCTGTCAGTTCTCCATAGAGTTCGTGGCATTGCCGGGCCATCTGGGTGGAAGCTTTCAACAGGTAGATGGAGGTATACTACGTCCAACAGAGAGAGAACTCAGGGCTGGAAAAATGAACATGGGAGTTAGGCGCATACAAACCATGGTTGAAAGAATGGCAGTCAAAGGCAAGCAACAAAACCTGCGGTCTGAGGACACAGACTTGGGCTTGAGGGACGTGCCTTTTCAGAAGGAGGACAAAACCTAAGGAACTATTTTGAAACCCTGCCTGTTCACAGCATAAGTGCCCCACCTATTCCAGCCTGGAGTTCCCCTCCTTGTTCTTGGGAAAAGGACAGAGCTATGTGCTATCCAGGGAGTTCGTGTTCGGTGTATTTGGTGTATCCAGCAAGGGGTTGAGCCAGACATCGATACTTTGCATCATCGAATTCATAAAAATCCTGGAGGTGAAGACCCTATTTTCTCCCCCAGGCAGAATATCAAACGCAGCTCTATGCTGGTTGTATTGGGTGGCTGATATGCTTCTAGCTGAGAGTGGGCCCCCCACCACACAGAATGTGGACCACAGGGGTCCCAGAGTGCTGACTAGGTCTTTAGTGGGTTTGTAACGATTAGCGATGCTACCCGTGGAGGAAGCATCTCTTGGCTTCCCTGCCGGAGCAGAAGTTTTAGTTGCCTCAAGAGAGATGTAAGTATTCCAGAAAAAACCTCGTAAGTCTTTTGATAAGTATCCAAATCTCCTCAGGCCACCGCAGATCACAGGCTTTTGGGAACATTCCCAGTTAAGATCAAGTTTTTATTTTAAAATGCCTCTAGCAGTTTATTTGCAACTAGACTATCTGGGTGATGAAACATTTCTCAGGAAGGTGTTCTCCAGAAGCAGTTTGGCGATGTACCTTGAAGAAGGTTGGGACTTGCTGTATGGCAACTGCGCTTAGAGTTTTTTTAAACATTGAACCCATTTTGAAAGATCAGAGACACAGAAGTAGAGGCTATAGGAGCAGTTTGACTCTTTCAGATTCGTCTTCTCTATAACATCAGCTAAGCTAGTCGTGAAACTTAAACTTGACATCGTGGTGGTTTTCATGACATGAGCACCACAAAAAGATCCTCTTTTTGCAACTCTTAGAGTAGCTCCCTTCCAAGGCACGATTCCAGGAACTAGTCTGTTTCTCTCCACTCATTTCATCCTAACGCTGAATGGTTTGGGGGCCACTGTCATGCCAGGTATTTAGAGTAAATTTAATCATCATTATTCTCTTTGTAATCTGATTAGGTGTCTTCCAAATATCAAGACCAGGGTGGGGAGAAAGGTGAAGGGCCATACACAGATTTTGCAGTGCTCTGGCCCCAAAGTAGCAAGTTGATTGTCCAGAACTGTTTACACGACCCCACCCAAGAGTAACAGGATCAAAGGGTGTGTTCTCTTGTGTGTAAAGGACTGAATTCAATATTGACACGTAGAGACATTCCGGCTGTTTTCACAAAGGTGGAAATCACTGAAACCTCACACTGATGAAAAAAAGGGGACAATCACGATGCCCTTGGGTGAAGGAAGTTGTTTGAATGAATATGCAGGTAATTAGGTCTTAATCCTATTGTCTACTATTTGCTGGATGGTGAAAATCATTTTGTTGGAATATACTTATTTTCCATCCAGGGTTCACAAATACTGGGCAAAGGCTGTTGTAATGTAAACCTGGGTGTCTCCATCTGCAAATTATGTGGTGTTAGAAGAATACTCCCCTTCTCACTTCTTGGTTCTGGGGGCAGATGGAGAGACCTCTGCCGTGCGAAGACTCAGAGGCAACACCCGTCCCAAAGACCCACTGTTCATGCCAGACATACTCCATATCAAATTTCAAGAATGAATGATCTCAAGCCTCCCAATTATTTTCTGTAGAGTTAATACAGAAAACGTAGGGAGTAGGTTCATCTCCCTGAGGGTGCTTTGGGCATTTCCACACATTCTGCTCCCCTGAGTTTGCTCACTTTTCATTTCCTTGGTGTTACCCATATCACTGGTACGGAACTTAGTATCTTTCCCCTCTGGGTCTCCCTTCAAATGCCCAGCATCTGCCATCGTACCTTGGGCTTGACCATCAGTCAGTTAATATCGATGTTTCCTAAGCAAATGAGTGGCTAGTTTCACCTTTTGCCCTACTTAGGACCAGCATGGTCAGTCATGTGCATGTGCGCCAGGTCCTCTCACTTCACTGCTTTCCAACTCTTGCTGCCTGTTCAATCTCTTCCGACCCACTGGCGGGTGATTTGGAGATGTGTTGCAACTTGGGGGATCTGAGGCAGCGTAAGAACCAGAAAGTGCAGAATGGCTGTCAGAAGTCACCAGTGTGTGGTCAAATAAGCTGGGTGGTGGCTGGGGCTGAAGGACAAGTCAAGAGGGATTAGTCAGAAGAGTGTTAGATAAAAATAAGATGTTCACGTTTAGACACTTCTTTCCCTGCTATTTAATTTCTAGTTTGCTGTAGGTCAATTTATCCTCATAAATTGAATATAATCCTTGACTCATTTTAAGCTAAAGTTGATTTTATGGCTGTGATTTACTAAAGCTGTATTTTTTTTTTTGAAGATTTTACTTATTCATTTTTTAGAGAGAAAAGAAGGAAGGGAGAAAGAGAGGGTGGGAAACGCTAATGTGTGACGGCCTCTGGTCTGCAACCCAGGCATGTGCCCTGAGCAGGAATCGAACCTCGACTTCTTGGTTTGCAGGCCAATGCTCAATCCACTGAGCCATACTGGCCAGGGCATGTATTTTTTAATTAATCAGGGAATTTTTTTCTTTGTATTAGGCTATTTACATGTTTTTGGATGTACATCTTTTCACCTACCAGTTAGTGTGTGAGGGGTTTTAAATAAAAACATAGGCTAATATGCAACAGGTCAGAAGTATTTGTCTGCAAAAATTACTCAGTGGGTAAACTCTTGATGAGTCACCAGTAGAGAGACAGGAAGCCCAGTGAGCATAGAATTTCAAGATCACCACATCACTCAAAATGGGTACCCCCTGAAAAGATACAGGATTTCCAATACTGCTGGACTCTGGAGACAGAAGCTACCTTTGAGCCCATTCTCATTGTTAATGAGGAGGATGAAGTCAGTGTTGCGTTGGTACCAAAGTGCTCCTGACTTGGTCCCTGGTGTTCTTCAGTAAGAAATTATAGCCCTGGGTCAATTCTGTACTGTGCAACTGTCAGTTGACAGTACTCATCCTAATTGCCTCCCAAAGCAGTAGAAGGATGAAACCATAAAAAATATGTGAAGGAGATCTGGAAATTAAAAATTAGATGTAAGCTCTGGCTGGTGGACAGCGGATAGGTGCTGGCCTGCGAACCCAAAGGTCGCTGGTTCAATTCCCAGCCAGGGCACAGAACCAGGTTGCAAGCCAGGTCTCCAGCCAGGTCCCTAGCTCGAGGTAGGTGAAAGGCAACCATATATTGATGTTTCTCTCCCTCTCTCCCTCCCCCTCTCTCTAAAAATAATAAATAAAATCTTTAAAAACACCCAACTAGGTGTAACATGATATTGATTAAAGAACATTTTATTTGGAAGGCTGTAATGGGCCTAGCCGGCCTTGGACCAAAAGAGGTTAAAAGTCTCAACCGTCAAAGATTTACAATCTAGTTGGAATGCAAGGTGAGTACAAGCTAGGGGAGAAAAATGAAGTTATTATTCAAAGAACTATGCACAGTTTATGATATTTCAGTTACAGCGTTCCCAAGAAAAACGGTGTTTCGTGGGCAGGGGGCGAGGCATGTCCTCTCTGTGGCTTTTCCCCAATGGCTTAATACTGACAGTGGCAACAACCACTGCTAACAGCGTAAATGGAAAAACGGTATCTTATGATGGACGCTCTGTCTCTACCGCTTCCTGTCCAACTGTAGGTAAGCGAAGGTGGCGGATGGGCAGCGAACGCTGTGCCAAGGAAAAGCCAGTCTTCCAACCGTTCCGACTGTGCCGCCGCGGGTGGTGAGAGCCGCCTGACTTGCTCGATCACCTCCCAGGGCCCTAACACGGTTGCTGTTATTTCCACCCTCACCCCAAAGCTACCCAGGCTGCTCCCAGCTGACGCGGAGCCAGCAGGCCGTGCTGCACGGGGTGCACGTGGCAGCCGCGGGAGGCTCTGCCGGAGCCCCACCTTTCCCGGGCTCTGCGGCAGGAAGCCTCCGGCCCCGCCGGCGCGGGTTCCCCGGCTCTCCTGCAGGAGGCCACGCCCCACACAGGCCCCCATTGTGTCTCGGGGAACAGTGGCCCCGCAGTGTTACGCTGGCTGGCGCGCTGGAAAGGGAGGGATCGGCTCTCGCTCCCGCCACCCCAGGCCGGGGCGAGGAGGGGCGGCGGCGGACGGGCCCGGCGGCGCACCGGGCAGGTGGCAGGAGCGGGAACACGCGCTCTAGGGCCGCGCGGGCGCCGGGGCGCCGCACCTGGAGGCGGAGCCGAGCCCCGCAGCCCCGCTCCCGGGCGCGAAGCCCCGCCGCGCGGCGGTGCGCGTCGGCACGTGAGCCCGGGAGCGCCGGGGACTGGCAGCCGCGGCCCCATGGAGCACATCCGCACGCCCAAGGTCGGTGGCGCGGGCGCGGGCGGGCGGGCGCGGGCCGAGGGATGCGGAGCTGGCGGGCGGCCTAGCCTCCCCGCGGGGCGCTGGCCGAGTCTGCGACCCGGGAGGAGGAGGAGGAGGGGGGAGCGGCCTGAGCATCTCCCGGGCCCTGGGAGCTGCGTCCTTCTCTTGCCATCTCGCAGGCCTGAGGCTTGACTGATGCTGCGTCTAACCTCTCGCCCTTGGGGTGCGCAGTGGGCTGGGGGCGGACACGAGGGAACCCCAGTTGTCTGTGGAGCCGTGGGGTTGCTGATCTGCTGGTGAACGCTCTTTTCGGATGCCTCGCTGGGCTGTGGCTGCTCTCTCTCTCTCTCTCTCTCTGTCCGTCTGTCCATCTGTCTAATATTTCTGTTGGCTGTTCTGAGAAGTGGAAGCAAACCCAGCCTTCCTCCTGCCCGGTGCAGGTGATTGAGTTATGTGCAGGTGGGTTGAATGCACTGCATTCAGACCCACCCAACTCGCGGTCCGGATTCCCCATCCTCAGACTATCGGCTGCGGAGGACCATACACAGGGCCGATGATGGATACTCACTGCACGTTCAATATTCCCAATGCTTTCGTCCTCTTGCCTTTTCCGGCCTCTGGAGAGGAGAGGCCCGGGTATACATTCCTCCATGGGTGTGTGTGTTGAACGCTAGCCTTTGTTGCTCAGTGAAAACGATGGACCCCTGATCATTCCAGTTAAATGACACCGGAAATATCGACGGCTGGGCCGAACTTTCCAGCTCCTGGTGCACGAGGAGTAAAACTGAGAGCGAAGAGAAGACCCACATCCCTAATCAAAACTCTATAAACTAGTGCAAGAATTTATTTTGCAAACCTAATGGCTATCTCTTATCACTACCACCCCAGCTGCTTTCCTTCCCAGGGTGATTTCAGGTCCAAAATCGTGGCCCTTAGGTAAGTCAATGCTGGGCCTGCCAAGTGGTCAGAACGTGAGTGGCCTCAGGGACCCCACTCATCTCCTGAGGGCCATTGCTTACTGGTCTTTGTGAATCCAGCAAGAAGAGTTCATTTTTAAATTCTGAAATGGTTCCTAGGCACCTCTTTGTCGAAGTGGCTTTATAATAACCTCAGGTCGGTGGAAATTATTTTCATTTGCCAGAGACAGTCAGTTCCAACAGTAAATTTAAATTGTATTGATTTTGCCCAACGGAGTTAAATTGTTGCTTCACAATCAGGAAATTGTAAACGTAGAAGAGAGTGCCATCAACCACAGGATAGGTGGTTCAAAGCTTTCAGGGTTTAAGTGGTGCTAAATAATTTATTGCGGAATGATGAATTTAACTCATGGATTCTCTCTGCCCTTGCTAAGGGCACTCTTTCTTTGTCACGATGAAGGGGCCCTTGATAAGAATGATACCTGATGTGAATGTCAACAGCAAGAGTGGCAGGGTGACTTGGCAGTGGGTTCCATTTTCCTATAGAATATGAATTTGGGGAGTAAAAGCCTTTTCTAATCCATATTCATACTCACTTTGGACAAAGCTGTGTGTCACCCTGAGTGGCAAGCAATATTCTTTCTTATTCTTGCACCTGATTTTCCTTTACACCTTCTAAGCGGTGTAGTACTTCAAATCAGCAATCCCCTTCTATCAGGAAATGCAAAGAAGTGGGGAACATGGGGAATTCTCTGAAAGGTTATTGAATTGAGGGTCATTAACATTTAGGAAAAGGTAGGTGGAAAGAAAATAAGAAGCCTACAGAGGTGGGGTGGTCCTGATTCACTTACTCATTTATTTCATTTCATGAGCCTGTGCAAACCTTTCAGACACCAGACTCTGTTAGGACCGGGAACACTAAGCTTCCAGGAGCTCCAGTCTGAAAGAGAGGGCAGTTGTGAATCCCGACAGACGTATGTACAAGGGACAGAGGGCAAGGAGGGGAGAACGGATGGAAAATGAGCTCTACCAGAAAGGGCGAAGGAAACCATCTTAGAAGAATTGAGTCTTAACGTGCTAAGAGTCAAGAAGGACCGGGAGCATCCGGGACAGCTGTCATGCCATTGTGTGAATATGTTGGATTGTAATAAATCAATTACAACCCCCCAAAAGCTGAGGACCTTAGCAGTGATCAAGAGAGACGTGATAAATGACTCCCTGAAGCTAAGCAGCATCTCTTTTCATTTTACATTTTTAAGTGTGAAATGAATTTTCACTATGGAAATGAGAAAGGGAACAAGACTACTTATAGAGTGTGTTGCGAAACATAATTAGTGCTGGTCATACCCATGTTATTATGTGCTTCTACTATGCTCTCGGGTACTGGATAGGTGGCTTGCCTTAAATGTCATGATTTCACATCTTGGATGGCTTGTAAGGAGTATACACAGAGTTTATCTGGCCCAGTCTGGGTTTGAAATGGCTTTGACCCTGTGGGTAGCAGGGGTTTTATTTTAAGAGGAAAAGAATTGCGTGCATGTCCAACGTCCAGTTGCTTTCCCCTCATGGTGGAAGTCGTTCAATTAGTCTTCTAAATTCTGCACCATCCATCCCAGCCTCTTGTGTTCTGCTTCAGTCTCAGAAGAGTGCAGTTTAAGGAGACAGAGGCACATGAATAATCTGGGATGCTTTTGACTTGTTTCTTCTTGGGTGTGTGTTTAACTGAAGGCTCTAACAGAGCATGTGCTAAGTAGGGCATTTCTCATCTGGAAGGTTCCTCTACAAATGTTCCCAAGGCAAACTAATTTGCGACTGGGTTGAAGTGAGGGCACCAAGCATTACCTGGACTCATCACTGTGAAATTTTCAGTTTCTACTTTCACTGTCTAGCTTTCGGTACCACTCTGAAAACTTGCTAAGAAAATACCCTGCAGGGCTAATTTGGGTTCAGGTACTACTTTGTCGCAAGAAAAGGCTTCACTGGTAGCACAGTGGATAAGGCTCTGGCCTGCGAACCCAGAGGTCGCTGGTTGGATTCCCGGTCAGGGCACATAACCAGGTTGCAAACCAGGTCTCCAGCCTGGCTGCAGACAGGAGAAAGGCAACCCTACATTGATGTCTCGCTCCCTTTCTGCCCCTCTCCCTTCCCCTCTCTCTAAAAATAATAGATAATACCTTTAAAAAAAAAGAAGAAGAAGAAGAAAAGAAAAAACAAAAGGCTTCAGGGCTCCTTTGGTTTGGTCTTGAGTGTGATGCTCATGGGTCTAAGGATCCTGGTTAAGCGATACCTATTTTGTCTTTGTGGAACACAATTTCTCCTAATGTGTAAATTGGAGCTGTAAACTAGATTATGTGATGATCTTTTAAAGCAGATCTTCCTACACCACCCCTCTGTCTGAACCGCTGCTCAACCTCCTCACTCGTCCCCTAGTTTCTTCTTTGCACTCTTCTAATCCCTTCTCCACAGAGGGGGCCTGGGCCTGCTTTTTTGATCCCATTTGATCCTCTTACTTCCCTGCTCAAATTCTTGGGTGGCTTCCTTCTGTACCCAGGGCATAATGTGAGAATCCCTAGAGTGGCCTATACGGCTTTGTGTGGATGGGCCCAGCTTCATTCTGTGACAGTCTTCTCATTATTTACTATGCACTGATCACCACTGGCCTTGTGAGTTTCTCAAATGTGTCAGGTTATTTCCGACCTCAGGACCTTTGCACGGCTCTTTCTTTCATCATGGGAATAGTCTGGCCTCAGTCTTCAGCTGGCTAACTCTCTCATCCTGGAGATTAAGTGTAATTTCCTTTGAGAGGCTCTTGCTCAGTTTCTCATCTAGATCAGATTTGCCTGTTACGTTCTGTCACAAAACTCAGTGTTTCACGTCCTGCCCCTGGTTACAAGTTTTATGTTTATTTGAGCCATGATTTGTTTCATGTCAACTTCCCTTGCTAAACCAGTAGCCCTGTGAAGGTGAGGGTCACTCATGTATCCACGGCATGTAACCCAGTTGCTGGCACCAGGCAAGCACACACTAAGTACATTAATATTTGAATAATAGAAAAGATGAATAATTCTCAATTTCATCTCTTCATTTTTTAGCATTTGCTTTAGTAATCCAGACATTGTGTGCACTGTACCCATAACTAATTGCAGTATTGCACATCTTCTAATGGAACTAGTGTTAAGCACCTGTGAATGTAAGTATATTAGGTAAACTACATAGCATATACAATGATATGTATTTTGTGTTTCTATATAGTGCACCATTCAATGCTTTCTAGTACATTTGCCGTGTTGTACACCTCTCACCACTGGCCAATTCAGAGCATTTTCATTGCTCCTGAAAGAAACCAAGAACCTGTTTGCTTCCTCTGGCCCACAGCGATCACTAGTCTATCTTCTGTCTCTACTAGATTTGCCTAGTCTGGACATTTCCTCTCAGTGGAATAATGTAAGATCTGGCCTTTTGTGGCTTGCTTCTTTCATTTAGCGCAGTCTTTTCTAGTTCCTCCAAGTTGTGTCATGTATTAGTACTTCATGACTTTTTACATTCTATGGATATATGGCCTTCTGTTTATCCACTCATCAATTGGTGGGCATTGAAGTTGTTTACAGTTATTGATTGTTATGAACAGTATTGTTATGAGCACTCATGTACTTGTTTTTGTGTAAACGTAGGTTTTGAAGTCTCTGGGTATATCCCTAGAAGTGGAATTATTGGGTCATCTGGTAACTGTATGTTTAGTTTTTGAGAAAATCAGGATGACATCTTATATATTGTACAACTAAACCTTTCCTCTTCATATTGCATCCAACAATATGGAATGATTGATATAAAATACAGGGCCTGGGTACTCTGGAAATACTTGGTTAAATGGTGTGAATAGGTAGGGTTGCATCAAAAGGGAATCTAGATTTTGGTAGTTATACAGTTACACAGTTTTTTAGAAAATCAACGAGCATGAATGATATGACTTTAGATTCACTTCTGATTTGTAATAATAGGCCTTTTTCACAGTCATAAGAGCATGATTTTCTCTTATTGAATGTATCCACTGCTGCTTTGTGTTTGTGTACCTATAATATATAAAATATTAAGTATATATTATATATATATATAATATTAAGAATTCATCCACCTATTCATGTTTTAATAAATCCATATTATTTGTTTGACTATAGTTTGCTTAACACATCTCCACTATTAGGGATTTGGGTTTTGTGGCCCAGGTGCAAGTAACTGGTGCAATTTTCTTAGTGTATTTTTCTCAGTGTAGAATGAGAGTAGGAACAGTCTTATAAGTAAGTGTTTTATTGCATGGTGTATTTTAGTGTTTGAAAGCCTCTCCTATGGCCCAGGGTCTCAGCGAGAGTTTTACAGTCCCAGAAAGCAGAGGGGAAGACCTGGGCGCAGTATAGGGAAGTTCTTTCCCAGAATGCCATGTGTCTGTAGAAGAGAAATGAGTTCATTGCCTGGAAGAATAGCTGTGTGTAAGCAGGGTCTGGGTGACACTTCAGAAGACAGGGAGGCATTTCTGGCATCCCGGGGCAGAATGGACTGGAATTATGTTTGCATTTCTTCTGAGGCAGGTGCGCAGCTACCCCGAGATTCTTTCCTCTGATGCAGGGAGCTCACAGTGTGCCCTGGTAGTCCGTAATGACCATGGACAGCTCTCACGATGACGTTCTTTTCTGATACTTCGTCAGAAGCTGTCTCACTGCCGTTTTTAGTGATTGGGTCCAGCTCAGCCCTTTGGGATAGTCTGTACCTCAACTCTCCTTCCAGGAAGTGACCCTTCAAATATTTCATTCGACACCGGTCTTATTTCAATGACCCCTTTCCTCCTACCTGAGTCATTAGCCTAGTCGTGCCTGTTCCGGTGATCCCCCCACTCAGTGCCTTGATCTCAAGTCCCTTTACCACCCTGCCTGCTTTACTCAGAGAGTCACAAGAACGTATGATTGGTTAAGGCTTGGTTGACTTGGGAGAGAGTAATAGGTGATAACTCTTTTCCTGAGTGATCAGGTCTGTCCCAGAAGTATCGAGCCAATGGCAATATCATCGAAAGAGTTTGCACGGCCATGACTTTCGGGACAGACCGTGTATCACTGAGTCCCAGCTGCGTGGCCTTCTGGGGGGCTTACTATGGAAGAGAACCCCTGAAGCTGTCTCCACACGTTGTGCTGTGAACCGGTCTCTGCTGCTGTTTCCCTGAATGATGCTATCTTACACTTAACTTTGTTGAATATTATTTCACTGCATTTAGCCTATTACTTCATCCCTTACTTCTTTTTTTTTAAGATCCTGATACACATCTGCTATTTCTGTCAGTTTGGGAGCATTTGGTAATGAACTTACCCTCTATTACCTCATCCATAACCTTCTCTAAGGAATAAATTAGGCAAATGTGACTTCCTAGTGACTGAAGCCACTGGCCCCATCTCCCAGCATCTTGATTCTGATAACAGATGCACTAATTCTTTCAGTTTGATGTCATCGACCGCTTGATGAACATGTTTCCATCAACTCTTCAGTGAGCTCATTCAAAGAAAGAAATGAAGTCATCTATGGTGAAGACTGGTGAATCATTGCCCTCCTCGCTGATTGGTGGTTTCCTTTTCTAAGTTTGTACAGAATTCCATGCAAGAACCCACTTTTGAATCTTGCCTGGAATTAAGGTCAAACTCACCACCTTAGAGTTACAAAATTCCATATCATCCACTTGAAAATCCTGATCTCACTTGCGAGTTCTCCCTGTGATGGGAGAGCTCAGGGGAGTTGTGAGTGATTCACTTTCCCCATGCTATTCCCCATCATTATACCATCTGCACAAACTTTTTGTTTGCGTACAAAGTTAGGATCACCCCGTTCAATTTTATCATGCGCCTCTTTTAACTTCCTGTATTGTAATCTTTGGAAACATGCTGTTCAAAGATGATTTTCTCCTTCTATGTCAGTATCATTATCACATTAATCATTTCCCCAAAAGGCTATGACAACAATGTCACGATGAACGTCTTGTTTATTAATTATTATCTGCATAGGTGATCGCTCCCTTAGAATAGACCCTGACATGGAATTGTTGTGTCGCAGAGGTAAGCAATTTTACAGTTGATCTATGTTACCAAATAATTTTCCGGAAAGTTTTAGAAACATAGCATAGTGTCATTGTTGCTTTATTATTTTAAAAAATATTTTCTAACTTCAGGGAGGAATAACATCTTGTTATTTCATTGTATTTTTAATTACTAGTGAGGTCGATGTGTTTTCAAAGATACGTTTATTGACCATTTTGTTACTTTTCTGAATTACCTGTTTATATCTTTTTTCATTTTGATAATTGGTACTTGGAGTGTATCAATGGGTGAAAGTCATATTTGTGTCACCATTAAATGCTTCCCAGAGATACAATGAAGGAATGACACACCCTGAAACATGCCTGGGGAATGGTAAAGACATTAAACTGTAATCTTCTGTGTATGTCCACTTTATTTACTTATTAGTAGGTTTCAGCATTTCCCTTTGAACTTGTTTCACTAACTGGCTGGGTCTGGTCATCACTTCTGTCCTCTATCTGCAAGGACAACAGTGTCTGGAATGCTTGTTTTCACAGAGCAGTTGGACATACAGTATTTTCTCATCCTGATTTTTATTGGTTTTTCCATTCTGAACAGGACAAGCTGTGAAGTATGCGTGAAATTAAACCTCTTGACCAAACACACAAGATTCCATGGCTTTGTCCCATGTGCTGGTTCAGTTTTGGGTTCTTATATTTCGCTCAGAGGGAGTCCAAGCTCATTTTGTCCCCTATTTCTAGGCCAGGAACAGCCTAAACTATTTTTTCCTGGTGCCCTTTCCCCTGGTGGACAGCTAGTTGAAGCCTTTGGGAGTAAAAGCACTTCCCAGGACACAAGCCCGGCCCTTCCTCCCTGAGCCATTTAAAATAGTTTAAAAATAACCCTACTTAAAATTTTGTGGCAGGCTATGACAACTTTATAAAAATTGAATGTTTACTTTTCTCCTCTTTTGCATTTAGTAGAACAGCTTTATCAGAGATTCCCGGAGAAACCGATGTATCGGCAAGCTACTAAAGGAAGTTCCATTCTGTAGGGCCTGCTTTATACGGTACGGAGAATTCCACAGGTGCGGCTGACTCCCACCCAGGAGTGGACTGCCCTCCGGTCTGAGTGGTGGTGCATTAAGAAAGGGATTCTGCCTTTTTGAGCTAAGTGGATAGATTGAAAGACACCTTTCATGCATTTATTCACTGACCAGTACCTTCAACAAATGTTCCTTGCGTGCCTCCTCTATGGCAGGTTTTAGGCCCTGAACATCCAATGGTGAACAAGACAGACCAGGTTTCTGGTTTCATGGGACTTACATTGTAGAAAAGAATTAAAGAACAAAAAATAATACTGCAACTGTTTAGAACACTATATATATGTGTATATAGACAGGGTGAGGCAAAAGTAGGTTTATGGTTGTATGTGAAACAGTTTATTCTTGTGTTAATTATCATGTTATTATTATTAAGATTTTATTATTTTTATAGGTGAGGGCAGGGAGGGAGGAAGAAAAGGAGAGGGACATCAATGCATGGTTGCCTTTCAGCTACGAACCTAGCTGGAGACCTGGCTTGCAACCTGGTTATGTGCCCTGGCTGGGAATTGAACCAGCGACCTTTGGGTTGGCAGGCTGGCGCCTTATCCACTGTGCCACCAGCCAGGGCTATTGTATTATTTTTTTTTTTATACAAACAAATGTAAACCTTCTTTTGCTCCATTCTCTCTCTCTCTCTCTCTCTCTCTCTCTCTCTCTATATATATATATATATATATATATATATACACACACACACATATATATATATATTTGTTTGTTTTCTCATTGTAGGCCAAGACCTTAGGCAATCCTCATTAGAATATGTATTTGCCAGATCCTGCTACCCTTCCCACCCTAAGCTGAGGAGAAAGCCTAACTCCTAATATGCTCTTGGAAAGCTCTCCAGATTGTGGGGCTCCCTGGGACCCCCATCTCCTGTTCCATCTCCCCTCACACTCCCACCAGACTTCCCACCTCCTTGTCGACCCTTGAACTTGTCCCAGCAGTTCTGGGCAGGGGCCTTTCCTCTGTGGTTTTCTTATCCTGCTTTCAGGTTCCTTCCGAGCGCCTCCTGGCACATGGGTATTTGCTTATTGCCTGTTCCCCTGCCCACCATCCCCAGGCAGAGATTCCCCAGGTGAAGGTTCCTTGAGTGAATGAAGGTTCCCTGAGGACATGGTTTAATGTGCCGCTGTGTCCAGGCTTCCATATCTTCAGCCTTGGTTCTTCTTTTTCACATAATTATGCTACCATGAATTCAAAAGTTACTTTTCAAGAAAATGGAAGTATGACTTTCGATAGGAGTGTTAAACTTGGACTTGGTCCAAGCTCACCCTTTTAATTTTGCTTTAAAATTAAAAACCTTGTCACCAAAACTTGAACCCAAGGATGCTCAACAAATCACGTGGCGACTGACAGCCTGCAGAAACATTTTGTGCCGTAACTCGAGTTCACCCCCACAGTGTACCCTTCCACTGGCAGGGCGCTTGCATCTTGAGGAGTCTCAGATTTCCAAATAAAGAATGTTATGAAGAGCTATGTATTCCAACCACACCAGGAACATACTACCTAGAGCAAAGATAAATAAACTTGCCCAAAACTTCTCAGATTCTACACCACTGGGAAACTTCTACCCAGCGTGAAAATTGGATTTGAAATACACACACACACACACACACACACCCTCACCCTCTCTCTAATCTAGTTTAATGGTGCAGCTTTTAGTTTTACCTGCTGGCTGCGTTCACATCAGCTTTTAAAGACTGCTTGTTCAACTACAGCTGTGTACTACATCCCGGCTATGGAAAAAAGGAGCTGTCTCAGTTCCATTTTAGTTCCATGGCCTTTAGCTTTCACATTTGCTGATGAAAATTCCTTCTTTCTTTTTCATCTCCGTTTCTTGGACGTGCAACCACTCTCACAACTGAACATTCCTAACCTTCGTGTCTAAAAATGCAAACTCAAAAATAAAGCATTCCAAGTTCATCATATCTGGTTCTACCTAAATGCCCTCACATGTTTTGTTTTTTACCGTAGTGCTATTCATTTTCATTCACGGGGCTAACATTTTAGCACACACGTGTGCTAGGATACAGAGGTGATAAAAAAACGTAAAGATCCTGAAGTGGAAGATTGTATGTTGCTCTAAGATCATTGTTCTGGTCTGTTGTTTCAGGAAGCCAAAAAGTCAAGGACTCTGCATCCTAGTTCCTTTTCTTCTAGTAAGTGTGGGCCTATTGATTTTCATAGCGAGCAGGGAATCTTAGGGGAAAACTGGTGCCTTCCTTGAAAATATACAAGAGGGAAGGGAAAAAGTAATTTTAGAGTTGTTCATATGGAAAATAATACAATGAATAATAAATGATAAGACTTGCATAAACTGTGTTTCACATACCGCAAATGTCAACCTACCTTTGCCTCACCCTATATGTTCCTGGAAACCGTTAGCGTGCACAATAAAAATAGCATATCACGGGCAGTGTGGGACAACCAGGCAGTGGGTGGTAATGACCAGAGGGGTCACAGCAATCCAAAGGGTAGAGAAGGACCACTGCAGACTGAGCTGGCGGAGGAAAGGGGGAGTTAAGGAGGTGGGTCCTGGGGGTCGGCCGTGCTGTCTGTGCTGCTGAGCAGAGTCCTCAGTGTCCTTCATCTCTCAGGGCTGTTGGGGACAGGGCAGTAGTGCAGCCTCTTTGCTTTCTCCTCCTTTCCCAGAATGGGGCTGATGGGCCCCAGCGGGCTGTCCTGCAAGAGGAGGAGGAAAATGTGGTGCGGATCGTAGTCTGTCCTTGGAGGCTGGCCACGCAGGGCTGAGGCACGGGAATGTGTCCGTGAGCCAGAGCTGGGCCTTGCGCTGGGGGGCCGGGCTGTACCCCTCTGTCCTTGGCGCCCAGACTTGCCAGGGGACGGTGGGGTTGGGAGGGGGTACGTGACTTGCTTCTCTCCAGGCCCAGGCTGTCTCTTCTCTTTGGACCAGCTCTGAGTTCCATCTGGCACAACCTGGCCTGGGAAAAAATGTTTCCTTAGAGTTCCCCAAGTGCTGTGTAATATGTCAACTTCAGCAGCATTTTCGCATTGGGGAGGTATTTTTACAGGGAGATCATCGCCCTGATTTCCTGTGGCGCTTCCTAGGGAAGTCTTACTAGTGCATTACCTTTTCCTTTAATGACTCTTGTTCTTCGCCCAGCAGCTTGGATGGTCCGCGCCATACTTCTGCTCTCCAGGTCACAGTGGGCCCAGCTTCTGCTCTTCTTTATTTCCCGCCTGACATCCTTCTTCCTCCTTTTCTCTTTATGCGTGCCGATGGGAAGTGGTATTTTTGGTCGGGGTTATTTTAAGGTGGTGTTGAAATAAATCCTAGGTCTGTCCTCTTGTTTAAGAGAGCATGTTCTTTGAAGCCTACACATCAAGGGTCATCCTACCAAAATAAATTATATGAGCCCTGGGCAGAACTCTCAAGTGCCCGGAACTTTATTTACGACAGTTGGCTGCTGGCGCGATGTTTCTGGAGCCCGCTGGGCAAAAATGGGCTCCCTCTTCTCTCCTCTGCCTCTTCCAAGAATCCCCAGCGCCCATTTTTTAAGTAGCTATGGCTCCGCGTCACTACCTATTTTAGCTTTATTATCCTTCTTAGGGGGAGGTTTAAAGTGTGGTTAAGTATCAGTCCAACCTCCTGCTTTAACAATTGCACAGGTAGGTAGAACTCAACAACCTGCGCATTTATAGGCGTGCAAGACCAGCTGAGACCATCAGGGTAGTTTCTCCGTCTTGGCCTAAGCGGGATAAAAATATCCTTATCTACAGAGAAAATGTGACTGATTTTTCTTTCTTCCCTTAAAAGCGGATTTCGCAAAGTGTCCACTTTTCACAGAGTATAATCTTATTTCTTGCAATTATTGGGAGATTTCTAGATGGCTCAGAAATGTATAGAACTAACGTGCAGCGGGTGCTTCTGCTTTCCATGCAGAGAAAGGACTTACCTTTCCCAGCACATTGGGAAGTATGTCGGTTCTTTATTTTGGAAGCTGATACACTCTGTATCCCTCTTACATGCATATAAGACCAGAATCTTTATTCATTTTCATTGTCCTTTTGTGCAGCCAGCACAACCAAATCGCCTGGAGAGTTCTATCCCTCCTGAACGCCTGACCTGTGAAAATTAGATCAAGATGACGAGGATGAACTTTTCTCCCCATGTCTATCTGCCCCTGGTCCGCCCAAACCCCTTGGGTTATGATTCTGTTTCAAACTTTTAGTCTTTCCAGATCCCAAGTTTAGTTACCGCTGGCTCTGTCCAGGGAAAAGTGGGTGCTTGGGGTGGGGGTGAATTGGAAGGTGTGGGCTCTCTAGGCTAAGCAGATGCTGACAGAGGAAGAAACAGAAGGGAGGACCATGGTCCTACGTAGGGGGGTGACTGCTTGGGTACAGTGTGCAGGGCGTTGGCTGCCATCCTCGGCCCCTGTGAGGGGTCACACCTGCTCTGTTCTCGTCTGTGTGTTTCTGGGAAATGCAGCACATCTTTGCTTTGCTTGGGGGGCAGCAGGGGGCGATGCCTCCATCCCGCTGGGCGCGGGGGGGTGGGGAGGCTGGGTTGCGGGGACCATGGTGAGCGAGGTGTGCTGAACCCTTGGCCCGTCCCAGCCGGCCTGCCACTGACCGTTCCGGACACATGCTCCCGAAACTCCTGGTGGCGCAGGCCAAATGCCGTTGAGATGCCTTTCTTGCTACTAGCAGAGCAGCAACAGCGGGGTCAGGTCTCCTGCAGGCACTGCGGCTGGTTAGGGGCCTTTTGATGAACCTTCTGGGTACCGAGTACACACTCGACAAATGCATAACGTTAATAAAGGAATCAAACGGGCATCAACTGATGGATTTTCGTAGGGTTCTTTCCTAAGGACCTTGTGTTGAGAAAATAATTTAGCTTCATGGCAGGATACGTTTGAACAGAGTTACTTTTTTTTTTTTTCCAGGAAGCTTGAAAATAGGATTGTTTTCACGCAGTTTCAGTGTGTGTATCTCACAAACATGTGTCTCTGTGTTCTAGCAAAGGTCTTTTATGGATTTTATGAAGGGCTTGTATTTCTTTTGGTTGCATGGCATATATTTTTTTGGAGTGCACTTTGTGATTTGCTCTTCCCTCCGTATCTGACCTCTGAATAAATGGTCCTGGGAAAATACTTTCATTGGTTTTTACAGTTTTAAACAGATTAAATCCGGCTTTTGGTAGGATTGGTGTTCCTGATTTTTCTACTACACAGCTGGAATAGAAAACTCCTGAAGCTTCACAACTAACCTCTTCTATTTGTTTAAGCAACTGTATACAAGTAGGGAATAAAGTGCTTCTTTTAATTAGTTGTTTTTTTGTAAGCAAGTTGGTTGTATAACATTTTACAATATGATTTTGCTTGCCAGTTTTATTGAATTATGTAAGTTTAAGGTGGGTACAAGATAATGATTTGATGTATGTATATATGGCAAAATAATTAATAAGTTTAGTTAACATCCATCACTTCACATAGTAATTTTTTTTTCTCGAGAGGAGAACTTTTAAGATCTCTATTAGCCATTTTCAAATATACAACATAGAACTTAAAATGCTACTTTTTAAAATAGAAAATAAAATGGGTTTTTTCCCCTGCTACCATCACCGATTATAACAACTCTGATATTCTGAAGAATTATTAACTTTTTCTTGTGTCACTTTTTCTTGTGTTAAGGTACTTTGCAGCTATAATTGGGTCGTCCACCTTTGTTGAGTGCTCTCCTTTTTACGATGTTAACAGGCAAAATGAAGTCGCAGGCATGAGGGGATCGTTCAGTGGGAACAAGAGTCACATCTTGAAGTGGATTTATTGGTGATCACTGTGTACCAATAACTACTGGGATGTGCGATTTTCCTCCGACATAGTTATTCGGAGGTGGAATCATTCACTGTCCAGGAGCTGCGGATTCAGAGTTAACCCACCTTAGCAACACAGGGACACCTGCCATAAATAAAACCGATCCCAATTTCCAATAGGGAGGCGGTTGCTATAGTTGATGCAGGGCTGGTCACAAGTGAAACCTGGCTCCTGGAGCACTTTTCCCCACGCTGCTGCGGTCGTTGTCCCTTGTGACCTGCAACACACCCGCACTCAGCTCAATGCAGCGCCAGCTGGTCTGGGGCCACCTGGGGATCCAGGCCCCTCAGGCCGACCTGACACCCTGGGGCTCCGACCCTCTGGAGCAAGCAGGGGTCCAGGGCTTCACCAGGCTGCTGTGTACTGAGTTACTAGGCTTCGGCTTCGGCCAGAGCTTTTCCTGGTCGGCTAGATTACTCTCCAGTTGACGTATTTTGGAAAATGGAGGCTAGGCTTTTGAGCCACTGCCTCTCCTTACTCTGCAGGATCAGGCCGGGACGCAAGAGGTCAGGGGCAGGGGAGGTCTAGCCGGGAGACAGTGGGCCGACCATTTACATGCTGTTTCATCCTCTGTAAAATGGGATGACCGTGTCTCCCCTCCGGCGGGGGCTGCACTTGCTGTACGGATGACAGTTAGTACACTACGGTGCTCAGTAGAGCTCAGGGGAAGGCAGTGAGTAGCGTTATGGTTAGTACCTTCTCCAGGGAAGAAGTGGGTTGAAAACAGTCTGCCGTGGTTGCGCGTTCTTCTTTATCATCAGCTTTTCTGGAAAACAGCCTGACAGTGACTCTCAGCAGTTAGCTAGTGGCGGTGGTGGGGGAGGTCGGGGCACTGTTGTATGGCAGAACAGCATCACACCCCGGACCCTGGAGACGGCGGGGCGGCTTCCCGCCCCGGGAGCTTCCAGGCCAGGCTGTGTGGCCATCACCACCGTCTCTGGGATGTACCGGGAGGACACGCATTGTCGTGCGTTTAAACTGCCAGATGCAGAGTTTGGCTTGTACGCATCGTATGGGTCCTGCGTTCTGCTCACAACGGCACATTTTAGGAAAAATGAACTCTGCTTTTACTTTTAACCTTTCATTGTTAAGAGTAGTGTTGAGTTTGGTTTCCGCAGCAGTCCTCTTTGTCACCCGTGTCATTTTTCTGACCAGCGGTGTGGAAATTTCATGGGTGGGCACTAAGAAGTGAGATTAGTCTGTATGCCACATAGCCTGATGAGGATAGCTAGATAGTTAGATTTTAAAATGCTATGCTTTCAGGACTCAAGTTGGCATTCAGCTATAAACATACGTTTTTGCATAACTCTTTTTTAGTTTAATCTTAAAGAATTCTCTGAGCATCAAGATGAACTCCAGTACCTCTAAAAAGATGCAATCCGATGTCCTTGGTTAAAGAAAGGCCACCAAAGCACTTCCTTTCAAACAGTAAGCAGTGTGCTTCCTCGGGGGTGGGCATGTCCCTCTCTCTCCTTTGGGCCTTGAACATGGGGTCACAGAGCATCTGAGCCAGGGTTGGACCCTTGCTGCACCTCTTTCCATTGAGGCTGGCGCGTCCCCTGCTTGGGAAATCACCTGCATTTTGTCGGCCAGCCACCCGTCCGAGAGGCTGAATTTCTGGAGGGTTTAATATTAAGGCATCGCTGTGTGCATTTCCACTGCTGCTCCTTTGTGCGCTCTCTAGCTTCCCTCTACGGCTCCGCCGAGTTGGAACTGTGGCCTGTTAGCATGGAGAATGACATTATGTCCCGGTCAAGCCCTTTACAGACGTCAAAACCCGGAGTTGGTAACCCTGCACCCAGCTGTCCGGTTTCAAACTCAGACCCAGAACCGTAGCCCGGGCCTCCTGACTCAGAGACAAATATTTTATTTTACTCTTCATGTTGGTAGAGTCAGAAAATGTCATGATACCAAATTTAGCATGACAAACTATCTAGCTGCTTTTCTTAGATTAGAACATAAACTTGTCTTAGGTTTTGGCTGCTGCGGACGCTGTGATTTTCCCCTGTTCAGCAACCCTGGGTCTCTTCCTCCATATAGCAGTGATCTACAGCCTCATTGTGCGGCACCAAGGAAAGCCAGGGCTGAACGTTTTTCTTCTGTCCTTTCCAAGAGAAGCAACCCTACCTACCCTGCACTTTGGGCTTCTCGTCCTTTTCTTTCCCAGAGAGTCTGGGGCGCTCCTGGAACCCAGTACGTTTGTTCCTCACTTCAGCGCTGCACCTGCGGGGGACAAGGGCTCCTATCCTACCAACGTTGCAATGAGTCGGTGGCGCGGTGGGGAGCTGCGGGGTTCTTTTCCTGCCGTGATTTACGGGGGCCAGGGGAGGACGGAGCAGGACGTGTGACCCCCAGCTGGGTGTCCCGTTTCAGGCCTGGCATTGCTGTCCCGTGTTTCCGCTGAAGCTTTTCAGCTGGGCCTAGAAAAACTGATGGAATCTTTCTTCCTTTTTCTCCGGGATCCAACCCCAGCCAAGCAGGGAAGGCCACGAAAAGGCCTTTAAGCCAGGACACCGTGTTGTCCTCCACTGAGTCTGCATGATTCTCGCGTAGGCGTGACCCTTTTCACCCGTTTCTTCTCAGAACCAAACCCGGCGCAGCACGTGGGCAGCGTGTTGAGAGGAACGGGGCGCTTGGGGGGTCTCGCTTTCCTCGGTCCTGAGACTCCTGAATGCCTCTTTGGCCAGAGTTTGGGCACTTGGACCCCATGCCTGGGCTTTCTGTCTTTGAGTTTATCTCAAAGCATATTCCGGTAGTGCTTTGTGAATATAATTTTACAGCAGATTTTTGTCCTCTATTTGCAAATTCTCATTTTATGTGTGAAGTGGCTTACAAGAAGTGCTAAGGGATCGTTCTGAACATGTTGATGTTGAATAAATGACCTCAGAGGTATTCCCCAGTGCTCACCGCCTTCGTGACCTTGAGCTTTGGGTTAGACACCCCTTAGCTCCTGGCTGGGGAAACCTGTCCCGTCCCTCTAAGCATAATTGAAATGGGGATCGTGTAAGAACTTAATTCTTGGGGTTATTGAGGGGATTCGCTGAGCTTAGATATGCAAAGTGCACAGTGCCTAGCATAGAGCCAGGACTCTTAGAAGTTTTGGTGATTGCTTTTATTATTATTGCAGTAATTTTCACAGCAGCTCAATGACAGCTGGAATTGGCCTGATCCATGGGACGTTGGTGAAGTTACTTCGAACACCCCCATTGTATTCCCTTTGGAAGTCCAACCCTCTCCCCAGGATTCATGTCAACTTCCCTTGAGGGCTGCATTTTCACCCCTGGTACAATCTGCTTCCACTGGATTTGTTCAGGGTGTAGAAGGTTCCAGCAAACCTTGATGCCTCCCTGGGTCGTGACACAGCCATTCGGAGTTGAGGCTACCCCTTCCTCCATTGCACGGCCCTGTCCACCTCATCGAGACATCCTCGGAAGGTCTGGGGCCCAGGGAAGGTTCATAAAGCCAAAAGCTGATAGGAGACTCTTCCTTTCCCCCCCTGGTTTGTCACCCCAGCACTTCACCACCTAACCCAACAACGCTTAACATGAGGTGTCCAAATTTTCTAAACTACACCGAAAGAGCCACAGTGTTTATGTTTGAATTATGGAACCAGGGGTGATTTTCTTTCCTTCCTTCTATATTTCTGAATCTTAAAAACCTCCCATGAATCAGCATATGCTTCCAAATTTTTGCCAAGTTTTGTAAGCTGGAGGAGACAGCTTCTTGGGATGAGGGAGACTTCAGCATACACGGGGGAAATCCTTGCCCCGTGGGCCCTCTCCTCTAATCCGTTAAAACATATCCCTCACGGATTTATCCTGCGTGCATCTCAACTTGACATGCCCCCCGTTGGCATCATTAGTAGGCTTCTTTCTTGAACCCGTCTTGACATGCCCGTTGCTTCTGGAAAGTTCTTTGTGGCCATCGGCTGCTTTGGGGTGGAGTCTGAGAGCCAGGCTGCCTGCTCTGGCTTCTGCCCAGTCTGAGCTCACTTCTGCAGGGACCCAGGCCTCTGCTCACTCCCCCAGCTGCTGCGTGACGGCTTCTGATGCCTACGCTCTCAGGTCCCCACGTCTGCCACGTTACTGCCCTCCATGGGTCTTGCCTTATTTGATGTCTCAGCTCCTTCTCGCTTAGGCCAATGCGTCTGCACACTCTTGACATCATGCTCTTCATATCTTATCCTGACTGGCCATTCCTTCCGAGTTTGCTTCTCTGATTCCTTCTCTTTCATGCAGCCTTTAAATGTTGGATTCCCTCAGGTCTCTTCTCTTCTCCCTCTCCATGCTCTCGCTGGGTAACCTCTTTTGGTCCCCTGGTTTCTAAGACCATTTATATGCCAATGACTACACACTCAACTGCGTTCTAGCAAATCTGGGGTGTCAGTGACTGTAACGTGCACCGAGATGTTATGTACCGCAAGGAAAGACATAAAGCACTTCCCATTAAATGACACAATGGCTTCTTACCTTCTTAATTATAAGATGTGCTGTTTTCAGAAGTGTCAGAACGTGAGAAGTGGGCACCCAAGAATGAATGATGGATTGTAGTACGGTTTGCATACATGAGTGTTCAGAGGGTGAATACTTCGTGCCTTAAGCAGGGTGCTCCTAGGATCCTGCAAATGAGTTGCAGTTCCTTTGTCTAGGGAGGCTGCTAGTTTCCCTCTCTTTCCATCTCTCCCCAAGTTTGAAAGAGGCCTTATTACCATACGGTTATCATAGGTGTCAGTGCAGTAGGATTAATTAATTGATCAATGAAGGGGAAAGACTGAGCCTGTGGATCTTCAAGATGGTGGCAAAATTCCTGAGATTTACTTCATTTTATCTAGAGTTGTCGGGTTTTCAGGCCACAGTCAACGAAGCCCTGGTTCCCTTAGTGGAAATCACGTGGTGGAACTGAGCGGGCCCCTCCCCCCAGATCTTCACAGAAGATCTCAGACAACTACATTTTTATTCTTATTACAACACTGGGGAATCATGCTCTTGGTGTTGCCCTGTTTTCGGTTTCTTTATTCCCTTCTTTACTTCAGAATTGCCTTTGACAGCTGTGGGACCTGTAAGAACCAGTGCCAACTTTTGAAATGTGATTTTCCTGCACTGGTCTCTAAAGTTAGCATGAAGACATGGAAAAAAATCTCATTAAGTGTTCTAATCTCTGACCATCTGCAGTTCTTGCTCAGTCCTACTGAAGTTTTCTAAAAATAATCTAAGTGATATAGATTCCTGCACTTCGTGGGGAGAATAAGTCATACTAAATATTTTTGTCTCAAAATATTATTTTACATTCCATATAATTATCTCAGTAAAGCTTTGCTTGGTTAGTTCTAAGTGCTGGTAAAATTAGTTAATCTTCATTTTTAGATCTTATTAACTGGTATATCACCCCTAAACCAATGCTTAATTTAGTTAGCATGCAAATTAGTTTTTTCCCATAGAAATGTTCCAAAAATAATATATCCCCTTGCTTCTCTCTTCCCACAACTCTGTTTCATAATATCCTTGTTGTAGTTAGATTAAAATAGAATGTTTAATGACAAATGTTTAAATAAAATAATCCAATCACATGGGAATTGAAAAATATTCTCCTTTGAAACTCCTGGGTCAAAAAAGAAAAAGAAAAAAAAAAAAAAACACAAAAAAACCCTCCATTATGGTCTATGTAGAAAGTAAGAATGAAAAAACATGCATCCAAAGATTGACTTAGAGGAAAATGATTGGATTTACCATTTTTGTCACTAAACAAAAAATAAAAATGAGCTGCCTATTAAACTTGAAAGTTTGGAAATGAACGAAGAAACACAAAACATATGTATTAACAAGCACAAGCCAAAATTAATGATTAGAAAATAGAAAAATTATTAAAATAGTAAGTCCAAGACCTGTTACTTTGAAGAAAAATCTTTGCCCATCCAACCACAGAATGGAAGAAAAACAAGAGAAGAGGTGGAGAGATTCACCAACAGGTAAGAATGAAAACATTGTGAGAATTTGAAAATCACCAATTTGAAGATAATTTGTAAATAAAATGTCAAAATGAGATTTAGTAAGAAATGGAAATATTGAATGATGGCTTTTTAACCATAGAAAAAATTGAAATGATTATTAAAGAATCCTTTTTGTATAAAGAAGTGTCTGTAGCCCTGGCTGGTATGGCTCAGTTGGTTGGAACATTGTCCCATAGACTGGAAGGCTGGGAATTTGATTCCTGGTCAGGGCACACTCCTAGTTTGCAGGTTCGGTCCCCAGTCAGGGTACATACAAGAGGCAACTGGTCATTGTTTGTCTCACAAGTCAATGTTTTTCTCCTTTTCTCTCTCCCTCCTGTCCTTTCTTTCTAAAATCAATAAGCATGCCCTTGGGTGTCTGTATTTGTTTCAAATAATAAATAATTTGCATGTTGAAATCTTTCTAATTAATGGATATAATCATAACCAAGTGAATTCATGTCATAAAAGTAGCACAAACAGGGTAGCGTATGCCAGCCTCTCTTAAAAGCAAAAATACAAAAAACAAGAATGAAAACTGTACAGAATAATTACCACAGGTAAAATGTAAGCGATATCAGAATATCAATATACAATTCCCAAGTTGGTCCTATACCAAGAATCTAACACTTCTTTAAAAATTAAGAAATCTACTGCTATTATTGATAACACAGTACTAAAGTAAAAAGCAAATATTCATCCAAATTCTATTAAAATGGGATTTATTTATTGCTGATTTTTAAAAATCAAAACTCTTAATGAAACTAAGAATAAGTCACTTCTACAATTTGATAAAAAATATCCACATCAAACCCAATGGTGAAATAGTAGGAGTGTTCCCATCAAAAATGGGTGCACATGAAAAGTTACACCACATTATTAGTCATCAGGGAAATGCACATCAAAATCACGATGAGGTGCCATCTTACACCTGGTAGGATGGCAATAATCAAGAAGTGATTATGATAAGTGTTGATAAATATGTGGAAAAATTGGAACCCTCATACATGGTGTTGGGAACATAATATGATACAGCCACTTTGGGAAGCAGTCCTGGAGTTCGTAGAAAGGTTAAACAAAGAGTTACCATCTGACCCAGAGATTCCATTCCTAGGAATATGAAGGTATCCAGCCAAGTAATATGAAAAATAGACATTTATTGAAGAAAATACAAGATACAAGAAACATTGTACACAGGACAATGATGCCTCAGTCCCCTTCAAAGTAGGCACCTTGGGACCTACTCCTGGGACCAGTTCTGCCAATTACCATTAGCTATCCCATCATAGTTTTTGAATCTCAGCAATGGTCTGAAATCTCTTCCCTTTCAAAGGTGATTTTAATTTTGAGAAAAGCCAGAAGTCGCAAGGCACCATATCCGGGCTGTTGTGGGACTGAGACACCTGAGTGATTGGATGTTTCACCAAAACACCCTGCAGGAGATGTGATGCAAGAATGGGTGCATTGTTTTGATGAAGTTGCCCATCACCAGTTGCCCATCACCGCAGCCTTCTGAATCATCCAGATGATTTCCATGGGAGAATGTTCAAGCTTAATGCACAGTCATACATCTACTTGCTCAGTCATTCTGAATGCAATGGCCACACAGTACACATGCTCATTCCAGTCCACTCTCCCCAGCTGCTGGGTTGCATCGATGTCGCGCAAACCATTCTCGTTATATTAACAGTGGGTAGACTTTTTCCGGACAGGCCTCAATATACATATATTTATTTCCAAGAGAAATGAAAACGTATGTCCTCAGACACACTTGTACAAGAATGTACATAGCAGCAATATTCACAATAGCTGAAAAGTGAGAACAACCCAAATGTCTGTCAACTGACAAACAGGTAACTAAAATGTGATATAGCCATTCAATGGAATATTACTTGGCAAGGAAAAAGAATGAAGTACTAATACATTCTATAAATGGATACATTTGCATTAAAACACAGATTGAGAACAGCATGCTAAGTTAAAGAAAGTATGACATATTCCATTTACGTGACATGTCAAGAGCAGACCAGATGGATGTAATACAACAATAAAATTTAAAAAAAAAACAACAACAGACCCATCCACAGAGATAGGAACTAGATTGATGGTTGCCTGGCACTGAGGTATTTGGGGGAGACTGCCCATGGGTGCCCATTTTTTATTGCGTGGGCTGATGAAAATGCTTTACAGTTGATTGTGGCAACATTTGCGCAATGTTGACACGTACGATGCGGTGAATATACTTAAAACCATTGAATAGTCTACCTTAAATGGGTGAATTGCATGGAATGTGAATTCTTTTTCAATAAAGCTTTCATTGAAAAAATAAAAAACAACACAAGAATAACTGCTGTCACCACTGGGACTTTGAAGGTCTAGTTCATGTCATTAAACACGGAGAAAAAGAGGTATAAATACTGGAGAGAAAGAGATAAATTATTATGGAGAGTATTATTTTCTACTCAGAAAATCCAGGTAACTTTATTGAAAAAATGAATGGAACCAATAAAAGGGCTTATTAAAAAGGCAGTTATAAAACACATAAAAATCAGGCCTTAGACTACTCTCCTTACTATGTAAATTGTTGATAAATGTATAAGAAGTGGTAATTACCTAGTAGGAAAGTAAGTAAGCCAATGATATGAAGATTATTTACAAAAGAGACCCAGGATGAGCACCCATGTAAAGAAATGTGGAGCGTATCAGTAACAAAAGAAATACCTTTAAAAACCATAAGCTGAGAGCTTCTTGATGAACATCTTTGTGGTGTTCATTTTATGGCAGTGAATCATAGCCGTTGACAAGGCCTTGGGAATGATGCAGCCACCCGGGGGCAAAAATGTCCTAAATACCTAATCCTTTATTAACCTCTTTGGATAATCAGGAAATTGGGAAGAAGCAGAATAGGACCCAGAAGGCTGGTTCGGTTCTAAGGGCTCAGAGAAGATAGGCGATGGGTGTCTTGAGTGCTGTTTGCCCTTGGAGTTGTCCTGAGCTAATGTTCATGAGGTGGGATGCCCACCTGGGTCCCCTCTGGAGCAGTTGAGAAGCTTTGGCTTTTTCAATTCCAATTAGACCACAGCTTCTCCACAGGGCTAAGACTGGAGCAATACGATTCCTAGTCCCTAAGCTGCCTCATGGGAGCAAGGAACCGTCCCGACGTGAAGGGTGAGGACCGGCCAGCGTCTGCCTGCAGTTTCTGCTCATCCCGTAGAACTTGTCCCGTCACCCCCATTGCATTGCATATGGGAATGATCCTAATGCATACACCCTTGAATTGCTCTGCACGCATGAGATGTACGTTTCATGAAAATGCTGTCCGAGAAATCACTCTGAACAGTTCAAAATAGCTCAATGGTGAGAATTCCATGTCCTAGGCAGATTTTATTATAATTGAATGTGAGCATCTTGATTTGGGAAGCTTTCCTGCAAACACGCAGAACATTTCTTTGATACTTTTTGGTCCCAGATGTGATTTTTATTTCCTGCCTTGAGACAATTTCTACAATCGAGAAACACATAGCAAAGTACATTGTTTCCTTTTTAATAGAAAGTAATGTATACATAGTTAATTGTGTAAATAAAGGAACTTGGAGGCATACACTTCCTGCCTTAAACCAGAATTGTATAATTATAGTGAAATGAAAATGCTGACCTATTTAAAACACAGAAAGGGTAACCTTAAAGAATCGGTTCTGCAAATCTTTTGCAGTACATTTAAGATTATATTTAAATACTTGGTGATTTTTTAATATTTTGATATGCAGATTCATGTTCTGATCTATTAATTTGCTGGGCAAATTTTATTCTCATTGGGAAAAATTTTTGAAATTGTATTTTGGATGAAGTCCAAGGTTATCTGCCTGTTATTTATTTTCGAGCTGTAACTAACTCTGTCAAACCCATTTTCCTAGGTCGAAAATGTCCGATTGGTAGATCGAATATCTTCTAAAAAAGCAACCCTGGGGACTTTGTACTTGACGGCTACTCATGTCATATTCGTGGAAAATTCACCTGACACGAGAAAAGAAACATGGGTACGCATTCTTTATTTGGAACTTGACGTTGTTTGAAGTGAAAAGTTCAGTTCTCCACTGTTCTGGTTGTCCCCAGGGTGACGTGGGTGGGCTTTTGGTGTTGGGTGTTCGAACTGTTTTGGGAACGTGACCTTTGCCCTTTTCTGTCCAGAGTCAAATCAACATCTGCTTACTCATTTTACACACTAATTATTTGGCCATCACCACAGAGGAACCTAGAAATAGCCAGAGATACAAGTGGTTTTGAGGAGAGATTCAATCAGGTCAGTACACTCGATGCTGTCATTTTATACTGTTATCTCCACTTTTTTGATCATTTAAAAACCAGAAAAGGGAAGGAAAGCTAGGGGAGAGTCCTAGCCTCAGGTATTTCTGCTACTGGATGGCTACTTCTGATTTTGTGTAACCAGCTCACCGTGACGTCATGACAGGCCAGAATCCCTGACTTGTAGATTTGGCCTCTTCTGCATCCACAGACATCGTTACATTTTCAGCGGAAGGTGGCAGGTCCCCCTTACTGGGGAGGAATTTAAGGAATGAAATGCTGCCCCTTGAGGACTCAGCAGAGACCCTTCTGGAACAACCAAGATGCCCTTCAGCCTGATTTCCTTTGGAATAAACCCCCTCTGCAGCCTGCCTGACCCGCCACAGCTTAGAAAGCCCGTGCAAACGGCTGTTGGACCTGAGCTTTCCATGCGGACTCCAGGAGCATGGTGGTCCCTCCCAGCGAGTCATCCCCAGCTTTTGTTGATGGCAAGGTTTATTTTGTTAACCTCTCGTGACCTTAACTGCAGCCATCAACCGCAATCAGCACTGGACCACCACCATGTCCCCTTACCGGGACTTGGGCAAAATGGCATGCCGAACGGGCGGCTTGGGATAATGAGCCTGAGCATCAGAAATCTTGGCGTTGAAAAGGAAGGTGATACATTTAGGCAGTTGGTTCTTTCCCCAAACACCTCGGTTCTTGTTCTCTGAGCCCAGGTGCTGAGCCAGCCGAGGAGGGGGGAGCGTTGCTTGTCCGTCCGTGTGGCTCGGGGATCCGGGTCACCCGCTCTCCTGCCCATCAGCTGTCTGTGCTGAGCTTATCCGTGTTAACTTTCGGTTGCAGATTCTTCACAGCCAGATCTCCACCATTGAAAAGCAGGCGACCACGGCTACGGGATGCCATCTGCTTATTCGCTGTAAGAACTTTCAGCTCTTGCAACTCGTCGTTCCGCAGGAGAGGGACTGCCATGATGTGTACGTCTCTCTGATACGCCTTACAAGGCCAGGTAGGGTATCGGAGCTCTGCCTTTCATACGGACCCCCTCTTACGATCACGTGCAAGACGTGTGTACAGTGCGTGAGAACCATACGGTGTTCGGGCAGTCATAGGCTAGCCCACCTCACATGGGGCCAGGAAACCTGAGTATAGTAGGCCAGTGGCTGTTCAGAGTACTACGGAGCAGTTAAATCTCCTAAACAGGGCCTCCTGGGGTGTCCTGAGCAGGGGTTTGGTGCATTTGTGGAGTATGTGTTCTCAGTGACTCTCCTGCCCCCTCAGATTTCTAGCCTGTGACACCCTTCCACAGCAGCTAGTCTCCCTGCGTGGCTTGTGTGAGCTGTGGGTTCTTTTGCATAAAAGAAATACACATCTAAGTTGCTTGGGGGGATACAGTGAAAAGAGGTCGCTTATGTAGAAGTCACATCCATGGCAGTGTTACCCAGAAGTCATGGGCGAGGAAGTAGGACAGGAGCGTGTAGCTGCTTTGCTGAATGCTTTGTGATTTGGGACAAAAAGTTTGGTTTCTTATGCGCCGACCGTTTCATCTGCCGACAGCTAAGGGCTAAAGTTAGGTAACGGAATCGATGCCAGGGAGCTGTCTGAGCCTGGTGATCCTCGCTCCTCTTCCAAGGCAGCCAGTTGAAGCTTGTTCATCGTACCGTGTTGAAAAGAACTGCAGCGTTAGCCAGGAAGGAGGCTGAACTGTTCGGAGGCAGCGCTATAATTGGAACAGAGGTCTGGGAAGATGTACATTGGATTGTAAGTGGCCGAGAATTCGAGAAGCCCTATGGGCCAGCAGCTTGTGTGTCGCTGATTAATGGATGATGCACTGGATGATGAATGTGCTCTGACCAGATTAATGTGATTTAGGAATAGCCCAGGGACCTGGGAAAGGGCTAAGTGGCTCCAAGATCCAAGGGGCAGTGAGGGCTCTGGCCGCTGGTGACAGTGAGCTCCAGGACTCACAGTGTGAGGGTCCTTTGGGGAGTAAAGTCAGTATTCCCCTGATTTTAAAAATACACACTTTTTTTTTTTAAGGATGAAGCTTTGAGAGTAAGGTAGTAGACACAGCCAGGGATCAAAAAGGAAACCAGAGTCATGGACTGAATTGAAGCTGTTACCTTGGGAAGATCTTTAAAAGCTACCAGCATTTGGAAATGTTGGAATTAGAAATGACAGTTTACATAAAACACAGCACTTTACTAAGTGTGGGAAGATGAAGTAGAATCCGAGCAGTTTCACCGTTTAGCATCACAGATGATGCTAAAGTGAGGACAGATTGTCACCTATAACCTTGGAAACGGGGTTTTGCATCTGGGTGGAGGTGGGGAAAGGCTGAGGGGGTGGCTTATTAGAATCATCCAAGGACCTTTCACAAAATACACTTTTACCCTCCTCTTGGTATATAAGAGAGGTGCGTGTGTATTATACTTTAAATTCTAGCGCTACAATATGGCTCCGTGCTTAGTCACCAACACAAATTACTTATGGACACAGCTAACCCAGGGCCTATAGAGGACATGGTTTTGTTTGTTTGTTTGTTTGTTTGTTTAAATAACAAAAGAAAAAAAAAACATTCGAGAATCCATTTAAGTCAAGGCTTGACTTAAAAGGAGATGTTTTCAAAGCCCTTCCCTGAATTAGGATTTCTGGGATAAGAGTAAATCAGATGACTAAAAAAATTGGCAAGATTTTATTGGTTTGCCTTCTGTATGAATTGAGATTGGTAAGATCCCAGTAAAATAATAATAATACTATAGCCAAATTCAGTAAGTTCCTTAATTCTCAGTAAAGAAATAACTTAGGATAAAATGATAGTATGGGCCAAGTGAGAAAATAAGTTAACCTCATGGACCCAAAGTATTAATTAGGATACACAGTTTTCTGATGAAAAGATCCCTGTTTCTCAGAGGGCTTCTGTTTGGCCCATCTTCTCTCTTTTTCCTCCAGTTTGCTTCCTGCCGCTTATTTTTGTATCAATTATCTTTCCTTCTGTACAGGTCTCATTGTCTTTATTTTAAGTATGCAAAATCCAGTAACAGCTGTTTTGTCTTCTTGAAAACCTTTTTCAGTGGTTTGCAAGTTCACTTATTTTAAATTGCCCGAATGAAGCAGACCATCTGGAGCAATTTGGCTTTCAGTTATTACTTTTAGTTCTGAAATACCCACATTTCTGTGTCCTTCTCATGACTTTTTCCTTCCCTCACCCACCCTTCCCAGGCCACGGATGCTCATTCATATGGTTTTCCTTTCAGTTTTTTGGTTTTTTTTATTGTGTAAGGGAAACAACCAATGTTATGATTGTGTATTCTTCAGTTTTCACATTGGTTGTTACAAGTTTCCTATTGACTTTTAAAGTCCTTTTGATTCAATACTAAATTACTTTGTTCCTTCCAAATGATCTATAATAAGAGAGCATGGCCCCTGAATATTGTTTTCATAAGCTTTAACTCGATGCCTAGGAAGCAAACTGGTTACTTTTCTTTTTCCCTGAGTTCTTTGTTTCACCCACAACTGTCCTCTCAATCACCCTTCCCCTTTCTGTGGGCGTGGGACTCCCAGATGAAAGAGGTTCCTCTTGACAGCTATGTCTTCCCCAGGAAGCAGGTGGAGGGACCGCCTGTGAGTGTGGAGTTGACCAGAGCCACCGCTGATGGCAGTGATGCATGCGTCCCTGTGTTAATGATGCACAGCAGGGCTAAAGCAGGAGAGAAGAATGCCAGTCCGCCCTCTAAGCCCGGGTCAGCCCCAGCTGTCCACTGAGCCCTGAGACACTGACTTGACTTTTCTAGAAGCTTCGCCAAAGTGCTGTGCATTCTGAATTGAATATGGAGTGTTAGAAATTGTCATTTTTTTTTTCCTCCAAAAGAGTAAAATCTTCCAGTCTGTCTTTAACAATTACCTGATTTAAGTGGGTCGATAAAGGAAATAAGAGAGTAATTTACACTTAACTTTTTCAGGGAAAACATTTTAATTTGAGGTGCGCATGCTGTTTGTTTCTCATCTAAGGCACATTGAGTATTTTTGCTTCCGTATCCTCCTAGTAATCAGATTCTGGGGTTGCGGCCGGGTCTTGGGGTGAGGCTTGTGGTCACTGACAGCTAACACGAGACTGATGGCGCCCGGGTGTGGTAGCCTAGACTTGGTGATGTGAAAAGCCAATGGAGTTAAAAACACATCTGTGTTGAGAGTGGGTGACAAATCAGGGATTGGACCTTCCTCAAGGAGATATGTTTTCTAAGTTCAGATTCTGTAAAGACTGGGGATTTCTCTCGCCCTCCTCTTATTTTTAACTTACTTCCCAGCACTTAACTAAACATTCTGCAAGGTATTTTGCAGGAGAATGCGGGGGAAAAATTCATTACAATTTTATGATTGTGTTAATAGTACCTTTTAATTTCCCCGGGTGGGCATTCCTTAGCCGGAGGCCTCTAGGTCAGAAGCTTGCCCACTTCTGAAAAGTAACCAGTTTGCTTCCTAGGCATCGAGTTAAAGCTTATGAAAACAATATTCAGGGGCCATGCTCTCTTAACAGCACTGTGCTTTGGCTGATAAATGTAGGTGGGTTTCTCCCCCCTCCTGGAATTTTACCTAAAGTGGACTGGAGCTATGGTTGATCACCCTCTTCCTTAAAAAAATACCAAAAGCAAAAATTTCGTAAGTCCATTCGAATGTCTCCCAACTCAAGAGGGACCTTCTGACTGCCCGTTACAAGTTATTCTTGCTTTAATTTTTACAGTTTTCTTGCCCCTTCCCAATGACCGCACGCGGGATCCTATGCATGGACAGCTATCATTAGCCAGACTATAGTTCTTCTACCTTGAAGCCTACTTGTAAATATTTCACCAAGGGAACCAAACTTCCGTTATTGCTCCGTATTCGTAGCTCTTCTCCCCTTCCGGGGACCGAGGTTCTCTCAAGAGACTCTTTTGGCCTCTTCATCAAGTTGCGGTTAACCGGGTGGCCCCCGAAGCCTGACTCATGAAAATGCTACTTAGGATGGAAAAGATGTGTCACTGCAAAGACAGCCGTTCCCAGAACGGAGTCTCGGTTTCACACGCCGGCTGCTCGGTTAGCTGAGATGACAAGGCACTCGTGCCACTGAGGGTGGCTGCCCTGTGGTCATGTGTGCCCGTGCCTGTACATGTATGTTCTCTGATTGGCTGACACCCCCGCGATTCCAGATTTTGAGGTTTAGAAATACGGCCTCCAGTGAGACTGAACTAGCACGTGTCTCATCTCACAGGGGGGGCACCTCATCCTTCGATCTTCACGGCCTCAGAAAAAGTGTGTGGACAAGTCCGGTACTTCAAACATGAGCCTCCTCTTTCTTCTTCCTTGTCAAAGCACGATCTCAGTAGTAGTCGCGCTGCACGGGCAACGGAGTTTTGATGTCAAGCTGCCTGTGTGTGGCCAAGAGATTCTTTCCAGGGTTCCCAGGTCCAGGGCCTTCAGGAGCATTAACTGTCCACACGGATGCTCCAGCAGATTAAGGCATAAATGTGGGACCTGAGAAAACTGTGAGGAGGAAAAAAAATATTGGAGAAAAACAGGGTGAGAAAGGATGTGGACCAAGGAGAGGAAAGATGCAAAAGTGGTCCCCCTGGACAGAAGAGAGAAGGATGTGCCTTGGAGGAGCAGTGTCTGGAATGGTTAGGAGCGTGTATTGATCAGCCAGATTGCCTCTTTATACCCAGACTCCCCGGTGACTAGCTGTGTGACCTTCCTCAGCCATCCTAGGCCTCAGATTTCTCCCCATAAAAGGAGGCCCATCACGGTGCCCACTAGATGGGCTGATACGTTAGTAGAACAAATCTAAGATGAAACAAGGGCGTGGTGAGTGATCAGCCACGATTTATAATCACCAGAAGTTCCAATAAGGCAGCCACTGGGACTTCCCGAGACAGTACAGAACAAAACATACAGGGTATCATGTGTTCAGTTTTATATTCTGTGCATGTTGAAATAATCATATTTTGGATATAGCGGGTTAAATAAATATTAGGTTTTACTTAAGTAAAATTAAGTTCATTGTTTCTTTTTAGTTTTTTTTTTTAATGTGGCTACAAGGTCATTGTCAGGGATGGGCATGGCTGGCTTACATGTCTGCCCAACTGGCAGCCCAGGAAAATGAGAGCAAGGAACCAAATCACAGGTCTCATGGGGGGTGGGTGGGGTTATGCGTTGGGCCTCATGGACCTAAAAAGCAGAGATACCCTGGCAGAACTGAAAGAATTTCACTCGCTGCCCTTCTACTTGCCCTTATGACCAGGGTGCCGTGCGCTACGAGTTGATATATTTTTTTTTATGAATCCTATAAATATTGTACGAGCAGTACAATCATGACATTTATGTGGCCGTAAAAAGTTCAGATGTTTTCAGTGCAAACGTATAAATATATCCTACAGTTTTTTTTCAACCTTTTTATTTTTAATACTGCGCACATCGAAATGTGGCAGTGGCCTGGGCATCGGTCCATCCCCCAGAGCCCCAACCACGTCCAAGGTCAGGAGACAAACTTGATGTCTGATGAATGCAAGCCTCCTTAATTCATATTTATGCGTTATATTGTGTGTGGTCTGGAGAATGTATTTGCTTTCAGAAGCACCTAAAAAAAGCACAACATGGAGAAGGCCTAACATGAAAGAAGCTCTTGCAAAGTTGAGTCCTGTTGTCTCAGGTCTCCCTGTCACGGCTGGGAGGAGGTGGGTGACCCTGCCTGCAGACATGGGTGCTTCCGGGCCCCCGAGGGTGAGGGGCTAGGCTGGCCTCTCTGTACACCCCAGCCGGACAGAGGTGCTTTGAAGAGATTTGGCTCCGGCTTGGACCGAACTTGATTAGGCCTTCTCCTCCCTTTTCTTGCAGTTAAATATGAAGAGTTATACTGCTTTTCCTTCAACCCCAAGCTGGATAAGGAAGAAAGAGAACAGGGCTGGCTGCTGATCGATCTCGGTGAAGAATACAGACGCATGGGCCTCCCTAACGATTATTGGCAGCTGAGCGACGTGAACAGAGACTACAGAGTAAGTGCAGGCATTCGTTCCACGGAGCGAAGGCCACATCCGGCATCCAAATGCAGTCATGATCTCGTGCAGCTTAGCGGGGCTTTGCGTGACCCCCTTTGGTTTTTGTAGCTCTAGGTGGATTCCTAGGTCTTCCTTGGCTATTGCAGGCTGTAGTCCTACCTGCTCCCGGGGTTAGAAAGTTTGACCCAGGGGACCTGGGAGAACGCCCCTCCGCATGCCTCCTCTAACGAAGGAGGACATGGAGGCCCGGACAGGCCCAGTGGCAGACCTCACAGCCAAGTCACTTGGTGGGAGAGCCGGCCAGGCCCTGTTCTCCCATCAGATCTTTTTATAGCCCAGCGAGTGATTCGTCAGGAAGCCGCAGAGGCACTTTGGCAGTTTGGCCCCGGCTCTGCTCTGCAATCACTGAACTCCTGATTGGTACACAGGGTCCCCCGGAGGCTTCCCTAGGGACGTGTGGAGAACTGTGCCCACACGTGCAGGGGAAGGGAAGCAGGAGCGGCAGAGTTAATCCCACAGTCTCTCTAACGATGGGCTCACAAGTCAGTGTTGACTCCCCTATTTATTTAAAAAATAGCTTAAGTGGTAAAAGTGAGGTGAGAACGGTGCAGAGAATTTACAAAGAAGAGAACAAACATGCCTGCCATCCCAATGCCCTAACATTTTTAAAAAAGATTTTATTCATTATTTTTAGAGAGAGGGGAAGAAAGGGAGAGAAAAATCACTGTATGGTTTCCTTTCACCTGCCTCCAGCTGGGGACCTGGCTGGAGACCTGGCTTGCAACCTGGGTATATGTCCTGGCTGGGAATTGAACCTGCGACATTTAGGTTCATAGGCTGGTGCTCAGTCCACTGAGCCACCAACCAGGGCCACATTCTTCTATTAAGCTTTAAAATATTCCTTCAGATGTTTTTCTCATCGGCATAATTTAATAACTTTTTAGTATAAGTGATATATTTCATCATTTAAAACTGGAAAATGTAGAGGAAAAGAACCATTTAAATACAACAAAAGTGGAGTCATACTACGTATTGTATTCTTCTGCCAATAAATGTATTTTATATCATTTAAAACATAATATTACGTGAGTCTATTGGCAGCTTTTAGACATTCAGGTTATCATTATTTATTATTTTAGATAACAGAACATTTTGGTAACTATATCTTTGCCATGTTAAATTTTTTTTTTTAAAGAGAGCTTCTTATAGGAATTTCTAGGTTAAAAGGTTTAAACACATTTTTGGACAAATTGACAAAAGAATTGCAGAAACCCTGTACCAGTCTATATAAATTCCCAGCAGCTGTGTATGAGAATACTTGACAACTTGATAGTGAAACAAGTCATTTTTCATTTAATTTGAATATACATGCTTTGATTTTTTTTTCAATTCGTAGCTTTTGTGTGCTGATTGACTACTTGTATCTTATCTCTTGTTAATTGACCATTTCCAGTCACGTATTTTGAATCTTGATTATTTTCTCCAAGAAGAAAATCCTTCTAACCATAAGGATTTTTCTACATTGCTACCCAGGATGCATATCACTCCTCTAAAAGACTGTGTAACATTTTAGCAAATGAATGTACCATAATATGCTTAAGTATTCCTAACCATCATTAGACATTTAGCTGACTCATTTGTGCAACTATGTGACTATTAACAGATCATGCAGTTGAATTTGAAGAAATACCAACCTAATTGGTGTGAAATGGATCTCAGGGTGGTTTTATTTGCCTTCTCTCCATCACTGAGCTCATGTTTATTGGTGATTCATGTTCCCTCTTTCGTAACTTGCTTGTTCCCATTTTTGATTTATAAAGCTTGTCTTTTTCTTACTGATTTGTAGATGTTCTTTATAAATTCTAGTTAATAGTCTGCTATCATGTATAGTTGTTGCAAGTACCTCCTCTGACAAGATATTTCTGCTCAATTTCTAGGGTGTTTTTTTAAAAGGTTTTATTTATTTATTTTTAGAGAGAGGGGAACGGATGGAGAAAGGGAGGGAGAGGAACATCAACGTGTGAGAGAAACATCATTCGGTTGCCTCTAGCACACCCCCAGCCGGGGACCTGGCCCGCAACCCAGGCATGTGCCCCGACAGGGAATCGAACTGGCGACCTTCTGTTTGCAGGACGGCTTCCAACCCACTCAGCCATGCCAGTCAGGGCTGACCACCAGAAGTTTTGAGGTGTCCTCTGGTTCATGTTTTAGTATGTTGTTTTAGTGTATTGTTTTTTTAAAAAAAGTCTGGTCTTTTTGCTAACAATACAGTTTGACACTATAATTTCAATACTTACATTTTTATTAATTATGGCTATTATAGCTTTGTAATAACTCTGGATGTTCTACAGGTCAGGTCCTTCTGCATTATTCTGAGTATCTCAAATTTGTAGATTAGTTGGGAGAGAATGGATGCTTTTCTGATACTGAATTTTCTTCATAATTTTACTAAAACCTTAACAGCCATAACCTAAGACTGTGAGTAGACATTTGGGGCCTTTTTGTTTTAATCATTATAAAGTGTCTGACAAATATAACCAGAGAGTTGGTTCTCACGCTGAAGTCGACCTCTGCGGTGCATTTTTAACCTTGAAGTGAAAGGAAGGGAAACCCAAGGTTAGCAAAGAAAATTGGAATTGAATGTCCTTATTTTTTTAATATTACACACCCTTGGATAAGGAAGAAAATTTTGTAGAATAATATTTTCTTGGGAACACAGGTTCTTCCTATTTTCAAATGAGATTTTCTGCTTCTAGAATTAAACCACAAACATGACTCATATTGAGTCACTTACATTCGACATTGTAGAGACTGCAAAACATGAGTTACTTTGCATTTCTTTTCGAAAGTAACACACAGTAATCCCCAACTAACAATACACACTTGTGTTGAAACAGAAGAGGTGAAAACCTAGGGAATTTTCTGACTACATGAATATCATTGAAACAGGGAAAAAGTTGATGTACCCTTATTTATTACCAATGTGGAGACATTTTAAAAAGTTGGTTATTTCAAAACTTTTTGACTAATACCCCATTCCAAAGGTTATGTGCTTTTCCATTATTTTGGCTTTAAAACTCATGGTTGAGAAAGTGTTTACTTTCTTCTTCCTTCTCCTACTGAAGTCATTTCTTTCTTCTCACCAATTATTTGATGTAAGTGGAGGTTAAAGTTTTGATCTTTTTCTCTTGGAATAAAATTTAAAGTATAATACAAACCAGTGATTTTTAAAAATTTTTGTTTAATTCTCTACAGCCACGTTTTATGTGTTTTATATTATTTTATCTATATGGGAATCATTTTATGTTGCTTATCCTCTCCTTAATCTCCCCATTTTATCACAATTTCCTTGAAGTAAATTTTAGGTTAAAGGAGAAGGTTATCAATATAGATAATCTTGGTTCCTGACAACCAGCTCTTAAGTCACAGTGCTCAACTGAGTGATTGGTCCTCAGCAAATATGGAGATCTCGTGCCTTGCGATGGAAAATACGTTTACCACAAGGTTATAACCAGGCCAACAAAGATCAGGTGTTGAGGTCACCAACTCTTTTGTATTGTTACTGCCCTAGCACTCAAAGCAGTGCCTGGCACATCATAAGTATTCAGCAAAACTTGTTTAATGGGTGAAAGAATGACCAAAAAAGATTCCTCTTGGCAAGTCCAACCAAGACATGCAGGCACTAAAGGCAGGCTAATTGATTTAGTGAAGGACAAAGAAAATTGCTTTCTTTTTTTTTTTTTTTAATATAATACTTTTTAGAAGATTTTATGTAATTATTTTTAGAAAGAGGGGAAGAGAGAGAGGCAGAGAGGGAGAGAGACATCAATGTATGGTTGCTTTTCACCTGCCTCCAGCCACAGACCTGACTTGCAACCTTGTTATGTGCCCTGGCTGGGGAATCGAACCTGCGATTCCCTGCGACTTTTGGGTTCTCAGGCCGGCACCTTATCCCCTGTGCTATCAGCCAGGGGAAGAAAATTGCTTCCTTATTAATAAAAATAATGCAGGAAGCATTTTAATAAAATGTACTTTCATCGCCAAGTCAGTCAGTGTAAAGAACATTCCAAGCAACAGCATTTCCCACATGTCTGCACTTCTCCTCTTCTCTCCTAATTTTTGTGTGTGATTTTCCCAAATCAGACAAACTTTGGGGAGCTACACTGTCATTTCACAGCTTGGTGGCATAAATTGCATTGTGCTGTGCATCCTTCATGGTCAGAGTTCTGGCTACAACTGCGTGAGCTTGTCGCAAAAATGACAGTAGTCACTGCTCTCTAGGCTCGTTATTTTAATTTCCACTTGAAAGTGCTGTTTACTTCCATGACAGCAGCACGAGTTTACTTTTTTCCCAGCGTGGTTATAAAGTTGCATCTTGAAACCCAAGTTCATGGGCACTGTGAGTCTGACATTTTTCCCAGAGGAGTTTTAGCTTCCGTTAGAGCTTCCCATACAAGTGCTTAACCGAATGCCATGTGTTCAAGCTCTGGCCCTTGGAGTCTTTCTGCCTAGACCCAGGCTCTGGAGAATGCAGGAACCAGCATTGCTGTTCTGGAAGGCGAGGCCAGGAGACTGGTGCGAGGTTGACCACTATTGTCTGGCCTTGAGTTGTTGTGCAATTGGTCCTTGCACCTGCCAGTCACCCCAGTCTACCTGTTCTTGCTCTGTGGGGAGAGAGAGAGAGGACTCAGGTGCTATTAGAGGTCAGGAGAGCCTCCCTCTCCTTATGAAGAAGGAGGACGCCGAGTGGATAGACACCAGTCAGGTCCCTGAGCAGGTGGCACTGAGAGTATCAAGAAGAGTGGCCTCTGGATGTCTGCCTTCTCTCTTGGTGCCATCCCAGACGTGGTACACCGAAGGGCCATGACCTGGGCCAAGCTGGGCATCTTTTGGCCTCGGGGAGCCAGCAGAGGACCTGGCAGAAGCTCCAGAATTCCCAGGTCACCCTTGCTACTCAGGAAGGCTGTATGTAATAGGCATGTTGAGGCATTTCTCCCATTTCTTCCTTATTTTTGTTTTATTTAATCATAAATAACTCTGTCATTCCTTGGGGTTGTTGTAAGGAAGAAAGTGGGTAATCCCCAACTTACTGAAAACCCACCCATTTCCTTTCTAAAACTTATTTTAAGAAAAATGTTACTAGTCGGATGCAATGACTACATGTCTGCTGCAGCTCAGACCAGCAGGTGTGGTCCGTGTGGTGGGGTCCTCGCTGAGTAAGGGCAGACGGGACACCAGAGTTGCGTGGGGAGGGAGCCTGGTGTCCCGTGGCCCAGAGTCTGGCAAAAGGTCTCTGGCTCCCAGTGGGTGGGGCCATCTGTCCTTGGAATGGGATTTTCCTCCATGGCATCAGTGCCAGAGCCCATGACCAAGTCTGATAATCTTCCCTGAAATGTCTTTGACAAAATGCTGAAATTATACTGTTGTTCCTCTCATTTTGTCCTGGTCAGTGTTGTTCACCAACCTGGTGAGAGAGACAGTGCGGATAGGCAGGGAAGGCAGCACCACGGACCAGTGTGAGATCCGCAGCTGCGGACCCCACTTGGTCAGGGGTGAGGGTTTATCCCCTTCCGTCCTGTCTCTCCAGAAGGGGCGGTGGAGGTGGGGTGAGTGACAAGGGACCGAGGACATGCGGATAAAGCGTTTCCCCCTTTGCTATACTTGCTTGAGGACTCCTCTTGAAACACCCAAGGAGATGCTTGACTTCTAGGAGATCATCAGTTGCTTTGGCAAAGCCCGGGACCTGCCACCTAAACCTCTTCGCAGCTGCAGAAAGACTGACTGACCCCAGAACAGACGTGTGTCCCGCTGCACATCAGCTGCTGGTCCTGCCGCCGCCACTGGCACGTCTGTCGGACCTCACAGTTGGTGGAGCCCTTCGTCACGCGTGTGACCGGATTTGATCCTCCTACCGACTCGGTGGGATAACATTTCTGTTCCATGTCAGTGTCAGAGATCAGAAAACCAAAATGCCCGGTACAGTTTGGCTTCGCGAAGGTCAGGAGGTCGGCGAGCCAAAGCCGGATGGATTCTAAACAGCTGATTTCCACCTGAATTGCGAGACCCTTTGAAGGTGTCCGTTTCCACAGTCGGAATGACCGTCAGGGCTGCACAGGGAAAGCAAATCCCTTTTTACTGCTTCTAAAATGAACAGCTAAGACACACAGACAGAGCTGGTAGACGGCGCGGTAGGAGGTCAGAGGCAGAGTTTAACCAGGGCCAGAAGCTCAGAGACTCTCTGAAGGAGGAGGAATGAGGCCCCAGCACGATGCATGTGGTCTGGGGAGGTCGAGGGAAGGACTGTCCGGGGAGGGCCCGAGGCAGGACTGCCCACAGTGTGTGCCAGGGACAGAGAGGTCACCTGCGACTTCACGGCTGGGGTTTGCGTTTTCGGAACCTGTCTCCCCAGAGTCAGGCTATTGTTGAATCAAAACCGGCAGCTCACGTTTTCTCCGCGGCCAGGATGCAGAATTGCAGTGTGTCCCTTTGTGGGGAAAGAAGGTCTCCTTTGTCACCGTCTGGCCTCGCACGGAGAGCCCTGGGAAGGGGCAGTGCACAGGCAGGAGGCAGCGATTCTTGCTCTGGTCACTCTGACTTCTAGGATCGGCAGTCCTTGTTGTTTCGAAGTAGCTGGGGGTTTCCTCTTAGGAAAAACGCCAACATGTAACCTGTCCGTCTGGTGAACCCAATTTCTTGTGTCCGCTCCCAAAGCCTTCCTGAGTTGCCTGCAAACCCCCTTGTGTTTGTCGTGACAGGTGTGTGACTCCTACCCCACGGAACTGTACGTCCCCGGAGCGGCCACGGCGCCCATGATAGTGGGGAGTTCCAAATTCCGGAGCCGCCGGAGGTTCCCGGCCCTGTCCTACTACTGTAAGGAGAACCACGTAAGTCCCAGCCTTCTGTCCGGGCGGTGCTTTCTTTGTTTTGTCGTCAGCAGCCACTCTTAGCGGCCTCCTGCCGGGCACATGCCTTCGGGTTCTCCTTAGAGACAAGTTGCTGCCCGTGGAATGAAACAGCGCGGCTAACGTGAACTTTCCCTTGGGGAGAAGTGGACTTTCCATGTCAGTTTGACACTAAAGCCAAGGGACAGAGTGAGAAACCACCTAAACTGAATCACCCAAGTGAGTGCTGGGCAGGCGCCATGCTTGTTCAGACGGGTCCTTGGCAAGGCCTCCTTTTGAAATGCACCCTCAAACCCATGGCACCTTCTTTTTTTTAATGACAACTTTGGGGCGTATCCTCCACATAAGAAATCCTTGTTTATGGAGAGTGCGTTTCATTATTTTTTAATATTATTTGTAAATGCCAGAATTAGGTTTGCCGGCCACGAACGGAACCAAGTCACCGTGGCTTCAGCATGATAGAACTTTATTTTTTTTCTCACGTTAAACTCCAGAGCCGGGCAGTCTGGGCCTGCTGCCCTGGCTCCACCACTCACCAGCCAGGCACCCAAGCTCGTGGACTCTGTCTCACCCGCCATCCTAGGGTTTGGTCCTCATCGTGTGGGGTAAGAGATGGGTTAGTCCCAGCCATCACCTCCACGTAGTGGGCGCCCAGCAACTTGGGGACGGTTTCTGGAACTGTCCCGTAACACTTCTGCTCACATCTGTTGGTCAGAACCGCATAGGACCGGTGAGAAAATAGTTGTACCTGGGTAACCATGCGAACAACTAAACATTATGGTCCTGGCTCTGTGGAGGAAAAGAACACATCTGGGGAGACAAGAATGGTCGTGGCCACCCACGTCAGAGGCTACATGGCTTTGACCAGATGCAGACGTTTGGTTCTCCAGCTCATAATACAGCTCTGGGTTCACAGCCATGTGAGGCTATCAACAGCTGTGTTTATAAGCAGGTGTGTGGGCGTGTGGCATGCATGCACCTGTAGGCAGGGACTCGGGCAGGGTCTGTGTCGGATTCTAAAGGGAGGCTTCCCAAGGTGCCCTAAGCTAGGCCAGAAGGAGCAATAGCCTTATTACCTTTTTGAAAGACAAATACCCATTTAGCTGTGTAGGTGCAGTTACTTGAAAGGCTACACATGATCTTTTAGTGACACTCACTGCTCTGAAATGGAGTCTAAAGAAGGCAAGTATTTCATTAATGTTTGTGTTATTTGACTCCAACTATGTTCCAATCTATCCCGAACTGAAGCGATGGTGAAAGGCAAAGAAAGATGTAGCTCTCCCTCTTTAAAAAAACACGATGGAATGAGTAGGGAATTTCATGATGTTTTCCTTGAAATTAGGAGGCCAGCCATATTTACCTTTTTTTTTGTAGCAGCCTTTGATAAAGAGGTGACAGAGGGGGATCTTTTATTCTGTTGTGAAGAGGCACACTAGGTATTTAAAAAGGGAGCTTAGCGCCCGTCCTGCTTCTTTGTCCTTCTGTTTTGATATTCTTGATAACGAATGTTCTCTTTTCCCTTTGTATTATAAAGAAAAAGTGTGTCATGTCTCAGAATAGGATGGCATTTTCAGCAGTGAGACCACAGAGCCCGGCTTCTTTGCCTGCCCCCTGGGAGCGCTGGTGTGCTGGTGTGCCGGCCTTCACCTGATAGCCAGGCCTGAAGGTGGATCTGTACAGCCACCAGCTCTTGTGTAAAATAGTTGAGTTCCTACCTTTCAAGCATTTCCAGCAGACAGCACTTCATGTTCATGCTGTGCTTACAAGGTAGAAAGCAGAGGTGCATTGTGCTGTCCCACCTGGTACCCAGGGAAACACGTAAGGTGCACAGGTGCCCACTCTCCCGATGCCGCCCCCTAGAGGTGAGAAGAAACAGGCCCCAGACGAAGCACCCTGAGAGCCATGTGTGGGGACTTGCTTTCCATGCAAGAGACGGGCTTGCCTCTGCGCCCCAGGCCCCGTGGGTCACAACCCTCAGCCCCCCTTTCTCCTGGCCCCTCCCCCTGGCTGGCTGGCCTCCCAGGCATGGTCAGCCCCTTATGGTCTCCTTCTCCTGCACCAGCGGTTGGGCTGTGCTGCCAACAACTCAAGAATGGGGTAAGCCTGCCGCTGGCCTTGGCCCTCCCCACACCCTGCCCCGCCCTGCCTCCTGAATCCGCCCCTGGCTGCAGGCCCGGTTCCTGGAGCCACTGCCCGGCCCAAGGTGCCCAAACCGGAGCGGGTCCAGTTCCTGAGAAACACCTCCGCCGTCTCCGACGTGCCAAAGCTCGCCTTTTACGGAGAAGCTGAAACCCTAGCTAAGTTGTGCTGAGGGACAGTTAAGCTGCCCTTGGACGCAGAGCTGGGATGCTTTTCCTGGAGAGAGCGCCGCGGTGCAGGCGCCCCGACTGGTGGCGGTGGCCGTGTCCCTGCTGGGCAGAGCGAGAGGGTCCGGGGGACGCGTGGTCGCGGGGGAGCCTCGTGGCCTCATTCCTACATTGAGCGGACTTGGCGATTTGAATTGAATTGAAAAGTTAAAATAGCTAAACGCCTAAAAGGTCCTTTGCCCCAAAGCATAGGATTTTTAGCTGCCAGGTTGTATCTATATGCACCTGTTAATAACGAGGGCACACGTTCACCGTATTAATCGTACACCACGTCTGTCCCAAAGGGGTCGCGCCAAGGTCAACCTAATTAAAACAGTTTGCGCGGCCCATGCTGTCGGGACAGACCTGGTAGGTTGCCTAGCGACGCCCTCCACCCTGCGGGAATCGCGGGGTAGAAAGTTGCAGAACAGAGCGCGGGTGGAGGCCCAGAAAGTCCCCGCGTCTCACACACTTGGGTCGCCCGCTGTCCCCACCCCGGTGTCAGGTGAGCGGCAGCCTGGGCGTCCGACCCAGCACGCAGCCCCTCATTTGGGGTGAGAATTGCTTTGGGGTGTTTGTGATGTTTCTAAACGGCCAAGGGAAGAATGATGGCGAGGATTTAAACGTGTTTCTACCGGTCTGGCCGTTGGGCGTAGGCTGGACGTGTCCAGGGCAGGGCAGTTACTCTCCAGCTCCCTTCAGCAGGAAAAGGGATCGGCACCCGTGAAGAGCAAAAGCGGTTAATGGCTTTAAATGTCCTCCAGGTTGGATCGTTCGGAAACCTCCTTGCACGTTCCGATTTCTCGCCCGGAAACCGCGCGCGCTGCCCGCGCGTGGGGCGCGCCCGGGGGCCGCCGCGCTGGGTGGCATCGGGGTGGCATCGGGGTGGCGCAGTGTCGCGGCCGCGGCCACCGCTCTCCCTCCCCCGCAGGCCGCCATCTGCCGCAGCAGCCAGCCGCTGTCCGGCTTCAGCGCGCGGTGCCTGGAAGACGAGCAGATGCTCCAGGCCATCAGGAAAGCCAATCCCGGGAGCGACTTCGTTTACGTCGTGGACACTCGGCCTAAAGTAAGTGTCGCCGGTCTGGCGCTGCCTCGGCAGCCCCGGGGGGAGCCTGGGCCCAGGCGAAGCCACCTGGACGGCCCCCAGCGCTCGGGAGGCTTGTCCGCGAAGGGGCTGTCCCTCTGCAGGGTCGCTGTGCGGAGCGCAGGGACTCCGGGCATTTCCCGGTCCTCCGCGCCCGCGGGTCGCAGTGCGCGCAGCAGAGGCCTGTCACCTCGTTTTAGAGCTCGCCCTCCTCAATACACCAAATTACTGTTCGGTGTGTTTCCGAAATGACCCTCTTCCCGACCATGGGACATGGTGGCGCTCCCCAGGTTCGATTTCCGTGGGGTGTTCAGCTGCATGATTTCAAATTCAACTTGTAACATCTTTTTAGCTATGCAAGAGTCACAGCACATGACGTGAAGTTAGGAAAAGCCACCAAATAATATGTACGCTATGGTGCCATAGTAAAAAGGAAGTCAAGACAAAAACTACAGCAGTAGAATTTCCTGTTGAGGTAGAAAAAGACCAGAGGGATGCACACCAACCTGCTAAAATTTCACGGAGAAAGGAGGATTTGGGGAGGTAGAGTACATTCGTTTCTTGTTGGAAAATATGATTGTAGAATTATGCAGACATTCCTCTATTCATTCCATCACTTAATAAAACAGCAAACGGCAAATAATCTGGTCATCCAAGGGATAAGCCAAATTCACCTCGTACTTACCTCCCACTCAGCTTTATCTTTTAACCCTACTTAGCGTTAGATTCAGTATAATTTTCCATTTCACTCCTTAGGCCCATACTCTTTAACCCAGTCAACAAATGGAGTCCTCAGAGGGCTGTGCTATGAATACATGGAAACTAAAATGAGGTTGAATTTAAAAATAAAATCACATACAGGTGCATGGAATGAATATGCAGGTAAAAACTATACATTGAAAAATTTGAGGGTATGTATACTAAACTATTAATAGTGGTTTTCCCATGGAATGAGGAGAGGGTTTTTAAGAAACCTCTACTTTATGAGTTATAGTTTGAACAATTTTGTCATGAAAAAGGTTGAAAGAACACAAGGACCTTAAATGTTAAACATAGTGACCACATAACTCGATCATTCCACTAACTCAAGAGAAATAAAAACATGTTCACATGAAAACTTGTACATGGGTATGTAGCCATTATTAATGATAGCTCTAAAGCAGAAAATAATCACTTGTCCAACAACTGAAAATGGATTCATAAAATGTGGTATATCCATCCAATGGAAATTGGCCATAAAAAATGAAGATATACTGAAACAGGCTACAGGTGGGCAAACCTTGAAAATGCTATCCCAAATGAAAGAAGTCAGTCACAGAGGACACATGTTACATAATTCCATCTGTATGAAATGCTTGAAATGTATGTATGTTTGTTCAGAACAAACAAAACAAATCTATAGTGACAGAGGCAGGTTGGTCTTTGCCCAGGGACACAGGACAAAATTGAGGGTAACAGGTCATGGGTAGAGTATTTCTTTTTGGGGTGATGAAAATGCTCTAAAAGTAGATTGCGATGGTCACACGACTCTGCGAATATACCAACCACCACTGAATTGCGCTCTAAATTGTAGGTGATGTGAATTATATGTTGATAAAGCTATTTTTTAAATTGTACCTGTTGTGAAAGTCAAGTGCAGCTCTTCTGACAGACTTCTGGGATGTCTGCTTCTTAGACACACATCCTGAAGTCAAGATTTAAAAAGTCAAGGAAGGAAAGACAGGGGCTTCACTGAACTGGGATGTCCTTCCCTGCTCTCCGAGATTTAAGTTAAGGCAAACAGATCTGCCTGCTAATTTAGGGGCCGGGGAGCCAAGTGTGCACTATGTTATGTAAACCTTCTGGGAAGTGTGGCAGCTGTTGAGCCAGGCATATGCCAGATTTAAAATAAATGAATCCAAAGGACAAGATGGAAAGGGTATATTTAGCGCTAAGTGTGTTTACTCTCAGCGATAAGAAGTTTCTTGCTGATCCGTTAAAGAAAATCGGTGTCGCGTACAAGTTCGGCCCGCTCCTAATGTTTACCCGGGCGCGAGTTTGCACCTGTTTGCTGAGAGCCCTCCTACTTAGAAAGACCCTGTCTGTTGATCTTTGTTCCTGAGTGCGTTGGGCTTCCCTGGTAGCCCAGAGACTGAGCCCATGTTTGCCGCAGCAGGTGGGCAGTGGCCAGTTTTCATAAAAAAGACAAGGGTTAGAAGGCAACCCTGGCCATTCTTGTCCTTTGAGCAAGCCTCACCCCAAAGCCTTCTGAATTGCTGGTTGCCATTGACATTTTGGGGGGAGGGGTGGGCAGAGGCAGGGGGGCCCTCAGCAGGCAGACTCAACCAGACTGAACCCTGGGGGCCATCCATCACTTCAGGATTTGGTGCATGAGGAAGACATGACACAGCGTTGGTGCCGTAGTTGTGAGCTGTAAAAGGAGAGAATCATTTCATCTCAACCTTGATCATGACTTAATCCTTCATTTGTCCCAGGTCTTTGCTGAGCTTGTAAACATGCCCGGCACATTCTCATGTAATTCTTACAATACTCTTGGGAAGTAGGAGATGCTCTTACGGATAGGGTGTTAGATTGAAGAAGGCCCCATAAGTCACCTGAGGTGGAGCCCAGATTCCGGTCCAGGCTTTTGTGCCGCCAAAGCCCAGGTTCCTTGTGTTTGAGCTGCTGTGCCCCAGCGCCAGCACGTCGAGGGGCATAAGGTGGGCTCCTGCCTCGGCCAGCACCCAGCCTGGGGTCCCCGCTCCTCAAAACTGCTCCGTGGTTACTGCTTCTCGGTCTACCACCTTGTGATTTTTCAGTTGTGTAACAGGATGTCACACTGACGTTTTTGTGTTTCTCTGGAATCAGTGATTAGGTGGTTTCTATCCACTGGCCATGTAAGGGGGTGTCTGGGAGAGTCCGTTATAGAGCTTGGGGTGCCCAGAGAGGAGAAGTGAGGGTGCCCATGGGGTGGGCAGCGTACTCACCAGCAGCCACCATGGCAGTGGGCAGGGGAGAGGGACCTGCAGAGCCGTTGGTGGGACGTCTGCTCGTCTTCTCGTTGGCAGGACAAGGACAGAGGGATCTCCTGGGGTCAGGTGGACCCTGAGGAAGGAGGCTGTGCACTAGCCATCCTGCTGGCGCCCCTCCCAAGGGGGCTCGCCCAGGGGAGGCTCCCAGCTGCCCGTGACTGTGGGCTGCAGGCTGGGGACCCCCATGTCAGGGAACCGTGCCTCTAGGACGCGCCAGGAGCCCTCAAACATGCACAGGCCCTGGGAGTTTGGCGTCTGCACTTGAACGCCAGGAAGGGCAGTGTGGTCAGTGTTAACCAGCAAGTGTTAGTTAACCAGGAAAGCCACTGGCAATGGAGAGAGAATCGCGGTCTTGCCCAGCTTTATAAAGCTATGTTTACCTCTTCCCTCACCCTTCCTCCATGAGCCCCCCATTCCCGGGGCACCGAGCCCGGAAGAACAAAGGAAAGAAGGCAGTACGAGAGCAGACCCCTCCCCAGTCCAAACAGCCTGTGATGAGGGAAGGCTAATTTTGCATCCTATGCGAGACTGGAATTTTACGCTGAGCTGGATGGTGATGTCCTACCTGAGCGAAACTCGAAAGCTATTCATCCTACGTGAGGGGAATTTTGACTAGCATGGCTACAGACAATCGTTGCAAGAAATAAAAGCATCTTATATTTTCAGGCTTAGGTTACAACGTATGTTTCTTCATTTCAGCAGTTATGGAGGGAGGGAGGGAGGGAAAAGGACGATCATCTGACACCCTGTGCTAGGATGTGGTCCAAGCCGCCTCCTGCCAAGGTCAAGTTCATTCTCATTTTCCAACCACATTAAGTCAGGTCCTGTTATTCAGGTATAGAATGTACTCTGCTGAAACTTGAGACTCCGAGACTCAGAGAGCGACCAGGCTGACCTTTTGCTTGATTATCAAAATGCGTGTTGACGAAGTTTGTATGGTTTTGATAAGTGGGATTGGTTGAGGGTATGGCTAAGAAGTTGAGACTGCTGCTTCCATGTTTAGGCTGTTCACCTCTCGGTGTCATTCTGTTATGCAGATATTTCGTTGGGGGTTAGCCAGTCAATAAATCTTTGCTGAGCACCTGTCCTGGGCCAGGTTGAGGACGTAAACAAGGCTGACCAGCTCCCGGTGGCACTTGCATTCTTGATCCCAGTCCAGTGAATCTTCAGCCTCGTGGACATTAACTCTTGGAACCCCTTCAGGTGCTCTCCAGGGCCACAGATGAAGCCTGTTTGTAGAGGTCGGTCAATGTTTTCTGGCTGCTTCTTGCTGTTGCTGCTGGACCTGTACCGCCCACCCACTGTCACTGGTTGGCTCACTGGGACCCACCTGCACCTTTGATTTGACCCTCACCTTCTCTCGTCCTCACTGTTGGGAATAACCATCCCTGTGTCCACCCTTCCTGGCCATTGCCGTCCACCTGAGTCTTCCTTCTCTCATGAAACATTCACCCGCTCCCTCTGAGCCACATGGGGCCCCGCCCCGTTCCCACTCCTGCCACCATTGCTGTCCTGTGGGTGTCACCCATTGAGGATTGGGAATTTGTAGTTGAAATGAATAGCTTTTCCTTTGGTTGTAAAATGAAGTTCTCAGCCGAAGAGAGAGGGGACCAAAGTAGATTAATAAATAGTGTTTTGTTATGTAAGGGATACTCTCCCTGGATATATATATATATAAAACATTTGATGTACAATGTATATAGTATATAATATAATACATTACATGATTGTATAAGAACATATAATATATAACTAATACATTATATGATATAATGAGTATATAACATACATTAGGTTCAGGATAGCATCTTGAATTTATATTAATTTTAAAACTGTATTTCCTGCTTTAAGGGTTCAGCTTTTGCCACGTTATCTATGACATTAGGTCCTATGAAGTAGGCGGAAACCTTGAGCCATTACATGCTGGATGAGAGGTTCAATAGTGCCACCTTCTGTTCACTGTGAGAAGTACCGTTGACTTTCAAGAGGCCATTTTGTGTTGCTTTTTTGTAAGCTGACTACCAACTAATTTTCCCAGGTTATAGATAACCAACTATGTAGAAATGGGAACAGACTCCTAATTACAGAAAATAATAGTAATATTTTGGCTTTATTCACTGCACTGTTTAAAAAGAGTATCGTCGTGGCATGAGGTAAGTAGGCTTAACTTGAATTATTCAAGATAGAAAATAAAGCTCAGGTTCCTGTAGCGGGAGATACTTATAATTAGCCCAGTGATGATTTTATTTTATGAAGCTTATTGTAAAAGATAAGCCAACAGTTTTGGATATATTATGCAAGATAGCAATATTTTATAATAGTAAGTTTCTTAATAATGTGTAAAGGGAATTGTAGACAGTTTTTCCCCTTAAAATATTAAAAAGTTTTAAAAAGTATGAACATAAGTTGTCTTAATAGCATCATTTTAATTTTTTTTTTTTTTTTGATCAAAGCCACACTTTTTACTTTTTTTATAACATGCCTGGAAGAACGGTGACAATCTTTTATAAAGTGAAAAGAGGTCCTCAGGCGCTAATGTGGCCTAGCAGATGTCACGTGAGCTAAATCTTGGAGCAGCGGGGCTCCTTGTGGATGTTTGGTTTATGTTTCCCTTCTATTATTTATATTACAGACCTAGTATAGCTTCTTTGTAACAAGGAATACCAGAGACACTTAAGTGGTGTTGCTAGAGTCCCCTGTCACTAGCCACCTCTATTTTTCTGCTCTAACTTTTGCCAAATTGGTATAGTTTTCCTTATATTTTTATTCTGCTTATCAAACACGCAAAAACATAAATGCTCATCTATAGGTTTGTTTACTTTACCAAAAAATGAGATCATTGTAGAATATTATTTTGTGGCTCAGTCTTATTACTGAACATGTCATGGGCCAATCCAGTCTGTCTGGTCTGTCTGTGCCAATAGATAGGTTAGATAGATAATCTATGTTTTTCTCAGTCCTGTTAGTAGTCAGGGCATGAATTCACCATAATTTATCCAGTCATTGCCCTATTGAGATATTCATAGGTTTATCCTTTTACTATTATTTAAAAAGTTGCAAAAAAGGGGATGGACATAATACAACAACAATTAAAAAAAAAAAAAGTTGCAGCCCTGGCTGGTGGCACAGTGGATAAGGCACCAGCTTGTGAACCCAAAGGTCACTGGTTCCATTTCCAGCCAGGGCACATAACCAGGTTGCAAGCCAGGTCTCCAGCCAGGTCCATAGCTGGAGGCAGGTGAAAAGCAACCATACCATTGATGTTTCTCTCCCTGTCTGCCTCTCTCCCTTCCCCTCTCTGTAAAAATAATAAAATATTTTTAAAAAGTTGCAATACTAAACATTCTTGGACACCGATCTTTACGTGTTGGTACTTTCAATTGTGCCAAATTCTCACAAGTGGGAGATCTGGATCAAAGACTATGTATGGTTTTAGCTTAGCATTTTAAAGTTAGCTTTTTGAAAAGTGTGTATCAGTTTCCTCTCAGTACTGCATTGAGGTCCTAAAAGCTGATGCATGTTTTTTCTGGTGGTTGGTCCCTGGTATCGGCTCTCTGCCTGGGACAGCCCCTGGACCGTTGTGAGCAGAAGGAAGAGCGTGGCGGATGAACACTGTTTTCTAGGGCAGGATTGCCTGCGTAGCCTAACAGCAAGAATTCTAAAACTCTATGGACTGCTGAACTAAGGCAAAGCATGTCCCCTTCTTAATTTTAATTAGACAAGACTTGGGCAGAAGTCCATACCTAATAAATCTCCTCAAAACACATTATCCTCCAACCCTGTTTGCACTAGAGAATCCCCCGTCTCATGTACAAATTGATGGTAATAAAGTGATCACAACCCTGTTCGTGGTCCCCGGACTGCAGTCAGGGGGCTGGAGGCCATGTCTCTGGAAATTTAGCATCTGCCCGCCCTGTCCTCGTGGTATTCAGTGGTTCCTGCTCAAGGTTTCACTGGATGTCTGGGGACCCTTGCAGGTATGTTAGAGCGTTGGGACCCTTCCTATTCGAGGAGGTGCTTACTGGCTGTCGGGAACCGGGAGCTGTAGTAATTTAACCTACAAAGCTTCGCGCTGACCTGCTGAGGCTCTTCTGCCAACGGGAGGTCACAGTGTTTGGTAGTCAAGTGGGGCACGTTGGCTCCGTCACACTTTGTCACCGGTGACGGGGACCTGGAAGAGGCATCTCCACAGGGTTTACCTGTAGAATGCTTCTTCCCAGCTCTTTACAGATTTCTGTTGCTGAAGACAAGGGTGTCCGAAACTCCAGGGCCCAGTACCAGCTCCCGTGACGTGTCGCCACATCTCTGCCCCTGCGCAGTTTCGGTCCTGAATGTAATTAGCGGCTGTTCTGTTTCGCCCGACCCTGCAGCTTAACGCCATGGCCAACCGCGCGGCGGGCAAAGGCTACGAGAACGAGGACAATTACTCCAACATCAGGTTCCAGTTCATCGGGATAGAGAACATCCATGTCATGCGGAGCAGTCTGCAGAAAATGCTGGAAGGTAACCCGTTCCCTGTGCACGTTGGGAAAAAAGGCAGTGAAATGTGTTATTGCCGAAATGGAGTAAGACAGGCGTTCGATGTTAACGCATTACGGACCAGCAATTTTATACAAAAGCTAACGCAAGTGCAAACACGAGTTAACTGGTGGGGCAAACTTAAAATTGTGTTTTTACAATGTTACCTCGGTGGGTTAAGGTGGGAAGACTATCGGTGGCGACTTGAAACATTTAACAGCTTTTCTCGTACTTTCTGTGCCATTGTGACTTGGTGAGCAGTCAGGCATTTTCTAGCGGTTCTTCGCATTGAGGGTAAAAGTGCACAGGGATATTTTTCCTCCCGCCTAGTGTTGGTTCGCAGAGTGCAGGCCTGTAGTTGAAGCAGCGGCCCACCGCTCTCCTGTGGAGATGAGGTTCACGAACTGGACGCACAGGGCTGAATGGCCTCTAGAAGGGAGGCTGCAGGAGGTCCCGATCCTCCTGCCAACAGCAGCCCTGGGACGCGCCCACGGCTGAACCACGCGCTCCCCCCTTCCTCCTGCAGCCACGTGCGCCTGGGACACGCACAGATTGGCACACGGTAACGGAAATGGCAACAATGGGTTATGGAACAAAGAGGAAACATCCACGTGGCCAGACAAGCCATAAGCTGATCAGCAGAAATTCTGTGTTTCACGCAAGACCATCCTGATGGATGTGCTGCTTGTGATTGTTAAGGCCCAAGAGGGGATCTGTGGCCACAGGCCACCGCTTCTGGTGCTCGTGGGAACCGGACCCGGAGAGAAAGAGGAAGACCTGTGTCCTGGGGATGTGGGGGCGGGGGGGCGGGGGCGTAAAGGCTGCACTTGCTCTTGGGGGAGAGATGGCACTGAGCTCTAGGGAGCGGCTGTCTGAACAGGACATGCGGGTCCCTCTGGAATGAGGGACAAAGGAAGTGCTGAATGAGTCTTTTCCAGGTTACACATTCGCTCCCTGTAACTCAGGCAGGTCTCTGCTTCTTCGGAACAGCAGGGTGGAGCGACAGCCCAGTGGTGGGGCAGGAGAGGCCGTTGGGGACGCTGACAGGCGCTCCTGGATTCCTCGCACCATCTCAGCCACTGCGAGACTTGGAACCCTCTGTGCTGTCCCCTTCTCTGGGCCCTGCTCCCTGCTGAAATGCGAGGGGGCCTGCAGTGGGCCCTTCCCACCGTGGCCACTGGGAATCTACAGTTGGGTGGTCCTGGTTGCAGATGCTTTAACCTTGAGCGCTGGAACAGAGAGAGGGGAAATCTCTTCTTCATCTAAAAACATCACGGCCCAGAGGCCCCTGCAGCGACTCCCACAGGAAATTTGCCCCGTGTCAGACCCGAGTGACAATGCCTGGGCATGGTTGCTTCCTTGCTCAAGTCTCTGGGGGGTTGTCACGGGCAGTTTGGTGTCCCTGTGCTTTTAAGGTGTGCACGCCTTGGCCCTGCTGGGCGCTGTCCATGAAGGGCCCGTCTAACTGTGGTGTGAAGCGTGCGCATCATTAGCAGAATCATTGAGGTTGCTGTTCTTGATAGTTTTCACCTCGTCATTTTATAAGCTGACTTGAAGGAACTCCTGTTTTCTTCTCTGCAGAAAGTAGCCCCTAAGAGGGCTTCTAACACAGCGCTCTGGCCTTCGTTTTTAATTGCGCGTTTATTTGGTTACTTGTTAGGAACTATGTCTCCTGCCCCTGCCTGTCGGATCTGCCTCACTGCTTCTACAGACGTGCAGGCCAGCCTGGTCTCTGTTTCATAAGGGACCGTGGTCCTGCATCACCGGTCCAGCTCCGCGTCCCTGGAGCGAGCAAGGACACCTCCCTGGACGCCTTTCAGGGGACTTGACGAATGTTTGACTATCTGTTGTCCCCGAGTAAATGATAAACCCCTGCTCAGCCTCGGCTGCTGCACTGACGCAATCAGACCTGGCCTGTGAGGTCCCTCCTTCCCTGGCGGCTGTCCTTGGCCCTGAGCTTGCATGGCTGGTCCCTTGGTAGGAAGAGAAGGGGCGCGTTTCTCTCGTGGTTATTTTCTTCCACTTTTTTTCACCCCTGTCACTGATGTTACCAGAATCGCTTCCGAAGAACGGAGGATGCTGCTGGCTGCAGGAAATGCCATCGGAAACTAAAATGTCGGGACCAAATTTGTGTTCTGGAGCTGAGTAATTTTAAGTTCGGCTTGTAAGCTCTAAACCAAACACTTTTTGTGGAATTGATACCTCCCAGAGAAATAATAAGGATGCCTTTTCGTTATGCGCAACGTTTGTAGTTTATTAAGTACTTTCTGCAGTAGCTTCCCTTTTGAGCATGGACATAGCCGGTTTTCCCTTAAAATTACAAAAGAAAGAAAGAAAGAAAAGAAAAAGAATAGGCTATACTTTTTTTTCTTTTTTTTTCTTTTCCAAGTAGTCCATAGAAGGTCCTAGACCCAGCTCTTTCCAAGGCTGAGAAAACCATTATCCTTGGATGTGGATACACACGGCCTAGGGCCGCCTTGGTATTGGGAGGATGTCACTGAGGGGACATGCAATTACTTTCCCTCCTGACCTCAGGGAGGTCGTGCTGCACCTGAGGCCTCTTCCTACATCTCTGTTTTCAAGGTAGGCAGGTGTTGACGGGAGAGACGCAATGTCTGTGACCTTGTCTTCCTTTTTAAGTGCCACCTTTGTGGTGTGGCCTGGAAAACTGCACGTTTCCCCTCCCCAGTTTCGTGCCTGGATTCCAGCGGATACGAGATGAACGCTGTTGGCCATTCCGTCACTCCCCGTCACCAACCACTTATGCTTTGACCGGCTCGTTGAGCTGAAAGTTCAAGGCACCCTTGGGTCCTAGAGGCTGTGTCTCCCGTAAGCTGTCTACCGACCTTCTTCAAGGCTGCCTCTCTCTGGTTACAGAGTCTGGCATATGACACTCAAAATCAGTTTTTATATTTTTAAAACCACCTCCTTCCTAATATGACGTAACGAAGCAGAATCTGAGCCTCCTCCTTGCTACGATGTGACAGTGATCCTCATCGACTGGTTGCTTAGAAATTGTCCCGGCTCGCAAACAAGCACCCTGCATGGGAATGTTACATTTATGGAGTGATTTAATGTTTCATCTGTCCTAATATTTTAAGACGTTTTTATAGTCTCATAATATATCAACATTGTTTAATATGTTAAGGTATATTTGTTCCATCTTCATTGCAATTACAACGTAGCTGGTCTTAATATTCCCATTTGACAGATGAGGAAACTGAGGCCCAGAGGCTGAGACTTGTTCAAGCTCATGACAGTAAGTGGTAGAACCAAGATTTTCACTTAATTACTATGAATCCAGGGGCCACCTTCTCTACCATTTGGCTTATGGACTGTCTGGGTCGTGGCTGGGTAGCAGGTATGGTGAGCTGAGGGTCTGAACACCTGTGTTTGGTTCTTGCCTGAATCCCTGAGTAAACATGAATAAATATCATTTCTTGTATTTGTAAAACAAGGTAAGCAATGGATCAACTCTAACTCACACACTTAACTAAGAAGTTCCCTTGCCATAAAGTGCTTTCCCCTGGGAGGCTGCGCTGTGCTTTCTCTGGGGCAACAGTGCTGTGCTTTGAAGTAGGCACCAAATAAAATGGGTGAGTCAGGGGGCTGTGGATTCCTCCAGCCAGGCCAGTGTTTGATAGCCCTGTGCCTTTTCACAGGCCGCTTTCCTCAATTCCTTTCCTCAAGGGATGTGGAGTAAAACGGCACAACACTCAAGGCATGGAGGTGCCTGCCTTGTGATGTGGTCCACATAACATGTGTGACATGTTATGACTTGGCACCAGGTCATAAAAATTAACTTAATAAACCACATGTCGACCTGGTGGGCGGCTTCTCGGCACATCGCTTGGCAGAGATGCAAACTATGTTTTTAAAATGTATTTGCTGCCCACGGTGTCATTAGGCTCAAAATTCATATGCAAAGCTAGGAAATGCTACCAGGGCATTCTTTTGGGAGCCTGCGGCTTGATTTTGTGTAGGTCAAAGCTAATGCGTGTTACTAGAACATAAGCGTGTGGGTGCGTGCATTTACACACATACATGCCTCATGTAGCTGGGCACACACGCTCACGCATGTGCGCGTGTACTGTTGTCTGCGCTAACTCAAGCAGTGCCAACAAACGTCTACAGGATTTAGGCCAGGTGGCACCTTACCGTTCTGTATGCTCATCAAATGCTTTAAAAGATAAGGTTGTACAAAAATGGCCTTCCTGGCCTTAGAGCGTAGCGATTCCAGAAAATAGCATCGCGCACAAGGCTGGTGTTGTTTTAGAGAAGGGTCGCCAGCCTTGTTGGTGTTCTGGAGCAGCTCTGGTATAGAGTTCTCCTGTTAACGCGGCGTTCTCTTGAGACGGGGCCCGTGCTGGCCGAGAGGGTAGGGCCAGGAGCCCCGTTAACATGAATACAATTCACTGCAGGGCTCAGAATCTTCACCTTCGTCACCACCACTGCCAAAGCGCAGGGGGAGGGCTGTGGAGGAGGCTTAACCAGACACGTCCACTGGTCAGGCCTTCTCGAAGTCCCCTTTGAATGGTTGACTTGCTGAGGATGTTCACCGAAGGGAGGTGATTATCCTGTTGCTAGTTCTTTGGAGACCATTTCATGGGGCTTCACGGGAAGGGGACACATCTTCTCTCAGCGGAATGCAGCTGGGTGTCGGGCCTGGTACTTTCGGGAGGGCTGCGTGCATTTCAACTTGAGGGCTTAGGGGACAAGAAGGACCAGCCCCCCAGGGTGCAAACAGGCACGGTCTCTGCACCCTCACTGCCACCCACCCGGCGCCATTCGGGAAGAATCGCGTGGGATGCGGGAAACACAGGAGGAAGACCGTGGGAGGCTCCTTTCCTTCCAAGTAAATTTTGTGTCGCCTCAGCTTCCAAAATGACATGGTTACGTAGTTTAGCGTTGCGTATGTATGTTTATGGGTAAGTGGCCGGGGCTTTCGAAAGCAGGTGTTAATTAGATCAAGGCGTTAGCACCCGCGGGAGCCTGCGCCTAGGCCTCTGATGTCAGCTGAGGTGACCTTTGCTCAGCAGAACGGTGTGTCAATATTGGTTTGGGTTTGGCAACAGCAGTGAACAAATCGGGATTTCTGCCTTATCCCACGTTCGCACTCAAAAACGTTCCACAAGCACTAACTGTTCCAGTCCCAAGGGTGCCCCCATCTGTCCCTGTGGAGGGGTTTGCTGTTAACGCTCCGCTCGACACCTGGGCAGGGCGGGGACACCCTCCGTGGTGACCTTGCTTGGAAACCTGGTGAGGTGGTACTTCGCGCCCACAGCTGTAGTGTCCCGAAAGCAGAACATTCACCGGGGAGCCACTCCCAGGGTGGGAAGGAAGGACCTGAGTGACAGGCCAGGCGGCTGGTCCCCAGCTGCCCCAGCACTGGACCGCTGTCCCTGGCCGGATGTTTCAGGGCCTGTCCTGTGAGCCATCATCCCTGTCCTGCTTTTGGCACAGCCTGTCCCAGGTTAGGGGCCTTTGTTTTTAACTTGCCGCTGGGCTGTGTCACCGGACGGACCTCTGGTGGGCTGGGAAGGCGGGTGGCGCCATCTCATCTGGGGGCCGGTAGATTGAGTGGTCTGACCCCAGGCTGCGCACGCTGGCCCTGAGCTCAGGGGTGGGCAGGGGCAGGGCTGGCTCTGGGGCTGTTTGGGAATCCGCTGCGGCAGCACCAGCTTCCGTGTGAATTGTCCCCGAAGCTGGAACCTGCGGAAGGTCCAGTCCAGGAGCCTGCTGTCTCCGCCCCTGTCCCTTCCTCTGTAAGATCCCTTCGCCACCTGACAGACAGGTGTGCCCTTTCCCACACCTTTCACCTTGTGACATGTTATTCCGGGGTGCACGAGAGGGTAGGGGTACCTAGAGGGCGACACGTGCACGGATGTCTGAAGACCTGTCCTCCGGTCCGTCGTGCCTGAGCCATCTAAGTTGGCTGTCCCGTGGAAGAATCACGGGCGTCACAAATGGGGATGTGGCAAGTGGGGGCACCATTGCTCATTTTAAGCTCCCTGGGGGCCACGTTAAAAAGTAAAAGAAGAAATGGGTGAAGTGATTTAACAATACGTTGTATTTAACCCAGTAGAGCCAACATTGTGTTGTTTCAGCACGTCATCGGGACAAAAACAAATCGGCGAGACGGTGTCCATTCCGTCCTTTCACGCCAGGCCTGAAGTTTGAGACGTACTTTGCCTCAGTTCAGACTTGACCCCGTTTCAGGTGCTCAGCAGCCACATGTGACTGGCTGGTGGCTGCTAGGTGGACTGTGCAGTTCTAAGTGATAGAGTGTTAACATGCATAACCCCGAGGCCAACAGGGTGTGGGGGAGCCATGGTGTGTTCAGGTTGGCCCACGTGCGAATGACGAAAAGCGAACACGACTGAGACCAGAAGGCATTGCTCAAGCGCCCGCACTTTGGAGCCAGAACTGTCAGGTGGTGACCTCTGACTGGTCACTTCTCTTGGCGTCGGTTTCCACTTGTATAACATGGAGGGGAATAACAGCACCTTCTTCCTGCGATTGCTGTGAGGTTTATCATATATAAAGCATAGAAGAGTGTCTGCTCTTTGAGGTTCGAGGTTGTTGTTATTTCCTGTTAAGCCCATCAAGGGAGCTGTGGTGGGGAGTGGGGCACAAAAACCAGACGTGTTTATCAGACTTGTGGTCTCCTGCCCTTGGTCACCGTGTATTTTCACCTCTCAGTGCCTCTGCTGTCACCGGTTTCAGCAGCTCTGATGCTTCCTACCTCCCAGGGCAGACGACATGCAAGAGCAGCTCACAAAATGTACAGCATGGCTGCCACTGTGAAGCTGTGTGCCAGCAGTTAGGTTTGTTATCTCCCTCCTCCAACAGCTGGTGGAGGAGGCCGCTTTACCTCCATTTCACTCTGGGGGAGATGGAGGCCCAGGACCTGGCCCCGGTTACCGTGTTGGGCGGGGGCAGATCTGGAAGGTCAGTGCTGGTGGCTCTGCCTCTAAAGGGCCTGCCCTTGGCTAGGAGCCCCGAGTGCATTTGTTTGAATGGCTCAGTTCAGGCTACAACAGCTGAAATTTATGGTGACAATAAAGCCCAGTGGTCCCACAGGGCCGCAGCCATCTCGGGGGGGCAGGTACCTCTGAACAGGTGGCCTGCCGACTGTCCCTGAGATTCCAGCCGCCTCCTCACCTGCGCTGCCCCTGCAGGCTCTGCCCACGTGTTCACATGAGAAGAGAGTGATGAAGTTTCTGGAAAGGTTGACCAGACAGGGGACACCAGCCAAGCTGGAAGAGGGGGACAGGGAATGCCGGTGCTGGAGAGGAGGTGCACCAGCACAGCCCCTTTGGAAAGTGGCTGACAGTAGTGGGTAGAGAGAGATGAAGACACGGGGAGCCTGTGACCCAGCCCATTTCAGTCACAGAAATGCAGGTGCAGGGAGATTTCCCACGGGACATGGTAGTTGCTCCATTTGTAAAGATGGAAGAAGAGGAAACAACTACCAGCAGCTGAGATGTGGTCAGTAATCTGAAACATGTTCCTGGCGAGAAATACTCCACGGTTGTTAAATGAATGAAATGACATCAGATGGAGGTCTCAGAAACAACACATGAAAGGAAAAACAAGTGGCCAGAGGCTATAGGATATGGTATACTTAAGAAAATTTGATACATACAAAAACAACAGAAAATCAGTTGACGATTGCAATAGTAACGAGGGCTAGCATGTGAAACAACCCTTCAATACAGGAGCTGTTATGATCCCCACCTTACAGCTGAAGAAACAGGCACAGAGAGGCTAGGTAACTTGTCTAAGCTCACACAGCTAGTGCATGAATAAATAGCCAAGGGTGTCTGGCTTCAGCCAAGCACCCTTCCCTGTACCAGATATGACAGGGTCTACCTGCTGGTGATGGTGTCCCCTCAGACAAGGGGACAATGCTCCAAGGCTGGGCAATGCCGGAGACCACTCAGTTACCCAGCAGCTCAGTGGGTCTCTGGAGCTGGGCGGCTGCTCAGGCAGGCGTTTGGCGGGGGTAGTTTGCCATCTTGCCTGGGCATATTCCTGGTGTGGTTTTCTTCAGTGGGGTCTCGTGCTGGGAATCTCAGCGTCATCTGCTTTGTCACTGCTGTCATCTGTGATGCCGGATTTACTGCTTGTTCGTTTTCTTGGGTGGAACCCTGTTGAGCAGGAAGGATGAGTGAACCCTGCTACCTGCATAGTTTAGGGAAGGGTGTCTGATAAAATAAATATGGTCATTCAGGCTTATTCCATATTCCAAATGCACAAAGCCTTGAAGAGTTAACCAAGCTGATCCTGGGAGTTTAGAGTTGGAAGGGGACGTTTGATAGACAGATGGTGTTTGTACACCTTCCCTGTTTTAAACATGAAGAAATTGAGGCTGAAAGGCTTGAGATGACTTTGGGCAAGATTAAACAGCTGATGACTTAACAGGGCTGGGAGTTGGAAGCAAGAGACCTTCTTCCCTGCGTCTTAGAGGGCAGTAAAATACACCTGAAATGAAATTCTACGGGACCTTATTCAGTTTTCCTTGGCCGATGTGTGGGATTCTTCCAAGGGCGTTATAGTCCTAAAATCCATCAGCCTGTTTGGAACGTGCTGTTCTGTTTTGTGGTGTGTAGCCACACCAGTTCTAAAGCTTTTCTTGCGTTTGTGGCCAGCTCCTGAGATGAAATTGCTCGCGTTACTGCGGTGGAGATTCCGCACCTGCCTCAGTTGGATAAATGTGGAGATCATTGTGATTCCAGGCTCCCTTCATTTTCGGTCAAAGAGAAAACCCTAACTTGGGGGCTCTAGAAGCAGCTCTGAAGTGCACAGCCTCATTTTTGAGCTCACGCACTTGACGGCCATCAGGTCGGGGTTGCTGGCAGGAGCTCGGGCATTTATGTCCGTGCGACGCTTTTAGGCCGGTTTTGCATTTTTCACAGTGGTCCCCAGCTGGAGCGGTTTGCGTGGCCCCGTTTAACTGGGAATGTGCTGGCGGTGGTGGTGTGACTGTGTTCAGCCACACTGCCCTCAGCCTCTGCGTCCTCACAGCCCATCTGCAGAGCTGGAAGGGTCAAGAGACCCTCTCTGCTGGCTCTTGACCATGGTAACATTCAGTGACTTCCATTAACACCGGGGTTTCAACTTCACAAGGGTAACACCCCTAAACAGGGACCGCAACCCCCGTGACCAGAGACAGGGGCCTTACGCAAAGTGGTTTAATAGAATCAAGTCTAGCGAGCTTGAGCACCGTCTGGACGTGAGCCTTCCAGAACGCGCTACCAGGAAAGAATCCACCTGCAGACACGGTCACGTGGCACGTGCGATTGTCTTTAGTTGGCTCCTACGGTGTCTCTTGCAGTGTGTGAACTGAAATCTCCCTCCATGAGTGACTTCCTGTGGGGCCTGGAGAACTCTGGCTGGTTGAAGCACATTAAAGCCATCATGGATGCGGGCATCTTCATTGCCAAGGTAAGTGACTGCCTTGAAAACGGGGGAAGGAGCGGACCTGCCAACACGCTGAGACGTGGGGGTGGAGGCCCACAGGGGCCGATGTGGGGCTGGGCCTCACCCAGCGGGGAGAGTTTCGCCCTCTGAAGATGGGATTTTGCAGGAGAGGTCGGCGCCCAGGTGCTGGTGTCCCAGCGATCAAGTGGTAAAATGTACACGGAGTATTGTCTGCAGTTAGGCTTGGTCCTGGATGGAGGAGAGAATTTTCTACGGGAGAGTATATCCAAATGTGAGTCACCGTGAACAGTCGTCCTTTAGAACGAGGGCCCAAGAGAAGGTCACGCCCCCGACCCCAGCAGCGGGCGCCCTTCTGCCCCAGGAAGGATCTCGCTGCCGCTGTTTTGTTATTTGCTGTTTTTATACAGAGTCCTCAGGTTTATACCTAAAGACAACCTTGTCTTTCTTTGTTAGATGGTTCACTTGTTCAGCAATTGTGTACTGAGCACCCCACACTTTGCTAGGTGTTGAGGACGGAGGCCGTGTCAGCCGCCCCCTCGCAGGGTTTTCATCCTGCTGGGGGGACCGAAATGAGTAGCTGGAGCTTCAGGTAGCTCCGAGCACTTGGACAAAACTTCTGCTTCCTAATTTGCCCCCGGCCGAGATCCTCAGCCGAAGTTTTGCATGCGTGTTTGTGACAGCAAATGCAAGTGTTCTCAGCAGATAATCGCTGGATCTTGTGTTGCCCGACCTCCCCCAGCCCTGGGCCATCACTTGGCTCTTACCCTTTTCTCTGCAGCTGCGCAGTTCTACCATGTGTGATTTGTGTGTGTCTTCCTTTGGAATGGCCAAGGCCGGGAGTAGATCCATCCAGAATTTCAATATTGGAGAGGCTTCAGGTGGAACTCAGAGGGGAGGAGAGGGGGCTGAAGGTGGGCTAGGAAACATGTCACGGACATGTTTGCACAGCTGGTGGCCATTGTGTAGACTGGTGCTCAGCTCAGCTGGCCAGGGTGGTGGCTTCCGGAAGGGGGGAAGGAAAAGCTTCCGCTCCCTGCACCCAAGTACTCCTTGCCTCTGCCCTAAATAGGTGGGGGTTGTGTCTTCTTGGCTATTTCTGCAGGTACGAAACCAAACCTAGTTCTGATGAATGTTCCTTGTTTATAGCCATTCCGTGTTGACATTTTGCTGACCCTGTTTTTTAGGCAGTGGCGGAGGAAGGCACAAGTGTGCTGGTCCACTGTTCTGATGGCTGGGACCGGACCGCACAGGTGTGCTCGGTGGCCAGCCTCCTGCTGGACCCGCACTACCGGACCCTGAGGGGCTTCATGGTGAGCGCGGCTGCTGGGCCACTGTCCCACGCGGGGCCCTGCAAGCAACCGACCTGCCTTTGGGCTGCTGGGGGCAGCTCTTATTTTGTCTGCCTCTCATCAGCATTGTTTTCCTCTTGGTAGATCAGCAAGATGAATGAAAGGGGAGGAGGTGAATTTCTGAGATGTTGGAACCAATATAAACCAACGCTATTAAGTGAATTTGGGGGCAAATACAAAATATATTTAGTAGCTTGTAAAACACTGAATTTTACACAGCGTTTGATCATAAGCATTTTAAGTTTGAAGTAATGTGAACGTAGAACAGAAAACACTTCTCCAAAAAAGCATTTACAGACAAAACTTTCTGTTGAGTATGCAGAACGTCCTTGAGAGGAAAATCTGTTTTCACTTACTGCTCTGATGTCTTATTTTTTAAAAGATTTTATTTTTAGAGAAGGGGGAGAGAAACATCTGTGTATGGTTGCTTCTCGTGTACCTCTGACCAGGGACATGGCCTGCAACCCAGGCACGTGCCCTGCTGGGAATAGAACCAGTGACCCTTTGGTTCGCAGGCCGGCACTCAATCCACTGAGCCACACCAGCCAGGACTGCTCTTATGTTTTAAGCAGTCCGTGACAACTTTGGATGACGATACTGAAAATTTCGGTGCTTCTGTCGTCTTTCCTAAAATTATGAGTACATCCTCTTTGCTCTTGCACCTTCCAGCTATCCAAATGTACATGTTGCTTTCACCTGCAGAGTAGCTGCATAGTTGGCTGGGATGGCCAGGTTGGGCCACTTTCTTAAAATGATTGCAGGGACATCCCAGCGACAGGGACCCCGGTTTCCGAGCCCCGTACCAGGAATTAGTGGGAAGTGCTTCAGCAGGTCCTGAACCCATGCTGGGTGGACCCCGGCAGATGAGCCTGGGTGGGGTACCTCCACAGGAAGATCTTTACCAGGTGGTTTCAGCTGACACTGGAGGACAAGAGGAGAGGCAGGGACCTCTCTTGGGCTTTTTCCTGTTGAAAGTGTCTTGAGAACTTCCAATGACCAGTGACAGCACTGCAACTTCAGCAGTGCTCCTGTGTCAGTCTGTCCTCTGGAGGAAGTTGGGAGCGTTAGGCTCCTGCTTTTGTATCTAAAGGTGCAGGACACCAGGGGCCCCTCTCCTTCACGCCCCTTTAGCACCGCTGGCCCTTTCCCATTCTGCCCCGTCCCACTTGCTAGTTGTCAGGGGCAAACCAGCCACTCCATGTTGTTTTAAAGGGAAATCTCAGGCCAGTTGAGAGCATTGATGATGTTGATGGGATTATGTTTTAAAATCAAGACCATTTGAAATGATAAGCTCGTAGCACCCAACACTGAAGCTGGTCTGAAACTCCCAATACGTCATCATTTTAAAATTCTAACGTGTTGTAAATTATGACTGGATTTTAGAGTTCTTCTCCAGTCACCGAAAATCATTCCTGTTTCTTGTAAAAAGGCCGGTGTTTGCTATCAGTAATACTGACAGGCAGCATTACATATTGGTTGAGACAGGGTGTGATGTAGAACCCAGCTGAGGTGGAAACCACCTGCTAGCACTGTGTGATCTGAAAGGACATAGATAGCTTCCCGTTCAGTTTCCCTTCTGTAAAGTGACACTGGTAACAGCCATCCTATGATAACATGAGGTGTACATGTGCCTCATGGAAAGCACACAGTGAGTGAGGATACTAACGTTTTCCCGCATCCTTCCCCATTTTTCCCACGGGTGAGCTTCACTTGGTCACCCCGATGTGCATGTGTGGACCCATGGGTGAGTGCAGGCTGCCTGAGGACAGTGGCTTCTCCAAGGACCTCTGCGCGTTTTCGCCATGGTTGCTTGTGGTTTTGTTTTTCCTGGTTTGCTTCCCTCCGTGATATTTATATTCTCTCGTGTAGGTGTTGATTGAAAAGGACTGGATTTCCTTTGGTCATAAGTTTAATCACAGGTAAATATTTTAAAACCTATTATTTTGAAAGTTTAGGATGAAAGAAAAACCTGTTTTCAATTAATAGGGGAAAATAGCTTCATTTTAAAGTGTCTTTGAGTACCTCAGTCAGGAAAATTTTGTAGTATATGTTGCATCACAGATAAAGTTCTGAGCACTCTTGGTAATAACTTAAGTAATTTACTCAATTATTCCATTTTTGAAGTGCAGACATTCGCTTTACCTCCAAGTTGTGAGATGCCTGTGGACATTTTCTTCCATCTTTCACAGACGGTCAATTGGGCTGTCCTGAGGCATTTGTCACCGGTGACAAGTGACAGTTGGCTCTGGAGCCAGACAGATCCAGCTCCAATCCCAGGCTGCGGCATTTACTAGCCATTTTGGACCGTGGGCATCCGTCCCCTCTGAACATTGTCTCCCATCTGTGAAGTGGAACTCCTAGTCCTCAGAGTTATAGCAAGGGTTAAGAATACATGCGTACATACATAACTTGCCTAACTCCTTGCCTGGCCCCACAGATCAGGCTTTCATAAACTGAAGCTATTGTTTTGGACACCAGCAACATTTTGTTGGGTGTTGATGAAAATGCCCCACTGTGTTCTGGAACCTGTAAATGTTAAATGTTGTTTGCGCCTGGTGTATGCTAGTCCTTTGGTGCTGAGTTTAAATTGGGGCAGCATGCTAATCGTTTAGGTATTTTCATAAGATATTTTTGAGTGTCTCATTACATTCTCTTGAAATAAACTCTTAAGTTCATGGGATTGCCCATAATTTTGTAGTTTTTGTACATAGAATTGATTTTCTGCCCTTGTTGAATTCTATTTTTTATAATCACTTTTCCAGGAAAGCATATTTTCATTTGACAAATGAGAGAATTAAAACCCCTGAACAACTGAATAACCTTCTTAAGAAGTTATTTTCAGTTTTGGGGTTCTACTGACGACCTGCTAGGCAGTTAGAATCTGAGTAAGAGGAAATGTGGACAGAAAGAACATGGAAATGGCTGACTAGCTAGATGATTGTTTTATGAGGCAGGAGAGTAACAGGCAACCCTTTTTAAAGCTATCGTTTGTTAGGTGAGTAGAACTTAAACTTCTGAGACATTTCCAGGCATTTCCAACGTTTCCATTCTTGGAAAAGCTCCTAAACAGATCCTTGCCCATTTCCATTCCTCAAGTTGATTATCCAATGAGATGAGGCTCTGGATTACTTTCTACTTGATGGCACCTGAATTACCCCTTTTGTGGACTTCCTAAAATTCATGCTGCAGTGTAGGGGACTAGGTGGTCTTGATTCAGATTCTTACCTACTCCTGAAAGTAGTTTCAAGATTCTTGGATGTACTTTTGAAAAACAAAGATATGAGATATTTAAAGGTATATTATTACAATCTGTGGTCACCTGGAAGTAAAATCTATGGCAAGTTTAACATGCTAGAGAGACAGAAATATCCCTAGAAACTTGGGAAACCACTTTTTCAGGTTGTCTTTCTTACGATTTTCACAAAAACGCAAGAGTGAAAAGCTCTGAAGTTGCTTAGATATTTCTTCACACTTTCCCACTAGATATTAAGTGGGGGATTTACACATAATTTCCTAAGTGCTAATGTGCCTTTTTAAAAATTTGAATGCTTTTTTCTTCATGGCAAGTTTCCTTTAATTTCATCTCTAGCACCAACACTTTCTTTTGTAGCTACAAATGAACATGGCTCTTTTCTACCCAAATCTTCACTGCAGTTTCTTTTAAAATTGGAATTCTAAGTTATTTTTTTCCACTTCTTTGCATTTTGGATTTATGATTTAAGGACAAGAGTTACTTTTGATCGTCTTTACTCTTACAGCTTTCTAATTTAAAAACAAATGGTCCATAAAACTCTTCTACCGCTTTATAGGTATGGCCATCTGGATGGGGACCCGAAGGAGATCTCCCCGGTCATCGACCAGTTCATCGAGTGCGTCTGGCAGTTGATGGAACAATTTCCCTGCGCGTTTGAGTTCAATGAGCGGTTCCTGATTCACATCCAACATCACGTTTATTCCTGCCAGTTTGGCAACTTCCTATGTAACAGCCAGAAGGAGAGACAAGAGCTCAAGTAAGTGTTTCGATATTTAATTTTTATCTAAAATAACTTTGTGAGTTTCAGATGGCCTTTCTGCATTTTGAAGACTGTGTTAGCCATACACACGGACAGGTTAGTTTCCTTCTTCCTCCTGACACCACTTCATAAATGGATTCACTGACGAAAATAGGTGCAAGTTCATCTCCCCCAATGTCTTCCCGATACCCTCGACAGGTTGATAGAGCTGACTAAATTAGCGTCTTGTTGAGGGTGATGCAGCGCAGACTTGAGACCAGCGCTCTTCTGCTCCAGAACAGGGACACGGGATGTTCATGTAGCAGTTACCAGCCTCTTTCCAGCTCTAGTATTACATAGTCTAAGAACCAAGAGGTCATTTTCAGGCTTATTTTCTTTACAACAGGATTCGAGAAAGAACATACTCACTGTGGGCCCACCTGTGGAAGAATCGGGCCGACTGCCTGAACCCTCTCTTTAGAGCCGACCACAGCCAGACGCAGGGGCCCCTTCTGCTCCCCACAACGCCGTGCAACTTCATGTACAAGTACGTAGCCCCCTAGGACCTGACTAGGTGTGCTTACGAACTTGGATCGCAGCACCAATTCCTACTGGAGGCCGAAGTGCATGCAACACTGGGCTGAAGGCTTTCTTGGGCACACGTACACCAGAGGAGGATAAATATCAGACCTGGTATTTTTGCCGGTGTCTTCTCTCCCTCGGCTTTCCCCGTACATAGGGAATCATCTTCGAAGTGATGTCCTGTAAGATTGGTACCTTAAAATGTAAGCTCCAACTCAACAACGAAAGACCGGGTGGGGACGAGGGAGGGAGACGAGGAGGAGGGGTAGAAAGATGAACTGAGTAAGTCTTGAAAGTGGATCGTGAACCCACAAATTTAGTGGTCTCTGCAGAATCACGTCTGAGTGGAAGTATTTCCCTGTGGAAGTAAGTTATTTAAGACTACATACTGGGATGAAGAGAGGGGTGGCATCCCACAGATGCGACTAGGTGGGTTCTGTTTTGTCCTCTGTCTTTTGCTCTGGGCTGTGTGACCCAAGTATGACACAGGGGTCAGCAGAATAAACTGAGAAACCACATTCCTTCTCCCTCCTTCTGCCTCCCACATACTTCATGGCGTTCCTTCCTCTGTAGATTTTATTCCTTGATTTGTCATTGTTCTTAATTACTTCAGGTGAATCATTTCCCCAGAATTTTATAGCAAAATATTAATTCTATCATACTAAAAAAAAGTGACTCCATATTTTGTGTGAAACAGCAGTTTTGAGAGCTGTTAACACATGACAAACATGTGTCCTGTAATTAATTTATTAATAGCCAGTCCACAAATATATTATTGAGGATCAAGCACTGTTCTAAGAACTGTGGCTAAACTACTGATTGATTCTGTCTCTGCTCTCATGGTACTTTTCTGAGAGTGGATGTACGGACACCCTATGATACTACCTCTCTGCACTCCAGCTCGCACTGTTGCACCGGATAAGGAGAATGAAAGGGAGGATGCATTGCAAATGTAAATGTAAATTTTTGGCAGTTGTGATAAAAACAAGCTAAAACTGTCAAATTTAAAAGATTCCCTTTGCAGCTGATTTTAAGTGTTAATTAATAATTTAACAAGTTGACTTCAAAACAAAGCCATTTTATTAACGAAAAAAATAGAAAAACAAAATAGTAACATGTGGCACTTCAACTCTTTTAGAAAATGATAGGCCTTTCTAATTCAGTTCCATATAAACAAATTCATGAATTTACTCTTCCCCCAAAGAAGTTCACTAACCCAACAAGACGGTAACATGAAGTTACTCCCTTAAGTTGGAGGCTTTTGGGCCTAGGATCTGCATTTGGTTCGGGGCAGGAGTGTGGGACAGGTAGGCAAGACGCCTGGGAGGACGCGAGGACGTGCATTTAGGGGGTGCTTTGGTGGTCTTACGTCGCCCCTCCAGGTTCTGGAGCGGGATGTACAACCGCTTCGAGAAGGGGCTGCAGCCGCGCCAGTCAGTCACGGACCACCTCGCGGCGGTGAAGGAGGAGACGCAGCAGCTGCAGCAAGAGCTGGAGGCCCTGGAGGAAGTAAGACACGCATGTGCCTGTTTTCTGTCTTTCCTAAGGGCCCTGCTCACGGAAGCCTGTGAGCACTGGGGACACGAACTGCAGACGCAAACACTCCCTACGGCTAGCCGGTGGGCAGACCTGGCCTATTCCCACAACAGTCAGGGGTTTGGTACTAAAATGAATTCTTGCTGGAGAATTCATGGAAATTACGGTATTCAAAGTGAAAGAACAACATCACATCTATGTACTTGTACTAAAAATTTATGCTTCACTTTTAAGAATAATTATCTGATGATATAAAAAATCCAGATGCCTGGGCTGTAAGCCTAGAGATTCTGACGGGGAGTTAAGTGACGCAACTGACCTGTCACCAGGGCTGACACCCTGAATTAGAGAACATAGATAGGGGACTAAAATCAGCTAAAATTATATTTTTAGCATGCTGGAGCTGTGATAAAAGTTTTGACATTCAAAGTTAAAATACCACTCATAAAACAATTACTTATCTAGAAGTACTGTGATGAAAACCTCTCCCTCTTTTGTCCGTCTTGGCCTGGCCCGTGAGATTTTCCCACACTCCCATCTGGCCTGCCTTTCCAACTAGACCCTCCACTCCTCCCCTTGCTCAAAAGGAACCACTCTGCTTCTTGTACACACCGACACCTTCCTACATGCTTCCTTCTCACTGTCCCTCCGGCCAAAATGCCTGAACCAGCAGAGGCACGTCCGAATCCAGCTCCTTCAGGCCTGTTAAGCGTTCCTGCCTCCCTGAGACCTGCCCTGCTCTTTCCCTTCCAACCACAGCACCCCACCCTGCATAATTTTTGCCTCTCCCCAGTTCTTACTTTATGTGGACTGTGCCTCTATATATCCGTTTCTTACATTGTCCAGCATAATACTTTTGCACATAACAAACTAGGAGAAAGACACCAGACACAAAATGCCACACATTCTATGATTCCACTAACTATTTCCTGTCTAGGCACAGTCATACAGATAGAAAGTAGGTAAGAGATTGCAGGGACTGTGGGGAGAAGTGGGGTGGGGAGTGACTGCTAACGGGTATGAGGCGTTCTTTAAAGATGAAAATATTTTGGAGTTAGTGGCAAATTGTTGTGTAACCTTGTGAATATACTGAAAACCTTGTACACTTTAAAAGGGTCAGTTTTTTGGTAAATGACTTCCATCTCAGTTTAAAATATGAGATGCCATCTTAATCCTGGTTTTAGAAAGCAATGCCAGGTGCTTTACCTATGTTGCTGTTTATGCATTTTATAGAAAACCTATGCTAAGAAAGGTTTTATCATCCTTGTATTAGAAATTATGAAATAAACCAAGCTTCGCAGGATCTGATGATTTTGTCCAAAATCATGAAATTAACCTCAAACCCAAGTCCATCTAAATCCCATGTTCTAAACATTATACCCCACTGGAAGGTAATTAATACTAATGACATGCATATGTGAAAAAGATAAATTATGACCTTCTCATGAAATTATTTCATTTTTAGAGGCTGGAAAAAATCCAGAAAGTCCAGTCAAATCGCACCAAAGTGAAAAGCAAGCCGAGTGAAGCCAGCAAACACTCAGGGTTTCCTGCCTTGGACAACAGCACAGCCAACACGCCCCAGGACTACAGCGGGAACGTGAAGTCCTTCCCATCCAGGAGCCCCTCGCAGGGCGACGAGGATTCCGCTCTGATCCTAACCCAGGACCACTTGAAAAGCTCAGACCCGGACCTGTCCACCAACAGCGATCAGGAGTCTGGGGTGGAGGACCTGAGCTGTCGGTCCCCGAGCGGTGGTGAGTGCGCGCCCAGCGAAGACAGCGGCAAGGACCGGGATTCGGACGAGGCTGTGTTTCTCACGGCCTGAGGCTTCCCTTTGGGGTTCCAACATCAAGGACAAGCAAAAGATGTTTTCCAAAAATAAGGGAACAGTGCAGTGTAAGACAGAAATGACTCAAGAAACGATACATGTCTTTGCGAAGTATAAAATAGAGCAACGAAAAGGGGGGAGGAGTCGAAGTCTTAGTTCCTTTCCATGTTGAAGAACAGGAAGTAGCCGTAGGAAGGCAATGACCCCACTCTGAAAGCCATCCTGGACAGAGAAAGGTGTGTTCACCGCCGAGCAGTGACTGCCACCACCTGGGGTCGCAGCACAGGCATCTGGTCACAGCATGCGTCCACCTGGCCCCTCACCCAGCACCACCTGTTCCTGTCTGGCTCTTCCCCTCATGTCACTTCCTGATGCGTATTTTGCTTCCTAAAACATCAGGCGTTATTTCCCTCCCTCTGTTACAATCATTTCCAATTACAGGGCATTGTTGAGATGCACCCTGTCTGGTTAATAGATCTCTAACTGAGGAGTTTTGTAATCCTTAAGGTTATCTTTCAGGTGTCATGGTCACTTGAACTTTTCTTTAGATGATATATATTTTGAATTATCATTTTGTTGCCTTTTTCTGGAACCTCTTCTTCCTCACCATTAAAAAAATACTAAAACTTGTAACTCACCTATTGCTCTCAGACAGGTCTAATAGCTAATAAAGTAGAAGCAACATTTACGCTCTGCTTCTTAAATATGAATTCAGATCCTGTTAGCTCTGGGGTCAACAGGCTTTTGCCACTGCTCCAGGGACTCCAGCTGAAGACACCGTGGCCAGCCACCAGCCAACCCCTGCAGTGTCACAATGGAAACAGGCAGTATTTCAATAAGAACCAGAGAATTTGGTTCTCATTTCTATTTAACCAATTCTGTCATCACTTCAGAAATGTTAACTGGTTGGTATGGTTTAAACTACCACTGCTGTATCTCACGGGCCAGATGGTTTCACTGGTGATTTTTTAGCAAACATTTAATGAAAAATTAATGCTAATCCTTCTCTTCCAAAAAATCAAAGAAAGAACACTATTAAACTCCTTTTAAGAGGTCTTATCCTGATACCAAAGACAGAAAAAGACACTACCAGAAAAGAACACTAGAGGCTAATATCCCTGATGAATACAGATGCAAAAATTCTCAATAAAATGCTAGTAAACCGGCCCTGGCTGGTGGCTCAGTGGATAAGGTGCCGGCCTGCAAACCCACAGGTTGCTGGTTTGATTCCCACCCAGGGTACAATAACTAGGTTGCAAGGCAGGTCTCCAGCCAGGTCTGTAGCTGGAGGCAGGTGAAAGGCAACCACACATTGATGTCTCTCTCCCTCTTTGCCTCTCTCCCTATAAACTCTCTCTCTAAAAATAATAAAATCTTAAAAAAATACTAGTAAACCCAGTTCAACAGCAAATAAGATTCATTCATCATGATCAAGTGGGATTTATACCTGGGATGCAAGGAAGGTTCATACACAAATCAATCAATACAATGCATGCATCAATTAGTAGAATAAAAGGAAAATCACATTATCTCAAAAGATGCAGAAGAAGCATTTGACAAAATTCAATACCAGTCCACGATTTAAAACTCTTAGCAAATCAGATACAAAAGGGATGAACCTCTACATAACTAAGGTCTATCTGATAAGCCCACATTTAACATCAAACTCAATGGTAAAGTGTTAAGTGTTTCCTTTGATCCAAAATAAGACTAGGGTGCTCAATCTCACCACTTCTATTCAGCCACATTACTGGAATTCCTGACAGACATTCATGCAGGAAAAGTAATACAGACATCAAAATTGGAAAGAAGGAAAATTGTTTCTATTTGTCGATGACAATTTTTTTTGATGACTCGATACATAGAAAAAAAAAACCACAACCAAAAATAAATCAAATAAATGTTAGACCTAATCAATAAATTCAGTAAAACTGAAGGATATAAAATTAACATAGAAAAAAATCAGTAGCATTGCTATATACTAACAACCTAGACCTAGCTGAAAAAGAAAAACAATCCCATTTAAAACTACATCGAAATAAATATTTAGAAATAAACTTAACCAAGGGCATTAAGGTTTTTCCCTCTGAAACTTAAGTACACTGATGAAAGAAATCGGCAGAAATGAATGTTCATAGATTGAAAGAAATAGTTAAAATGTCCACATTACCAAAAGCACCTGTAGATTCAATGCAATCCCTATCAAGATTTCTACAGAAGTAGAACCACAAAAGGCCCCAAATGGCCAAAGTAATCCTGAGAAAGAACAAAGGAGGCATCACACTTCCTGATTTTCAGATTTACTGTAAAGCTCTATAGTAATCAAAACAGTAAAGTACTGGCATAAAATCATAGGAAAACTCAACATTAGTCTTGGCAATGATTTTTTTTGGATATGACATTCTGCATTAGCAACAGAAGCAAAAATTAACAATGGAATTACATCAAACTGAAAAGCTTCTGCAGAGCAAAAGACAACCAAATGAAAACCTATGGAATGGAAAAAAGATTATGTAAACCATAATGAGTTACTATCCAAAATATACACAAAACTCATACTATTCAATATCCCAAAAAACGAGCAATCCAATTTAAAAATAGGCTAAAGACCTTAATAGACATTTTTCCAAAGAAGATATATGAAGGACTAACAGTTACATGAAATGTTAGACATCACTAGTCATTAGGGAAATGCAAATCAAAACCTCTGATACGTATGATACCACCTCACATCTATTTCAACAGATACCATCAAAAAGACATGAAATATGAGCAAGAATGTGAAGAGAAGAACCCTTGTATGCTATTGATGAGAATGTGAACTGGTACAGCCACTATGGAAAAACAGTGTGGAGAATCCTCAAAAAATTAAAAGTAGAACTACTATATGATCCAACAATTCCATCTCAGGTATACATTCAAAGGAAACCAAAATACTAAAAATGGTATCTGCACTCCATGTTCATAGCAGCATCACTTTTATAATACCTGAGACATGGAAGAAACCTAAGTGTCTACTGACAGAAGAAAGGATAAAGTATAGTATATTTTATATACACATACACAATGAAATATTATTCAGACATACAAAGGAGGAAATACTGCCATTTGTGACAACATGGATGGACCTTGTGTACATTATGCTAAATGAAGTCAAACCAGAGAAAGAAAGACAACTATATATAACCTCAGATGTAGAATCTAAATGAAAAAAAAAACCCCCAAATTTGTGGTTAGCAGGGGTGAAGGGTTGGAGGAGAAGGAACTGGAGAAAGGTGCCCAAAGGGTACAAATTTCCAGTTACAAGGTAAGTACTAGGAATTTGATATACAGCATGATGACTACAGTTAACAATGCTGTATGATATATATGCAAGTTGTTAACAGAGTAAATCATAAGAATTTTCATCACGAAGGAAACAGTCTTTTTTTTTACTTTCTATTTTATCTACGAAAGATGATGCTGTACACCTTGAAGCTGTACAGCGATGTAGGTCAATCACATCTCAATAGAACCATGGAAAAAGAAAGGGCAGGAGAGCTAAATAGCTACATCACTGAAAATTTTTCTTTTGGTTCCCTCCCTGCTGAAATCTTGAGTATGAAAGATTTGGAGGGTGTGTATGTGTATATATATATATGTATGTACATGTGTACTTATATGTATATATATAAAATAAGAGTGTAATTGGAATTACGTTAATCATACTTAAAAACTAGAACTTTAACATTTTAGAGATTTGTAATATAAAGTTCTTTGTCCATGTAACTAGAGCAAGTATAATTGTTTTAGAATACAGAATCTGAGTATGCTGTACTGAGCAGTTCCACAGTAAGGACAAAGAATGTTTATTCTTTCTCTGCAATATATTGTATGTTGTAGGGAGTATCTTGTTAATGATAAATACTTAGGAAACAGTTGTAATGGCTTTTGCATTATTAAAATGTAACTCACTTCATGCGTTTCTTGTTGTTATCAACTCTTACAAGCCTCTGCCTAATACTGAGGATGCAACTTTAATTTCTTCCATTTGGCAGTGTCCATCTACAAAAATAAATACATAACAACACATTTTTAAATATTCCAAACAGAACTATGCATTTGAAAACTAGAACATTGATATTTTAAAATTTAATTCTTTAATGTGATGTCCAACATATCACATAAACTGTTTTCAGACTTCAAAAATTTTACGAGACATAACTTACATGTATGTTCTTTAGACTATTTATTAGAAGTAATCTTCACACTGAAATTTATAGAAAAAGTTAATTTATTGCTTATTAAACCTTACTGGGCTTTCGCAGGGACTTGAAAAAATATGGCCAACTGGACAAGACTAAAACTTCTAACAGCCCATTCCTGTTTTAAATAAAACTTCAATCGGGAAGTATTTTACTTAGGACTGTTGGTTTAAAACATAGGGAATAAACCAATGTAAAACTAATGAAGGTGAGTTGCTTAACTATAGGAATATTTAGAGCTCAAGTGACTTAGTATTTAATTGTATTCAGGTAAATTTAATGATATGAAGTTGGTAAGAATTTTTATCCTCATTCATTAATCAATAGAGGAACATTTTTAGAACACAGAAAGGTAAAGAGAAGGGAAACCCCGACAGATGTTTTATTCTTTTTTTTTAAAGATTGTATTTCATTATTTTTAGAAAGAGGGGAAGGGAGAGAGGCAGAGAGGGAGAGAGACATCAGTGTATGGTTGCGTTTCACCTGCCTCCAGCCACAGACCTGACTGGAGACCTGGCTTGCAACCTGGTTATGTGCCCTGGCTGGGAATCGAACCTGCGACCTTTGGGTTCGCAGGCCGGCACCTTATCTGCTACCAGCCAGGGCCAGATGTTTTATTCTTGAAAAGCACAATTAGTTTCTTTCCTTAAAAATTAACCTAAGCTGTCCTTTAACTTAAGCATATGATCAAACTTACCTCTATTCCAATATAAATTTTCTAGTTTATTCCTAGAAAATATTCCAACTTTGAAATATATTGTAAGTATCTTATTTAGAAAATGCTCTATTTTGACATATTAGCCTTTAAATATGTACCAGTGACAATCTCCTACTCAAAATAAGTAACTCCCGTGCTTCTATCATTCTGATGTCCACCTCGTCTTTTACTGTATGTTCAAATAAAATTAGGATCTCTGTTTTGTCAAGTATTTCCCCCACTCTCGTGCTGCTTCCCCAAGATGGCCAATATAAAGAGAAAACAGTATGAATATAAAATTACCAAAAAAGTCACTTAATTCCTGTTGTAACAATAGTATCGTAATTCATACAATTTCCAATGCAGACATTTTTTCCATCATGGATGACCTATTATCCAAACTAATGTGTCTGTTTGGTAAATGCAGATGATAATCAAACTCCTCTTTCTAAGAACTGGGTTATAAAAAGGTTATCCAATAATTAATTTTGGAAGGACAAACCAAGCTATGTTGACTGGTACAGAATAAAACTGAGAAAGTTCTCATTTGAACAATACATATTGAGACAAATTACTCAGGCGATTGAGGAGACTGTAAAAATTTTTTTTGGCTGAGGTGAAGGTAGATAAAGCACTTAACCCTTCAGTTACATGTAGTTCCTCAATGCCTCATTCAAGTAGGTGCTGCTTAACAGTAGGTCAAATGAACCATGTCCTTCCAGAATGGCTCTGGTCCTCTGGTGTCTTGTTCAGGGACCTACTCTGGTTTGTAAGAAAGCTACCCGTTTGCAAAAGGTTGGGACTACTGTGTCCCCCCGCCCCCGGCCCCGGCCCAGGGCTGCGCCCGCGAGGAAGTTGGAAGCTCCACTGGACGGTGCCAGAAGGGAAGTGTCCAGAACCCGCAGAGCCCACCACAAACTTGAAACCCTTACCTCGCCAATCTAGAAATCCAGACATTATTATCCCTCCCTCATCTGCTCACTTGGAAGTTCAAATGGCTCACCCTTAGCACAGGGTGAGGAAGATGGGTGATTAACAGAAGATGATTTCTTTATCCAAAGTACATCTTTATAGCCCATGTGATCACTTGCCCTTCCATAAGCATAAACTAAGTATTCAACATACTTTAAGTCTAAGAAAATGATTGTTTTTCCTAAAGCTCTATTGCCAAAAACGTTATATAGGTGGACAGAAAAATGAAGACAAAACTGTGAAACTGTGCTGGATGCTGGTATGTGAAATGGCAACCATATTGGGAGGAAATCTGAACAAGGAGACGCATTCGGTTGCTTTGTGACTTGGATACTAATTTACCAAGCCTCAGGTGTGCGGTTCAAGCTTTCCTCCTTACCTGGCTTTTACAGCTACCCATAAATGTGCTCATTCTGTAACAGGGAACAGAAGCAAACTGCTGAACACAGTACAAGCAGAAAATTCAATTAAATCATTTAAAACGCAACTTCCTAAATATTAAATATTTCATTTATTCCTCTAGCTTTTCTCCTAAGAAAAGCTAACTTACAATAAAGGTCAGAAAATTTCATTGACTTTTTTTTAGGTCCAGATTAACTATTCAATAACAAAGATGATTTTTAACTTTAATATTAGTGATTTAGACAGCCTATCCTTACCCAACCACATACATTAAACATACATTAAAAAAATCAACATGGAGGTTTATGTTGGACTAATTGAAGTAAATGGCAATTTCTTCCTACTAGGTTAATTATTTACCTGCATTTCTTCCTAAATACATCTTTAATTTTAAAAAACAATATATAAAAGCAGCTGGTTTATTCTTTTGATTTATTTGTGTATTAAAAGTTACTTTCTGGAGATGGCACATTGGCAGGTTTAATGACAATAGGAATATTTAAAAAATAGTTTTTGAAAGTTTGGTTATCCAGAAAGAATGAAAAAAAATAAGTCTTTCTACAGTTGAAAATAGTAATTTTTCATAAAAGGTTGAGGAAAAAAATCTAAACAAACCATTTTTGATAAATGAGGCAGATTCAAATTAAAAATACAAATTTAAATTTTATAAAGTATTAAAATTAGCTAAGTTACATGCATAATTAGTTAATAAGAGAGGAATAGCAGTGCAATTTAAATGATAGGATTTATCCATAATAAATAAACATCTTTAGTGCAAATAGTGCAGAAAAATTTCTCCAAGTCAAGATCATAGCAATCATTCTGCTCTGTACAAAATCAGTCTCAGTCCTGTATACAACCTATCAAGTTTATGAATTCAGCTGCTGTGATGAGTATCAATTTGCAAATCATAACTATAAATGTGCTTCGTTACGTGTCCCATTCCTCTCTTGGCCGTTCATGCTTTTGAGAAAATCTGGAAAGAAAAGAAAATTTTAAAAAACCTAATTTAAGATAATAAAATTTCAACCCTTTACATCCTATTCCCATCAAGACTGACCTATAAAAGGATAGCCTGACCATGTGGGAAGATTTCCAGCATGTTCATATAAATAAGCAGTTAGTGCCCATTTTCTGTCTGAGCCGTAAGAAACGCACACTTCATATTACAAACCAGCCCTACCCTCAGGGACTGGCAGCATGACTTCTAAACTAAGATGTAAAACAACTGGGCACTGGCACTCATCTCCAACACAACTGGACTGGGGAGGACGGATGAGCTGGAGACGAAGGCATGACGTCCTTCTCTGTGGTCTGCTCCCCCTTTTAGGGACCTCCTTATGCTCCCTTCTCCAAGTCCCCTCCTTCAGACTAGTCAAGGGGGAACGCCTGCCCGGGCCAGACTCCTTCAGACTCCTTCCCCGGGATTTGCAGCGAGACCTACCGGCTGCCCAACTATTAAGATCAGGCCAGGGGGCCGCGATGGCTGACACGTGTGCAAGTGTACCAAAGAAAGGCTCTCCGAAGAGAGACAGCGAGACAGAGGTGGGAAGCAGCAGTTCTGGAAAGGGTGTGCAGGAGGAGCACCTCTCGTCGTGCTTTCCCTCTCATGCAACAGAGCTGAACTTGCTCGCGTTGGCTCTATACTGTATCCCAGCATTACCCAGTTAGCACAGCCTTTTACTTCAATTCACTGGGGTGGGAATTAGTTGTTACAACCAAATCGTTCCCTGACCAAGACAGATGGGAGGAAAAGGAAGGCTGTCATGAGATCAAATAAACCCAGGAACGGAAACATGGTATAGATGAAACAACAGGACATGTGAAACGTAAGAGAAAAAATGGAAAATTAAAGTGGATCACCTCAGCATGTGTCAGATTGTGGAAGGCTTAAAACCACAGAGAAAAGTGCGGCACTGACACTGTCATTGCTACGGCCCACTACAGGCTCTAGGGCAGAGAAGTCACACCAGACAGTGGCATCTTGGGAAGGGTAGTCCACAGTTCTGTGCAGGAGGGAAACCCTGAAGTCAGGGGCTGGTCAGAACATGGCTGGAATAAGCCTGGTGTGAGATGGAAATGAGACAGAAGAAATGACAAAGGAGACGACTGAGGATAAGGTATCCACCACAACCTAGCTGAGAGAAAGGAGCAATTAAGAGTCTACAATATACTAGCTGCTATCAAATGCTGAAGAAAACATTTCATCGAAGCCAACAGCACACTGAGAACATATCCAAAAGGTTTCTATTGGCTCTTTGTTCACACACGTAGCATTCCACTTAGTACTTCATGGAAAACGCTGCACACATCACAGCACGACAGCTGTAGGGCCGGCAGCACCGCGCTCAGGGCGGGCAGGCTGGGACCCCGCCAGGAGCACAACTCACCTACAGCGGGGCATGGAACTGGCTCTGCACCACTGTCACCTGCTGAAGCTTCTCCTCCTTGGCCCTTCTGCAGTGACAAATCTAGAGGAAAATGGTTTCAAATACCAGTCACTTCAACCTTATGATGGAATTCTAAGTAAGATTTAAAAAATCTGTTTACACTTAAGTTTTCAATGTTTAAGGCAGTTCAGAATTTAAGAATTAAAAATTAATTTTGTTTGGCAAATAACCATCACCTATAAACCTTCAGAATATAAAACAAACTGATGCCTTATTATCATTTCTGATTATGTGATATCAACTATCTGTTTTAAAAATATGAAAATAAATCCTAACATTGTTAACCAGGAGAGTTAGCAAATAAAAACTCCAAGGTACAATGATCTACTCCCAAAGAACAGCAGACAGAAGAGGCACAAGGCCTTCCTAATGCTAGAGCCACTGCTGTTCAAGTCCCTGAACTTCAATTTTCTCTCATGGAAACTGGGGATAATAAAACCTGCCCCACCTCTCTGAACAGAACAGGCATATGTATATACAGCACATATGTTTTACAAAGTTTAATGACAAAAGGTGACTTTTATTTTATTATTTATCTACACCCCGAGGACACTGTTTTCATTGCTTCCAGAGAGGGAGGAAGAGAAACATCAATTTGAGAGGGAATCACTGATTGCCTCCTGCAAGTGCCCAGACTGGGGATCGAACCTACAACCTGGGCATGTGCCTTGACTGGGAATTGAACCTGCAACCTTTCAGTTACTGGACACTGCTTCAACCAAATCAGCCAAATCACCCAGGGCTAAAAGGTTATTTTTAAAATGTGAAGTTTCAGAGAAATTAGGTAAAATATATTGGAATCCATCAAAGAGCACAATACCACTAAGCCAACTTTTGATTTTCCTTTAAATATTATAGAAATACTCATCAAACAGGAACTGTCCCAGAATGCAATTAATATTAAAAAATTCATCTCTGTAGCTTGTTCTCTCTGACAGTGACTTGTGAAACAGGGTATTCAGGAGTGCATTACAACCGTTAGGACAGCACTTGCGCTGATCTACCAACTTCATTACAGATCAGTAAAGACACGGCCATTGCTGAAACAGAACTATTATTTGATTTACCTGCTTGTGTACTCACAACAAGCAGGTTTTAAGTGATAGGAGGGTGCTGCTATCATTCTCAATAGAGGCTCTTCAGTCTCCTTTCATGGCACTCAAAACGCCAGCTCAGCAACGTGCTAACATTTTTTACTCATGAATCTACTTAATTGCTTTTACGCAGTCACTTGTCCTCAACCGAAGAGTACTACATACTGTTCTCTTTTCCATGAAGCTACTCAGAAAATCATCTATTTCAGTTTTTCCCTCCAAGAAATCTTCAGCAATGTTATCAGATTCTTCCTCAGCTTCATGTGCAGCTACCTTTAATCTTGCCTGTAGGGCACTCGCACTACAGCTCTGAAAATAAAAAATCAAGACTATGTTAGTTGATAGTGATCAGAAGCCTTTAGAGAGAAAGAGAACGAGGCAGAGGTGGGGAGAAGCAATTCATTACGTGTGCCGTACAGTCTCTTTCTGAGGAAAGCGGCTACAACCCAGGGCCCCAGTTTTTGAATATTTATGAACCACTGGCAAATAATAGCTGTCACATATGCAAGAAATATTTGTTCTTGCCATCAGATTTGATTTTATGTTCTTCAGTATAACAAGTTTTAAATTTGTAACTTTTAAATGTCAATTCTTTCTTTTATGCTATCTGCTATCTGTTATATCATGCTTAGAACAGATTTTTCCTACATAATCTTGAGACAGTTGCCTCTCATAATTGTATGGTTTCTAGTTACTCTATACAGTTATCTTATTGTGATGGTATAACACAGGGATCTTTTCCCTGAAAGGACAACTAATTATATTAATTAAAATTGTTTTTAATTACTCATATACACAAGTCTGTTTCTGAACCAAGTCTGTTCCACAGAACTATCTTTCTCTTCCTACAAAACTGCTCTACTGATGTGTAAATCATGTGGTTTTACAGCCTATTTTAATTCTAGGAAAGAGAGGTCATACTCATTTCTTTTTGGTCAAGCTCTTCTGACTACTTTTACCCATTTAGTGTTTCCAATAAACTTAAGAATAAATCAGTAAAAACAAAAACAAACAAAAAAAAAACCACTCTGGATTTTGATTGTAAGTATATTAAATATTTAAGTTATTCTGGAAAGCATGAAATCTTCATAATACTAAATCTTTTACTCCATGAATATTCTATGTTGCTCTGTTTCCTCAGGCCTTCTTTTAGGCCATTCACTGAAGTTTCCTAACTTTACTAAGAGTTTATACAAGGACTGATGCTGACTGTTGTGAAAAGCTTCTTCATCTAAGCTCAACTGTGCACCTGAAAGCATTTTGGGTTAAGAGTGAGGGAGGGCAGTTGAACTCCTATCTCTGACATCTATGATTTGCATGAACTCAGGGAAGTTATTTATTATCCCCCTCCTCAGTTTATCTGTAAAACAGAAAAATATTAATACCTACCTCAGGGGTTTTGGGGAATAATGGACAATATATCAGCTGCTTAAATGCAACACAAAACATAATTGCTCAATGTTAGCTATTATTTCTCTAATTCTAAAGAATGACACCTGAAATCCTTTACGTCATTTTTTTGCTGTTGTTTTATTTGTTTTACGTGTTATTACATTGGCTTTACCTTCTAGAATACATTATTTTAAAGGAACTAGAACAGTGTTAATAATGTTACTGATAAGAGATATGCAGACTATGTTCTCTATTCTCTTCTACTTTTACAGACTTACTTTTTCAAAACTGACTTTTACAAAATGCTTTTGGCTTTTCATATAACCAGATTTGTAGGACAACATTTACTATGTCATTAATTATATAGTTCTATGTATTTTTCTATTTGCTCAACTTTTAAGGTATCCATCTGTACAAAAGCTTACAAGTGAGTCTAAAGTTAAAGTTGTTGTTACATATTATTGCAAGAGTTAAACCAGCTTTATAGTAACTTTCCCAGAAGAGGTATTTAAAAGGCTTTTAGTATTTTTCTGCTTAGAACCAAACATGCTCTTACGTGAGCACAAATGATTTATAATGCCTCATAACTGAGAGTTGTATATATAAGGTGTCATACCTTATATATAAAGTCACACATCTAATAAACGGCTTCCTTATAAAAGTGAAAGTAACAATGTGGCCTACACGCATTTAGAGGAAACACTCTTAGGGTAAAGGAAAAGAAATAAACAATCTTACCTCGCTAAGTTCATGCTGTCTTTGCATCTTTTTTTCAAAAGCAGATTTCATTTGTGTAAGCAATTCATACTAAAAGAGAAAATAAGTACGCTGTTTTCTTTCCTTCTTAAATTATATAGATGTCTTCAAAATGAAAACTAACTCACCTTATCTAAAACGGTTTGCCTTTTGGCTTCCAAGCTGGGCTCCAAAAGCAGATTTTTTCCTGTAAGATAAATTTCTGGTTTATTTCTAGGTACCAATCACGTTTTTCTTAGGAAATTTAAGAAATAAGGGAAGACATACTTGCTAGCTCCTCAATGCTTTTTACTAGGTCGTCCTTGTCAGTACTGATTTGCTTCAGTTGCGGCGAGGTGAGAAGCTGCTCCAGCAGTGGCCCCTCTTGTTCGTTCATATCTGTAAGCTGTGACACGCTGCCAACAGGACACGACACAAAATGTGTTAGTATCAGTAATCTAGTTTTTCTGCATTATAACTATTCATGATTTTTCACTTTTCTTCAGCTGACAGGGTTGGAAATAACTTTTGAAGTACATATACACATAAGTCAAGTAATAACCTTAAAAAGCAAATAAAACACGGGACATCAAGTAGTCTGAATGTAGTGTCAAATCATGATTGGACTAAGAAGATGAGGGCGCACAAACAGCCATGTCAAACTCCCCATTTTACTATCCTTGCTCAAGGACATTTTTTCATTGCTTTTTAGACAGGAAAGAAAAGGGGGACTGAAGGAGAAAAAAAAAAAAGGAGAGAGATTGACTGAAACTACTGATTGATTGTTGATTGACTCTTGCATGTGCCCCAATAAGGAACTAAATCTGCAACCTGAACCTGGGTATGTGCCCTGACTGGGGATAGAACCCTGCCTTTCCAAGCAACTGAGCCACACCGGCCAGGATGCAACTTCCCAATTTTAACCTTTGTGGCTGTCACAATAAAAGATATGTATATGCATTATGTATGTGTGTAAGCATAGAAGGCTAAATGAAATAAAAAATCAGCACCCATGGGGTCAAAAAGGCAACTGGGTTAAGAATGGAATCTAAACCTTTCTCAACATATCTTTCAGTTTTGACTACAAATCCACATAAAAGCAATGTATGATTAAAATTCAAAATTAAAGAAAAAGTTGTCTCTAAAATTCAAAGCGATCTTTGAATTTTCTACGTTACATACTCATCCAGAAAACTATTATTCGAAGAGACTTTAAAAAACAGAACTTGGCTATACATCCCTGGTGTGGTATACCCTAAAGACAAAACAAGTACAAAAACATCATGAAAAATCTTACCCTGCATTGAGTATTCATCGTAATAATGTTGGCATTTTTTGGCATTTAGCACATATTTAATGAACATATAAACGAGCAATTGAATGAAACACTGAGTTACTACCAAGCATAGCTCAAAAACTAAGATTGTAGAGAATTTACGTCATTTAATTTAGAATTTGCCGTTAAAACCACAATCTTCAAACTACAGATAAATTGCCCACATAATGACCCAAAGTCCATAAAAACGATCCTAAAGGAACTGCTCCAGCGAACCTCATCAGTAAACCCCCAGTTATGAAGTCAGACTTTGTCCTCTAGATTGTGCTTCCCTTGGCAGTCTCCTCATCTCTGAGACTTCTCTTCCCTGGCTCCCATTTACTGCGGCCTCTGAGCTCTGGCGCCAGGACAGCCGCTTGAAAGGCATCAAGGGAAGAACTAGTATCAAGGTGAGATCTTGGGGACAGCTTTCCTCCAGACAGAAGGGTGGGCAAAGGCATCCCCACCCCCGCCCCAGAACTGGCAGACAAGGAACTTCCCAGACAAGGAAAAACTAAAGGTATTCATCACAGAAAACAATTATCATATGAAATGTTAAAGGAATTTACTTAAGAAAAAGAAGATGGCAACAAACACATATCTATCAACAACTGAATCTAAAAAACAAACCAAGCAAGAACAGACAGAATCATGGATACAGAGAGCATTTTGACAGTTACAGGCTGGGAAGGAGATTTGGGGGATGGGTGAAGAGGTGAGGGGAATCAATAAGTACAAATAGGTGGTTACAGAATAGCCATGGGGATATAGGAAATGGAGCAGCCAAAGAACTTTTACACATGACCAACAAACATGAACAAAGGTGAGGGGATTGCCTGAGGGAGTGGGGGGTGTTGGGTGGAGGGGGACAAATGGGGAAAAACTGGGACAAATGAAATAGCATAATCAATAAAATATAATTTTCAAACAAGACAAAAAGAACTAGAACATTTTTTAAAATTGCATTTCATAGTCTCAGTAATAAAAACTGTGAGTATTGCGAACTTTCAGGGAGGGTGGAAAAGATGCAATGCTTCCCAAAGTTGAGTACCATAAAACATGTTTTTTTACATGGACAATCTAAGACAAGTGTTCCATAAAAATGGCGCCTTATACTTATCACAAATTTATTTCCTATAAAATTGAATAAAATCACCGTTCTATTACATTATGATAACTTCAATCTATTTTTCTACATACAAATGTCTATCTACTAATGGAACAATGGAAAGGTCTAAAATAGGCTAAGATAGTTTTTAAATCTCCAGGGATAATGTACTAAGAAATAATTTTCACAAGAATGTGAGCCACATTTAGAGAAAGGATGCTGATATCCTGCTCTTATTATCATTCCCAGGATCTGGAAAAATCCCTGGGTACATACTAGTCACTCAATAAATACAACTAAAGGCACAAAACTGATTTAGGAAACTTCTTCACTAAGACAACCACAATTCAGAAATAGTGAGGATTTAAAAAATATTTTTGTTTAATATGGATACGAAGATCTGGTTTTCTACAAATAAAACAGTTAACGAACATCAATGTTATTTATTTATTTACCTTAGTTCTGCGAGTTCTGGAAATGCATCTGGGACATCTGGCATCTTGTAACCAAAACCATTCTGGTTTATCTAAAAAGAGTTTGAGATGCATTGAATTTCAGCTATGTTTTCCACTGATACTGCTTGCATTACCACATCCTCATCTTTGTACTTGACATTGTCCTTATTCTCCCCACTCCATTTTTTCAATGTACCTTTATAGACAGAGTTACTATATATATATATTTTGGAGGAGGGGCCACATGAGCACCTTGTTAGGTCTCTTGGGCCAGTATAAGCTGTAAAATAAATCTCAAGTATACCTGCAATAAGTGTGGTGAATTATCTGTAGACTTCATTGAAATATATGAATACATTTATCTCAAATGAAAGAAATTACATATCAAAAGATATTAAGTTTGCAAAAGTCTAGTTACAAAACTATTGTAGATAGTCAGGTAGATAAGGAATGAAATATCCAAAGTTTGAATATAAGTGACTTTAAAATTGAAGACTCATGAAAAGCTCTCTGTAATTCTGTTTACGCTACTAACTGTAGTTTGTTCATAATGTTCATTAATAGAATGATAAATGATTTTGGAAAACAAAGTTCACTTGGGTCTATCTTCTAAATTATTACAACCACTACAACTAGTAAAGCTGGATATAATGAGGCTCTTTCATATTTGAGTATTACTGTGGATGATACTCACTCAGGGTTAAACATGAAGGCTTTAAGTCCCTTTAGATGTTAAACGCACAGATGTTAGTCTTTACCTCAGTATACCCCACATGGCAAGTGTCCAGCTTCATCAAGAAGCAGTTTCTTAATTTAACGGGACACTTGAAGCAATTCAAATGCTACTGCAGACTCTCCAAACCTGCTGCTCCTGCAGGGTCATTTCTCCACCCTTTGCCTAGGTCCTGCCTGAGAGATCTTTTATAGGCTGTTCACAAATACTCAGTCCAGTTTATGCCTCCAAGCCTTCGATAATGCTGCTGCCTCTTCACAGAATGCTTTATGTAGGAAAAGCATAAATTCACTCCCTCTCATCTGCCTCTTTTTAAGCTAAGCGCCTACTACCTGCATCAGGCAGGGTTTCACATTTTCCCTTCTCACTGCACCATGGTCCCTGGGAGTACTGACCATGCTTTCAGGTGTGCCTTCCCCATAACTCCAGACCACTATCTTCTACTCTACTGGATGTTCCTTATTTATAATTATTTCATTATATGTCAGTGACTCTCTGAGTTTGTTAATAGAGTTGAAAACGTGTTTTAATAAGCTTTTTATCTTCTGTACCCCACTTAAGAGGCTGGCACAAGGAGACCTATGATTGTTTGTTAATTAAATTAGCACCTCAAAGGTATGAGAGTTGGATAACTGAAGATACCAACCTGTGAAGCGTCTGTTGTGGGAACAGGTAATGGCAGATTTCCAAGGACACCAAATGAAGGAGCAGCAGGTCTGGCTGTGGAGTAACTTGTAGTTGATGAAGAGACTGTGTCAGCAACAGATACAGAACTGACAGTCCTGCTAGCTTCTTGCGGGGGATACGGAGGGAGAAATGGGAAACCCTGAGAAGCGTAAGGGGACATCCCACCTGGGTTACTGTATAGGCTAAAGAAAAAGAGAAACATCAGATTAGAATTGAGGGGTAAGTTTGTAAAATTATTCCTGAATTGTTCTAAGTAATAAAATCATAAATTATAGATAGAATATGTTTATAACAGGTGACACTGGTTATGTAACTGAATTAAATATTAACTAGTAAATTATGAACCCTCCCAACTTTTGGTCTCTGTGAAAAAGAAAAATGTTTTAGAAAACATACAATTCAACTTTAAGCATTCCACTGGCATCAGTCAATGTCTTCACAGAGAGAATGGTGAATAGCATTGAGTCCAGAAAATTTATTCAAGTGGAGTTTGCTTAGTAACTTTCACTATATTTGACCAAATATGATGGAAAGTCAAAACTGATTTTCTAGAAAATTCTAAAGGAAACTTAAATGTATAGATGAGCTGCTAAAAATGTTATAAAAAACAAGATGCATATATAAAACAACTATCTACTGGAAACGAGGTACAGAAGTATGTACTTGGGATTTAATCAGAAAACAAGTGTCTGTTTTTGTAAGATAATGATAAGGATTTTAGTTGTAGGAAGATCTTGAACTCTCCTCCTCCCATGGATACAATGAATCTACAAGCTACATGTGGAACAATTTTCTGTGTAAGAAACTAGAAGCTAGTAGAATGACAGTGACCTACCAAGCAAATAGGGAAAAACACATTGAAGTGAGCAGGACAGGACAAGATTTGCCATAAATTGTATCATTCATTGGCAGGGGGACCTGTAATGGGAGGTAACTCAAACCCCAGAATTTCTCCCTAAGAAGCAAAGGGGTGGAGCCCTCGATTCAGCATAGCTTTTAAGATCAGCCCCTAGAAGGTGAACCCTCTAAACATCTAGCTTTGAAAACCAATGGGACTTGCACCTAGGAGCTCCCCAAGGCTATAGCAAATGGAGAAACTGCACTTTCAGGGCTCATCTGGGGCACCCTGCTTTGGTGGCTGCTCCTCAGATGCCCTTTGGCCACCTGGCCCTCAAGGCCAGGGCAACTGGAGTGCCGGGCCCAGTAGGTCTGATGTCAGGGCGAACTACCACCCTTCCCTATGGCAATGGAGATGGCAGACAGGAACACCCCCCAGTCTTTCTACGAAAGTGGGGAAGAGGTCTATCTGCTGGCGTGGCTTCGGCCCAAGGGCCAGGTTTCAGGCTCGGCACACTCCTGGAGGCTGACAAAGGTGCTCAGTGCTCGCAGGGGATGCAGCCTGTTGGTAACTCCCAGGAAGGAGCTTGTAAACGTATCTGCAGCATGACTTTTGAGACTGTCTCCAAGGAGACACCCCAAATTGCCTGGACATAGTTGTGGCGTTTGGAACTTAAGCTTATGTCCCACTGGACTGTATATATTAGCATAAGCCAAACGCTTTGAAGCCATAAAGAAGTGCTTCATATACTAACATGGAAAACTCTCCAGACCATTTAGTGGGGGGAAAAATGCATGCTACCATTTGTGTAAAATAGGACAGAATAAAGTACTACATGTAGGTATTTCCCTATATATGCATAAAATCTCTATATTTTGAATTCTATACATGTTTGCATGAATCCTACACACAGACAGCCAAGCAAACAACTCTGGATACCAATGAGAAGAAAAACTAAGTTGCAAGGGAAATAAAAATGGCAGGGTGACTTATCATCTCATACTCTTTTATAATTTTTAACTTTACTCTAAAAAACGGTATTATCGATTTAAAGATTAAAAATGTTTTCTACTAAGCTTGTTTATGTCAGAATCTCTTATCTTTTATCTTAAAATTTTACTTTTATCTATAGGTATATTAGTGATATATATGTACAAATATTATTTTGAGCAATATGATTAGCATGAGAAAATATCTGTATTATCCTTAAGTCTTAATAATTCTGAACCAATTTGCTTTATTCTGACCTCACAGTAGATACAATCTATAAAATAATGTAGGAGATGCATCAAACTGGCTTTTTAGTAATGTGCCCTTTATTGTAGAACTTATTTGAAATAACCAGTTAACTTGCTGCCTTCTATTTTCAGTTAGTTAATATCTAGCCCTATCCTGACAGAAGATAGGAAATACAGTTTTTATTTATTTATTTATTTCATCCCAAAGTCATGGGTAACTTTATTAGCATTACTGAAAATGATTTTTAGATAGCTTTAAGATTACTAAGGTGAGGTCTGATATATTTATACTAATACAAATATAAGAGAGGTATTTTTCATAGGAGGTACATACTTTTTTTTAAAGATTTTATTTCATTATTTTAGAAAGGGGGAAAGAGAGAGGCAGAGAGGGAGAGAGACATCAATGTATGGTTGCCTTTCACCTGCCTCCAGCCACAGACCTGACTGGAGACCTGGTTTGCAACCTGGTTATGTGCCCTGGCTGGGGAATCAAACCTGTGACCTCTGGGTTCACAGGCCGGCACCTTATCCACTGTGCTACCAGCCAGGGCGAGGAAATACAGTTTTTAGATAAAGAATATCAGTGAGTGGTCGCTTTGGCAACACATATACTGAAATTGGAACCACACAGAGATGATTAGCATGGCTCCTGTGCAACAACGACACACAAATTCATAAAGCATCTACGTATTTTTAAAAATGAAAAGAAAAAGCAAGCAAACAAAATTATCATTGAGGATCATGACTCCAGGATATAGACACAAGAGGCAAAGGTGAGGGCTGGGACTCATGTGCCTCATGAACCTGATAATCTAGCTAAGCAGATGCTGAGGCATTTTTGAAGGTGCTTTCATGTGCGAACCACAAAAAATTCTTTCAAGTTAAGCAGAAGGACTGGGCAAAACCAACCCCAGAAATAATTTGGGAAGACAGAAGAACAACAGGTAGTTGCATCATTATGCAGCTTCAGAATATCAAAGACAAAAATTAAAAATCAAAATGGCATTGCACGTCTTAGCACCAACAGCTACATACAGACAAATTCTGAATGGAAACCTTCAACTTAAGATTCTGAACTGTACCAATTACGAAGTGTGAGGGTACATGAAAGACATTTACAGATTTAGAAAAATGTCTCAAAATTTACCATCCAGGCATCTATGTTTATTTCACAAAAATGTTAGCAGCATTATTTTTGGGCCTATCTGCTCTTGCAAAACCATGCAATCCACCAGCAAATGGAAAAACCTGTTTTCCTCTCCTTCAATCCAGTCAAGACTTTGTGATTGCCTCAGAAAATCAAATGTAGCAGAAGCGAACCTAAGTCATTATGACTTTCTCATAGCTCTGTCTCAAGGTGTTCATGTTAGAAAACCATCCATTAGGTGGCGAGGAAGCCCACACACATGGAGGTCATGTCTAGGTCCAGCAGGTATACACGCTGACATCACCAGGTGAGGCCTCCGAGAACCTGCTTATGGTGGGCAGAGGAGACGAGGGGTCACTGATGGACTCTTGAATTGTAGAGTAGGGAGCACAATAAATGTGTTCATTGTTTTAAGCCTTTATTTTGTTATGAAGTTTTAATAACCAGAAAAAGTTTTAGCACCCAGAAGTGGAACACTGCCATGACAGAAAAAAAAAAAAGGTTCTAAAATATGGGAGTTGCTTTTTGACCAACCAGAAGTGAAAGCTGACTATACCCTCAGGAGAGAGTAAAAGACTGCTAGAAGGAAAATTAAAAAAGATCTAAGGAAACAAACCAAGAGAAAATGCAATTAAAATTAGCTCCGGAACAAAGCATAAAGTTGTAACAGGGAAATGTAATTACAATAAAGTATTTGGTTCAGCAACAATAAACCTGTTGAGTCAAAATAGTAAGGACACCAAAAATAAATCTGAGTAAAAATCATGATATAATTTCATTCAGAGGATGAGGTGAAAGGAAGATTTGTGAAAGGCAACTATAACTAAAATCTTCATTAATCATAGTAAGAAGTCAACAGATAATATCTAAAATAAGATAAAGGATAGCAGTATGTATGTATTATTAAGGAGCAGGTAAGTATTAGAGAAGCAGAAAAAAGAAGAAAATAATGTTGCCTCTAAAAAGTATCAATGTATTTTTGTGATGATGGGGATAAAGAAAACAGAGAAATGCTTTCTAGCATCATTTGAACTTTAAACTCTATTTTGATCAATCTGATTAAAATAAATATATACACGCATTTGTTATAAACATACTTACTATGGAAATGCTGCTGAAGTTGGAGCCAAAACTGGAGGATTCTTCCAAAACTCATCCAACAGACTCTGAATAATTTTTCCAAGATCTGAGTGCATTGTAAACTGAAAATAACCATAATACAGGATGATCAAAATCACTTTCAGAAAAAGATTACAGGGTCTCATTAGGATGACTTCACTCTAAAGCTCAATATTAAATCCATTTTTGAAAGTCAAAAATTAATTAAAAAGCAAAGGATATTGTGCCAAATAAATATATTAGCAATCCACAACTTACAATATTTTCTAATAAAATCAATACCATAAATAAAGTTAAAGGTCTATTTAATCAATGATGGAGCTGAAATATTTCCACGCTTCATTATTTATAATAACTGGAAGGTTCAAGGTGAATTCTGAAAGTACACTGTTATAGTCTTTCATGTTAATCAATCCTGTATGTATCCTAAGAACTTTAAAGCATATCTGAGGTTTATTTCTTCCTAACAACTACGGAACCTCTATTGTGAACTGAAGTCCAAAAGGCAACATGTCCTCTCTGCTGAACAATGGCCTTTGAGTCAGCACTACCATGAACAGTGAAAACACTTCCAAGTCACTGATTCCAAAATGAGATTTTAAGTGCATTTTAGAGTTCTAAAATATTTAGCAGAAAAGTAATACACCTGTTATATATTCTGAAATGAATATACCATAAACATACATTGTTTACTAATGGAGAGGTAACATATACTCCTTGTTTATCCATTAAATGATGTCGAATTGGTGGATAAACACTGATCACTGGTTTTTCCTGAGGAAATTGTGGAGGAAGCAATCTGGTAAGGGTAAAACAGATGAAAAACAAAAACAAAGACAACAAATGTTACATTACATAGTAATAATCCTAAACAAAGTTAGCTAAAAACAAATTAAATTTTCATACTTTTACTTGGACTATTTAGTAATAAGTGCTCTATTATGGTTGTTGAGATGACTGAAAATATACAAAAGGATACATAAGTAATTCCATACAATAAAACCTTCTTCATGCAGAATACTGATACTCTGAATTATAGACTATTCATCACACTGTGACAATTAACTGCTTTCAAACACAACATATCAAACTATACAAATCTCCACTAAAAATCAGATTAGGCATTTGTAGCAGGTAAACTTTTATTAATCCAGCCTGGTTAGTTATTGGACCACAGATCTGGTCATACTGTTTTTTTGCCTGTGGTTTTCCTACTTTTGAAATGCTGCCAAGAATCATCTCACTATCTATAGAATTGTAAAGAGTAAGAGGAAAGAATGAGAAGTACCAGAAATGAAACACAGCTGGCCTAATACCTTCGTTTTATATGGCTCTTTCCTAAATGTCCCAATGGACACACCTCTCCCAATCCTGAGATCAACCAAATAAAAAGAGAGTAAATTCTCAATATAAAAAGTAAAAATCTTAACCTTTTCTGAACTTACAAATTTAAGATCAGGGAGTGAAGTCTTAAAAAATGAGATTTTACTGGATATGAACTGGTTTCAGATCTCTGAAACTTGGAAGAGTGTGCCTCCTTCAACTGTCCCTATCCCCCACTGGCTCAGAAAACGATCTGCTGGCAGCAATGTCAAGAAGAAAACTGGGTCCTGATGGCTTCTCCTACTACGCTGTACACAGGGTGTTGAGGAGAAGTGGAACTACTTAACTTATATAGTTGAAGATGGGCAAAAAAGGCAATAAATGGCCTTTGGAGCCCAAACGTGGGTTTGTACCTGGCTATGCTATCACTACCCACGTGCCTGTAATTTGCTCCAATTTGCTACGGTGAGGACTCAAAAAGCTCCTATGTATCAAGATAACAAAGCATAAGTTACATACCCATGTTTTTATTCACTCATTCCACGAGGACTGAGAAAGGCCTTGGCTGTGTAGGCACTGTGCTAGGTGATGAGGACACGAAGATGTGTAAGCCATGGCGCCTGTCCTCAAGTGAGGTGCCTCTTTAGTGCACCCCAATATTGGCTCTAGAACCCAGCACCTAACGCAATCTTAGGTAAGAACTTCATTCTTCCCGACCACAGACTGGTAACAGCACTTAAGGTTAAGTGGGTACTTCAGTCATCACTATGCCCAACTTTCAACTTTTCTCTTTGTCACTTAATAACCTAGTTATACATTTAACTCTTAGTTTCTTTCTTTAAAAAATAACCAGCAGGTTAAATTCAGCCTTGAACTTTCTGATTGATGTAGGTTATGTTTCTGAAAACTAGTATATTTTCAATTCTTTCTGATGAATTTACTCTGAATTATTTTCCATACATGATCCCTTTGTTTGTTATCATCCTTACTCTTTCAGTTTACCTCCAGCTAAGACTCTACTGCAAATAAATGAAACTGATTCCAGTATTAACAATTATTACTGCATCTGTTTATTACATTTTCTTTTTTATAGTCCTTCGTATAGCAATTTATAAAAAGTTTATTTCATAAAATTGTGCAACCTTGATAAAGTAGTTAAAATAGTTCACTTTAAAGAGTTTACTTCAAATAATAACAAAGAAAAAATGTTTTGTTTTGTTTTTAGTTGTATTATATAGAAAAAGAGGATACAATTCTACTCACATATTAATGTTAATTGTCAGGCTGTTTACGGTGAATGGCAACCTGTATTCCACATCTTTCTGTATTTCAGCTATACTGTAGGAGAAAATTTGAGAAAAAAATTGTACCTGAAGTTATAAAACCATTAATACTTAAGATAAATGTTACATACTTTTAGAACCTACTAAAACTGGTCTTAGTTTTAATCAGATTCTAGACGGCCAATGTAACTTGTATCTTGAGGATTTTGATCCTAGAAAGGTTCATCAGGTAAGAAGCAGTAATATTCTGAAATATCCAACTGTGTGAGTGCGGGGGTCCAGCATGGAGGTACAGGCAGTAGATGTTGAGGTAAAGAGGCCAAGGATAACTCTTGTAATAATGTTAGATGGACTTACTATCACTTTCTCTCATTTATTATTATTAGCAGAATCCATTGTGGATCCTCTAATTAATACAGATCTGACGACAACTCTGCCACTAACCAGCTGTACTTAAAAGCCTAGATGAGACATGTCCTTCAGTCTTATGATGGAGACTGCTGGCTGTTTTCCAAAAAACAAAAACCCCTCTTCTTCCAAAAAGAAGTCTTATTTCTTGCAGCTGGTTGCTGCTATAGACTTACGTGCCAGCCAATAAAACATAAAAAAGTTGAAGTCCAGGGTTGCATTGCCAGGAAGCACCTTTAAAAGCCTCATATGAGTCTGTCTGCCCTTTCTTCCTGGACCTGATAGCTGGACTTCCAACAGCTGTACTGGACCATCGGTGGCTCTGAGAATTGTATGGCCGGTGCTAGGGGGAACCAGGCAGACAGAAAGAGGCAGCACAAAAACAAACTTTTTAAATTGTGCCTAAGTCACTATTTGGGGAGTTTTTGTTACTAGCAGTTGAACATAACTGCCAACTACTTTAAGCCCTTTATATTTTAACATTCTACATTCAGAATTTTACTTACATTAATTTGCAGGCATACATTATTATAACCTATCAACCAAATTTTGGGTGGCTCATATGGAATTCTAACCAACATTCAAAATATTTCCAAAAAAGGAAAAATGTTAAGTAGTATTAATGAGTTATGGTTGAAAAGTTTAATATTCAAATGGACATAAACTTTTTCAAGCATGAATACCTTTGAAAGGGGTCTAGCATTTATACAATTTATTGTTGTTTTAGTTACTTTAACTAATAGCCGTATAATACCTCATTTTCCTTATTTTTTGAACTACAACACCGTTTTGTCTTTTGATAAAAACCTAGCCTCTAGAATATGTAAATTTTAGGTAGCTTGAATGTTTCAAAAGTGTTGAGATAGAGTTATAGACAAACTATAGAGGTTGATAAGCTTTTCCCCCTGACACCCATGGAATGGGACTATGACCAAGGAGAAGAAACAAATAACAAGAGACACAAGATGATAACCAATATTAGGATTTAACAAAAATGTTGCCAATGCTTCTCTATGGGGATCAGGCTTGGACTAGGGATACTGACTGTATCCTTAACTGCATGAACACTATGTAATCAATAAAGTTTTTTAAAAATATTTTATTTATTATTTTTTTAGAGGGAGGGGAGGGGAGAGAGGCAGAGAGGGAGAGAGACATCAATGTGTGGTTGCCTTTCACCTGCCTCCAGTTATGGACCTGGCTGGAGACCTGGTTATGTGCCCTGGCTGGGAATTGAACCAGCGACATTTGGGTTCTCAGAATGGCACCTTATCCACTGTGCCACCAGAGCCTAATCAATAAAGTTTTTAAGTTTTTATTCCTGAACATTATCCTTGAAACCTAAGGCGTCACTGCTCCAAGGGAATACTGGCCACAAGTGTCCACCAGTTCAAAGCCAAGTTCAGCATCTTGGTGACTGAGAGCAGGACCTCATCAGTTAGGCTCCTGTCCTCTCCACACCACTGCCGTGTGTAATCGTGGGCAGTTACTGACCCAAGTCTTCTCTCTCAAAAGGGAAATGGGGATATTACTGGTACCTTTCTACCTGAGTGGTTCGAGGGAGATAAGGCACCGAAAGCCTCCCACGCAACACATAAAAACTACTCACTACATGTCAGCTGTTATTAAATAAGCATTTAGAACACACATCTAAATGCTTATTGGAACCAGCCTAAATTTATAGTACTAAAATTTGAACTCAGTTTTTTTAGACACTGTATTTTCATAGAAAAAAATTAAATATGATTAAAATAATTTTTACTTTAATCATAGGTGTCGTTCAGTTCACTGTGGCCACAATTCTATTGACATTTATTGAAAATTTTGACATTTCCCTCACAAATGAGGTATCCCAGATAAGTGAAGGTAATATGTACTTGTCCTGTAAATGAGAGCTGAACTATCACCATCAATTCCAAAGCAACCGTGGCCACTGATGGAGCTTAGGACTGTTACCGCCAACAGGGCACCCTAGCCTCTAGGTGTTTCAAGCTGAAGGAGGTGGAGAAACAGCAGCAGCGGGGTGGCTGCTCTGCCCCCTCCTCTCCTGTCTTTCTCCCTGAAACAGCTCACAAGGTCCGGTGGTAGGAGAAGAGGAAAGGGACGCCCTGCAGAGGAAGACAAAAGGCCAAGCTCAGTTCTCCCCTTTTACAACACTTACCTCAACCTGCTTAATTCTCCCCGTTCCTCTAGAACTGGCCCTCCTCATCAAACCTAGCAAAACCTACCAGGCCTGTTTCTTTGGGTCTAGGAAAACATGGTCCTCCCCTAGACTAGGTACATGAGACAAAATGGCAGACATCTGTTTTACTTAACCAACCCAAGAATCATTCCCTTAATATTCCTAACAAATGTGATTTTGAGGTTTTTGCTATTTTTAGTAACTTAAAAAATTATTTAGTAACTCAGTCTCATTGAAAAAGATCAAGCAAAGAAAATGCCAATGGAACAAATGTCAAAACCTGCATAACATTTTATAAGAATTTATTTGAGCCCAAATGGGTAGCTCAAGTAAATGCTGGAGAATGACATTTCGAGGCTTCATTTATGCACTTGAAATTAAGGAGGGCACCTATGGAAGATTACAGGAAAGTGGGAGAAGGCAAGGCGAGGAATGGATTACAGATAGTTAGGACTATGTGCTCTCTTGGGAGCGGTTGTACTTATTTCAAAGGTGTGTTAGCCCCAAATACAAAAATAAAGCCTAGGTCTTGCTTCAGGCAAAGATAAACCTTTTATTAAAAGTTACATAGGCCTAGGGAGTGACTACTCACCATGACCTATCCAGTTATGAATTTATGATCAGACCACCCCCTTTCCATCCACAACAGTATCAAAATCACTCAGGATCACACCCCCAAGAAAACCACTGTCAACATATTGGTATATAATCTTCTAATCATCTCTCTATATTCCCAGTCTTATTTAAAACAGAACTATAATTATATTGCATATCTAATTTGGTAACTTGCTCTTTTCCCACTCAGTAATTTATTGTAATTATTTTTCTAAATTTGTAAGTGTAGTATTACAGTATCTTTTGAGAATTAAAGACTATATTATGAGCATAATATTCTGGTATATTGTTTAACCTCTTCTCTACTTTGAGATATTTAGATTGTTTCTGATTTCTGTAGGTGTTCACAGGTAGGAGGGGGGAGTAGGCACGGCTGGATTTAGCTGGCAACAGAGACATGACTGCCTGACCAGGAAGGGAAATGAACGGAGGAGCACGTAAGCAGTTAAGTCCTACTTAGGAAGCCTTTCCTTAAGCAGTAGCATGTGTTCTTGCAGTCATATGCTCCACAATGGTAACTTTTAATCGCTGGTTACTACGTGATTCAATATATCACATTAAAATGCACTTAATAATGGGACTGTTTGATATACCTAATTTTAAAGTTTACTATGAGCTCGCCATCTATTTTATAGAGTCAAATGTTGACCTTTAGTAGATTTCTATGGCCTCAATAGGCTAAAGCGTAACAGATCTTTGGATTTTGTTATTGCAACAAGTGAAGGCGATTTCCTTCCGTAAGGAGGTTCTCACCTCAAACACTTAAAATGGTCAGATCATGTACAGGACAGAAGGTACTGCCTGCAGCACAACAGGGAGTGACTGCAAACTGGTCAAGCGGAGGCGGCAGCCCAGCAAGGGGACAGCTACTTTTCCGCTCAGGGAGAATGGTGGGGCGTGGGAACTGCTGCCAGATCTTTCCAGGTCTTGCCATTCCGAAAGAAAAGTCAGAGGGGCTGGGGCCACAGAGGGGTCTCTGTACCTGCTGCTCACCTTTGCTGTGAACCTGACATTGCTCTAAATAATAAAGACTTTTTCCTTCAATTGGAAATTTGGAATCTTTAACGAAAAAAATACCAAATTATAAATGTTGGCAACGGTACTCAGAGACTGGCAGCAAAAGAAAAGGCCAAAACAATTTCAAAGACTTTCAAGATTGGTACTCGTATTTTTAAAATAGAAAATAATAACTACCATCTACAGAGCATCTACTGTGTGCCAGATAATATTCTAGAACCTGTATGTGTGTTAGTACCTAAAATCCTTCAGAAGAGGTACAGCGCCTTGGTGTAGAACCTGTGGGATGGACCTACTTTCTGAACAGAAGGTCAGGAGTACTCCTGCCAGAGGTACATAGGTGAGCTGTAGGCAGATGTGTGAGGATTTACAAATGATAAGCTAGGGCTAAAAGGCAATGAGCATGTAGGTTAAGAGGCAAAGATCACAGGCACACTGATTCCACAGTAGAAAAAACAAGGTAATTTGTCATATGCTTACTATGTGCCAGATACACTAATAAGTGATTACACGTTACTTAAAAAATACCAACAATCCGACATGATTCCTAGTTTTACAGAAGAGGCTCAGAGAAGTTGAGTGCCTTGTTGAGTGGTCATCCTGCTAGTCTATGTTAGAGCCGGAACTAGAATCCACCAGTTTAATTATAAAGTTTCCATTTGCCTAAAGTCAAGCTACTTTCCCAAGTCAGTAATTTCTGCTTACTTCCACTCATGTTGTTCAACTTTACTTTGCCGAGAAACTTGGGGAACCAACAGATTTTCACAGCTGACTGGGCAGTAAGCCTTCAGATCATCGATGCTCACACTAAGGTTCTGTGGGCACCCAAGTTTGCGCTGCCAGTCAATGACACAGTGGTCTCTCTTGATTTCCAGTACAGGGCCTCTTTCCTTAAGACTACTAGTCATACCAGAGTAAGGAGTCGGGGGTGGGGAGGCAAGTCTGATATAAACATAATTCCCAAGTTAGATTTTCTTACTGAAAATAAAAACAGCACCGGAATTACTATGTACTTGATTATTAAAACCAATGTGTTAGTCCTTTACTTGAGACAGCTGATATCCCTAAGCAAAAGGCAATAAAAAAATGATTACTATTTGTATAACTTTTAATTTACAGTTAATTAGAGGTAGTAATTACCATTTACAACACGGCTGTGGTTTTAGAACTAAGGAAATAAAATAAAAATAAAGTAAGCTAACTAACTTTAGATATTGAGAGGGAGAAGAAACTAGGATAGTTAGGATAGGAACTATTAAGACCATTACTTTTTAAATTTTCTGATTGCAGGTAAAATGCAGGAAATAATTAACAGCTTCACTTCTGCAGAGCCCCTAAGCACTTGCTGGGGTTAGTGGGTGTCCCCTGGGGTATTTTCCGTGTTGTACAGTAACTGAAAAACCAGGCTGAAAGTAGCATAGACAATAAGGGGCTGTTAATCTCATACAGGAAGGAGTCCCCAGGCAGGAAGTTTCCAGAATTGGTTCATTTACCGTCACAACATTACCACGGACATGACTGCGTGGTTCTACTCTACACATTCCACAGTTAGCCCATCTTCCTTCCCTGATGCAGTCAGCCCCAGAGGTCCCACCAAGTACAACACCCGAACGCAGAACGTGTCACCGCAGGCACCTCTGCTATCGAGGACGCGTTCTGAACAGCCCCCAGCAGGCCTCTGGTCCAACTCCCGCTGACCAAGAGCAGGTGGTGAGTCCTGCTTTCACCACAGCTAGCAGGAGGAACAAAGCCATCATCATGGGCACAAATAATCATCCTTTACTTACCGGGGTTGAAAAAGCACAGCCCCCAGTAAGTACAAGGCTTCGCAGGCAGGAAACCAGAGAAAAACAGGGGGAGTGTACTTGGGAGGGAATCGATAGTGTGCTTTACAGAGCTTCATTAGGGAGGGGGAGAAAGAACAGAATTGGTTCTACTTCTGTCCAGAAGGCTGGGAATGACTGGTGATAACTGATTATGGTGATGACTACTAGTCAGAGGTGGAATATGTCACTTGAAACTAGTCTACATAACTTTCAATTTCCATGTTCATGGCAGAAAACACACTGCCATGCTTTGTTTCAAGTTTCCCATTTGTCTTGCGTTACTAGCAAGACTTAGATGAGGAAATACAGATAAAACTCATTTAACCTTTAGGAGAGGCTTGAGGAAGATGAGGAAGAATTTCTTATGGTAACAAAAAAAAAAAAAGGAGTTCACATGCACAGAGATCTAAATAGATCCTTCCCTAAAATGACTTTTTTTGAATTATAAGGAGTTAAAAGGTGATTAAGAATTGGAAGGCTGATGAGAGAATGGGGGTGGAGGGGTTTCTGGAGGAGGGCAGAAAAATGGTAAGTCAGACACTTTTCACTGTCAGGAAGACTGTAGACCTACCATTTGGAGAAAGGATAGATACGGAAAATGAGGAAGGTGGGCAGCATAAACAGGATATTGATATTCACAATTTAGGTTTTGTATTATTCATTAAAACACCATTCAAAGCATTTCAACTTTTGCACAGTACACTTCCAGAATAAGCGATCAGCATCCTTCTCCACAAAAATCTTTAAGTTGTAATATACTGCACAGATAGACCATTTTACGAGCTAGCTTTCAAATGCATGTCATGAGTGGAAAGGGCAGATGTAACAAAAATGGATGGATGTCATTTTTTTTTCTGAAATCATACCGTTCCTTGAAAACTGGAAGTACCTGACCTACTTAACTCTCCTAATTATCCAAGTTTAAATGTGTAATATTTCAATCAAGTAAAACTTTAAGTAATTTTGTAAAAGAACTTACAGGAATAAAGTGCTTAAATGTGTATAAATTTACAAAATACATAGATAATATCACATGCACAATTGTATGTCCATAATTTCTGGCTCAAAAAATAACGAATAAAATGGACCCTTTCAGCATTTAAAGCAGAGTATTTATTAATCCTCTTAAACCAACTCCAGGACTACTTAGATTAATAATTACTGCTTTAGAATCTCACTTTATTTGGGAGGCCAAAATAAATAAATACACACACATATGCATTTCAGATCAATCAACTGCTTGCTGTATTTACCAGCCCCACCTGCAAGAGGCTGGGCTATTTCAAAAATTCAACTCCAAACTCAAAGAATAAAAATTTGCCAGCAGTGAGAATATTTAACGGAATATCCTAAAGGCTTAAAAACAATTAATTCCCAAAGTGTGTCTCTAAAAAGTATTTTGGCAACAGTAACACTAGTTTAGTATACAAGTACTCTTACAAGGTGCCACTTTCTAGGGACAAACTTTTGTTTGTTAAAAATAAGTTATCTTATTTGAACAATGTATCTTGTAAGTAAGAGTATCTCTTAAAGGTTAGTACAGAACACTTTTTATACACAGCTTATAAGAATTCTATGAACTTAATTTTCCAAAAAAAAAAAAAAAAAAAGCCACCATTAGACCAAATAGCATGCCAGCCACTCTTTCCACTGACGTCCATCGTTTGAAAATTTTGAACAAGCAGAACAACTGAGACAAAGAACCAAGAAACATCGAAAGTTCAATCCGCCATAGGCCTCATTTTAGCCAAACTGATTTTGCAATGAATTCTTCCCTTAGCAAACTATTTAATTAAAAACTATTCTACACCATCATTTACTTGCTTGGAAAAAAGTTGTTCAGAGTAAGATAAAATGGTCCCTAACAGTGTATTCAACGGCACTTAATTTTATTATCTTAAAATACATATTTTTAAAATGAACCAAAAGTTTATTTGGAAAAGGTTAGGGTTGAACGACGTTCACACACACCTTTACATTAAAATAAATGCCGTGACCCTGTTCAGGAAATGTACTTGCATAATTCATACTATAATACAAAGCGGCAGCACTAATTTTTGCAAACTATTCATGGCCACAGATATTTACAATATAAAAGGTGCAACACACCAGCCAAACAGCTGAAATCATTTCAATTGCAAACTATTTCTAATCTGATCGGACTGAAAAACAAACACCTCCCAGGAAGACGACTCAACACCCAGGATGATTCCTGACAGTGGGGACGAGAATCCTGGCGAGAACTGGGCGGTTGGGGAAGGTAAACCTTCAATTAGAGACTTGAGAGGATCGACGACGTCACTCCCGGCGGAGACCGAGAGAAACTTCGGCTTCCCTTTGATGTTGCCACCGCTCCCCCCACCCCCGGCCCAAACGGCCAGTTCGGGAACTCCGACTTGACTCTTCACAATTCCTTTTAGCCAAGTACACGGTTTTCACCCTCGGCCAACGCGAGCCCCGGGCGCCCGCGGGGAAGGGGCGGGGAGGCGGGCAGGGCAGACAGGGACCCGGGACCGAGGCGCCGGGCGGAGGAGCAAGTCGGGCTAGGAGAGCAGATCCGCGCGGGCGAGGCGGAGGGTGGGTCCGAGACGGGGGAGCAGGCGGGGAGACCCAGGACCCAGGGAGGTTCTGCCCCAACGAGGCGGCCGGGGGCGGCGTGAGCAGCCGGGAAGGGGCCTCCCCCAGCCCGCCTTCCCGCCCCCCTCCGATGCCGGCCGGGCGGGAGCGAGAGTCACCTCGAGTGGGAGCTCCGCAGGGACTCGATCAGGCGCTGCTTCTGCTGCTGCAGGCTGGTGAGGCCGCCGGCCGGCCCCGCCGCGGACGAGGCGGCGCTCTTGCTCAGGGGGAAGAGCCAGCTCATCCTCCCCGCGCCCCGGGCCGCGGCCCTGGGCGGCGGTTGCGGCCTGCGCCTGCTCGCTGCTCACCGGGCGGCCCTCCGGCGTCCGCGCCCGGCACCCGCGCGCTGGGCGGCCCAGGCGGCCCTAAGCAAGGCCGACTCGCGGCCCGCGGGTGCTGAGACGCATGCCTGCCGCCAGCGAAGCGACTCCCGGCCCGCGACGAGCCGCCCCTCTACCCCGCAGGCCCGGAAGCCCAGCCAGCCAGCCAGCCAGCCAGCCAGGCGGCCTCGGGACCCAGCGCTCCCCGCCCGCGCCGTCGCGTGCGCGCCCCGCCCCCTGCGTGGCGCGTCATCAGCGGGCGCCCCGCCCGGGCGTACGCGAAGCGCCGGCGTAGCACGGTGCGGCGCAGCTCCCGCTCCCCTTTCCCCCCTTGCAGGGCGAGAGGCGTCTATGGGGCATCCGCTGCCGCCGCCGCTCCCGCCGCCGCCGCTGGGTGCTGCCTCTATGGCGAGGAGGAGGAGGAGAAGCACGAGCTCAGTGACACAAGTAGATCCTGCGTCTGCCGCAGACTGCGGGGGAGGGGCGGCCGGGGGAAGTGGAAAGGGGAGGGGACAGTGAACCTGAGCGGGTGCGCGATGGCGCCAGCTGGAGGGCGACTGGCGGAGCCCGGAGCGGGGTGGCGGGGCGCGGGTGGAGGGGAAGGTAACTGGAGCTTGGGGTAGGTCGGGGGGGGGGGGGGGGGGGGGGGGGGGGGGGGGGGGGGGGGGGGGGGGGGGGGGGGGGGGGGGGGGGGGGGGGGGGGGGGGGGGGGGGGGGGGGGGGGGGGGGGGGGGGGGGGGGGGGGGGGGGGCGCTGGCGCGCAGTGATGACGCAAGGGCTTTGTACCTGGGGCTCCGATGGGGTGGGAGGAAAATGGGGAGGGCTAGGCGGTGGCCTAGATCCTCAGCGCCTCGTATTCCTTCCCGCGGCAGTGCTGGGGAGGCAATCTGGCCCCAGTCAATGGTTATCAGCACCTTCCCCGTGGCTCTCTGCCAGGGGGCAGCGTTATCTGTGACTTTGCTCTCTCGTTTCTTGGGGAGCCCGCAGCGCGGAGATGCTGCTGGAAGCAATGAGGTGTCTCGCCTTTTCGCTTCTGGAACTGCAGTGGGGAGAGAGCGAGAGAGGTAGCGAAAGGCAGGGCTCAGCGGCAGGGCTCTTCCCGAGCGTGGGTTACGTTTGTGACTGGCGAGTTTCGAAAAAGGGGGGCGGGGGGTCGTGATGGGTTTTTGTTGGTGGTGGTGGTTCTTTTTCTTCTTACTTTCGTGATGATGATTTCAAACTGTGAAAAAATGAAAGCATTTTCCAGCTCGAGAATCAAAATATTGGTCTTTCCTGTTATCATATACCGTGAAACCAGTGTGTATGGGCCAGAAACATGGGATGTGTGATTGGCAATCAGGGAACGTGCTCTGATTTTGGGAAAATTAGGAAGAAACCATCAGAAATGCGTTTCCCTCTCCCTCCTGCAGTTATGGACGGTCAAATCGTCCGTCTGTTACTTATTTCTCAGAAAGAGCTTTGTTTTGTTTTTTATTTTTAGTTGGTTTAGCTTTGTTTCCTCCAGTCAGCCTTGAATATTGGCAGTAAAGGAGGTGTTTTAATCAAACCAGATTTTGAACGTCCTGTTAATGAGGATTAAAGCAAACATCACTTCTGTCCTAACATCTGATCTTTTCAGATGGGCGTCAGTGTTTTACTTTGGATTTTTGTGGAAACGTGGATATTTTTATCAGTTTTTATTCAGAGAGTGAGATGGAATTGAGAGTAGTCTTGAATTCGTGAGAAGCGATTAGTATGTGTGTGTAAAACATACTATTTCCATGCAGCCGATATTAGAACCAGGAAACCTGTGGTGTAGTCTTCCTTTCCTGCTGATTCGCTGTGTACCTTTAGGCGAGTCACTTCCTAAATTGTGATTGGCTTATGAATCAATGACTTTGAATAAGTAATCTAGTAGGTTTCTGTCAACTTAATTATTCTGTGATTCTGTTTTCTGGTATAGCTAGATTTTATCTTGGTATTTATTTTGGCAGGTACACAAATAAAGGATAAAGTATTTTATGAAACGGACCTTCAATCAAGTATAACATTTTGATGTTTGGCAGCTAGACTCCTTGTGCTCTCATTATGCCGGCAGCAACGGTAGATCATAGCCAAAGGATTTGCGAAGTTTGGGCTTGCAACCTGGATGAAGAGATGAAGAAAATTCGTCAGGTTATTCGAAAATATAATTACGTTGCTATGGTACGCCTATGATCAAGTATCTTTAAAATGCTTCTTAAAAACGGGAAAGAAGGATTTTCAAAGTCTTGAACCCTTATAGTTGATATTCTTTTTCTTTTAGGGATTAATTTAATTATGAAAAGAAAATTTTGTCAGGGTCCTCCAAAGAGCACTGGGGACACACCTGTAAAGTGACAGGTTGGGTAGACTGCTCATTGAAATGAGGGGGAATGCATCCCATTGGAGGAATCTTGTGTCAGTGGTTTTAGATAGGGATTAAGGAAGCAGGGCTTTGCTCTGGATGGATATTGTCCGGAAGCTTGGGTAATTCAGTCATGGGGTTTGTTAATAAGTCTTAATAGCATGAGAGGGAACAAGAGTAAGTCTAAAGCTATAAAGAAGCAACGCGTCAGTCATTAACCAAGAAAGAAGGATGTTTCGTCATTTTTGTGGTTTGGACAATGTTTGTTTTTGTCTGTGTTCAGTCATGATTACAGAGTGGCCTTGTGTGATGCCGAAGCGTGCCGTTTATGTCCAACAGAAGAACATTAGGACCTAGCTGGGAGTGCCAGGTCAGCCCCTAGCAACACTAAGCCTCACTGAGACCAGATGGGCTCCTGTAAACTAGGGAATTTTCCTGGGAGTCTTTTTCAAACAGACAAACAGAAGCAATACCAGATCTCCCAGGGAAACATTGTTGATGCGAAGTTTTTATTTGGCTTTCATTCATTTCCTTGTATATAAATTATCAGTAGAGTTCCATGAACACGCTGTGCTGTTAAGCATCTCTGCTTTTGCCTGGACTGTCCTAGTGAACCGTTTTGCTTCTTACTGCTGTATCGTGTACGTGTGCTATGACTGCTCTACTGTTTTCTAGTTAATTAGCTTTGTGACGCACCTAACGGAACACATAACGTCCAAAAAGGTGGTTACTGAGTTGGACTGAATTTAAAGAAGTTTAAATGTGACTTAATTTTTAAATTTTAGCTTTTTAATTTGAATTTTGATGCTAAACTAATGTAGCATTTTCTCAGTGTTTTTAATACAAGTAAATACACCTCTGTGGGGAGGGACAAATTGATTGGTTAGAATATGTTCTATTTAATAAAATTGTGCTTGCTCATAGTTAGAATTGAATTTTTTAATCCAATAGAAATTGGTAGGGATCATTTATTTCTCAGATGATAAGGAGTGACAGCATTAGAAACTGATAGCATTCTATAGGAGTGATCAGATGGCATGCAGTTGTTGACGACATGAGTTCTCTGGTGTATAGGGAAAGTGCTGTTCAGCTCAAGAAATTAGGAGGGTTTGATGCTTGGTTAAACTTTTGCTGAGAAAAGTGATTGGAAAGTATGATGCATTTTCCTTTCTTTTTGACCAGTTCTTTATAGATTTTAACATTAGAATAGCATAGTTTCACATACCCCCTGAGAAATACAATTTTTTATTTTTTCCTTTGTTTGGGGAATAAGACTACTTTGTTGCATTTATCCTGTGTACCTTTATGGAGTAATTTTTTACTGATACGAAATTTAAAGTAAGAAAAACTCATTAAGTTTGTAGAGATTAGTTTTATGGTTCCAAAAGAACAATGCTCTTCTTAGTTAGAAGGTACTTTGTAATGGGATATGTATAGAATATCATCTAAAACAGGATTCTTTGATTTGTACCAACAATTGGTTATTGATTCTAGGAATTTGTGGACTATGGTTTTCAGTAAATAATGAATTTTAAAACTATTTTACAGGACACCGAGTTTCCAGGTGTGGTTGCAAGACCTATTGGAGAATTCAGGAGCAATGCTGACTATCAGTACCAACTATTGCGGTGTAATGTAGACTTGTTAAAGATAATTCAGCTAGGACTGACATTTATGAATGAGCAAGGAGAATACCCTCCAGGAACTTCAACTTGGCAGTTTAATTTTAAATTTAATTTGACGTAAGTGGGAAATAAATATAACCCAAACTTTCTTTTTTCAGTATAGTTTTTGGAATTGATTACCCTCAAGTATAGTGAATGAAATTCTAACTAAATATAGCATACTTATCCTGGAAATACTTAAAACCTAAAATTTCAAAGGTTAGGTTTCTCCTTTGTATAATAGGAGCAAAAAACAAAACAAAACACAAATTAATGTACTTTAAATTTTAGAAATGTTATGTGGAAAGTTGACTGCCACTTATTTTTAAATTTGGAGAGCTTGGATGTTGAAAATACTTTTTAATGGAAAAATAATTAGAACATTAATTGCACTTTAATAATTGTGCTACATGTGAAGAGATTTTTATTTAAAGTCATACTCCAGTTTATGAGTAGATGATATGTCAAAAGCGATAAGATATTTCTTAGAAACTTGGGTATATTTTTCTTTCAACTCATTGTTATGTAATGGTTACATTCCCAGGTCAACCTGCAAAATTTCTTACAAGTTAACATGTACCAGAAGTAACCTGGTATTTCTTTCACAAACAGTTCAGAATCTGGCAGGTTACCTTCCAGATCTGAATTCTAATTCATGCCCTGGGTTGAAAACCTGGTTTCCTTATTTGTAATTCTTCCCTTATTGGTAGGCGTAGTCTTGATTAGAGAAATTTAGATTGTTTGGGCCAAGGGCTGATTGATTGTAGACAGATTGTAAGTTGAGGAAATGTTTAATACATTTAAAGTATATTACAATATTGGAGTGTCCCATTTGATAGTACTTGTATAATATAACGTAACATCTGATTTGAAAAATAGTAGAAGATGCTGTGGGACAATTGATGGTAGAATAATGTGATATTTAGCATTAAAGGTTTAAAGAAAATAGAGCTGATGATTTTAGGGGGTAGTTTGTCAGTGTTGCAATTGTAGGCCTTATAATTGTGTTGTGTTCATCCTGGCTCCCTGTTTTACTCTGTTGGATTTAAAAACTAATCTCCAGAACCTTGTAAAGGGTAAAAAAAAACTTGTCTCTATTCAAACTAACTATTCAAAGTAACTTTGTATAGGACTATAGCTCTGAAACACAGAAAATAGCTGTTATCCTTTGCCCAAAAGAACACTTTTAAAAATTCTTTCTCATTTCATTTGTTCCATGCTACTTTTTTCAAAACCAGTCATTATTGGAACATTGTGTTAAACTAAGATACTGTTGTGATCTCAGGACATGAGTAGGAGGTGACCCATCAGCGTGTCACTTTTGGTAAAATTGACATTTTTCTTATCTAGAAATATCGTTGTTCTAATAATAACTGCTTTGTTACAATCTCTGAAAGGCATTTTGTTACACAGGGCTACTGTTCACTTGCTGTACTATTTCTACTAGTATTAATGCCTAGGGAGATATTTAAGGAGAAGGATATAGTGAAAGTATTACTTATGAAGAAAAGCCATTTGGAAGATAAAACCGATATTACCTTATGTGGAGACAACACCTTGAGCAGCATCTTGAACATTTTGAAGAAAGATGGAAATTCACTTTATTATGTGCCTGGAGTGAATATGTCAGCAGCTGTGCTGAGCACCAGGGATATAGAAATGAGGATAGTTCGTCATGATCTTTGTAACTTAGTGTTCCCATAACTCTCTTTTCTGTTCCCATTGTCTAAAATTGAATAATTAGAATTGTTAGAAACTGATCGATAGATGAGCATTCTTTCCAAACTGAATTTGTGGTTGATCTGTACATGGAAATTGAAGCGGGATATTGATGAGCTGTGAAGAAGAAAGGAAATCCATGGGCAGAATTCCACTAATAAGTCAAAATAGATGAGAATACGGTCATCAATTTGATGATTACAGTAGTTCTTGATATTGGAGAGAGTCACGTGAATGGTGTGGTAGAGGTACCTGGACTATGGCTTGCGTGGTAACAGAGGGAAGGCTCTAAGGAGAGAGGCAGTGCAAGGAGATGGAGAGCCAGCGGATCAGAAGGGACAAAAGTCAAAGGGTGGCTTGTGTTTTGTCCTACAGATAATGCACAGGCATTTGAAGGTTTCAGAACAGTGTCAGTTATGGAATTGCAGGCTGTTCATGTTGCCCCCCATAGGCTTTGCACTTGGGGGTAATCTTTGTTCTTACCAGCTTGAGTTCCTTGAGTATGACGTTTAGTAGCCATCTGTATTTGCAGCAAGCTGTGCTCCAGTTTGTTTACCTCTTACTCATGATTTTCAGCAGAAATTTGAGTAGCAGTGTACACTCTAACAGATGTAAAATTTGTGGTGAGCCAAGGGGTGCATTGCGGTTGGAGGGTGTTTCTAAATTGTAAAGTCTCTGATGTGCATGTTTAGAAATGTGAATTTATGGGGTATGCTAAGTTTGCAGGTAGAGGTAATTTCAGTACATTTACTGAATTTAGCATACCCAATCGAGTTTATTTCTAACTTTGGGATATTACATAAGTTGGACAGCTTTATACTTCCGCTTTTTTTAAAAAGCGTTTTTTTAGAGATTTGTACATGGTTTTCATTTCTGTTGGGTTGTTGTAACTGAGTATTTTGTCACCATAAACTGAAGGAGTTGATTAGTATTAGGAGTGATCACATTACTGCTTGGTGCTGTTGCGAACAGATTGATCTTAATCATTTAAACAGTAAGCTGGCCCTGGTGCCCCAAATTCTAATACATCAGTAATATTTAAACTGCTTATTTGAGATGAGCATATTTTAGTGTTTTCCTACATTTGCAGGCAGGGTGGAATGATTCCAGAACTTGGAATGGACTCCATGGACATGGGGCAGGCTGTTGATTTAGAGAGTTGAGTCATTACAATTAGGGAATTTCCCTTCCCAGCGTCCTCTGTCTGATTGCAGGGATGTTACAAAGCATGGAATTCACTCCAAATGATAAACTATAGCCCAATATAATCAAATTTAGATGACGTACATTAAGTGACCTGAATTGAGCTATATGAACTATTCAGAAAAAAATAATTTATGTACATATTTTGTTTACCAACTTACTTGATCATAAAAACACCTAAGGCCTTCGTTCTGGCCTCCTGAGAACTGGGATCCAGTAGGTCCAGGTATGGGACCTGGGGATCTGTATTTTTGGTTAGTCTCTGGATGATTGTTGTCGTTGGGCAGTTGGGAAACACGTAATAGTGCAACATTGACGGTTCCACTTCACATATTTTTTGACTTGATGATACAACATTGAACAAATCAGACAGAAACAATTGCCCTGTCGACGCGTACCTTCTGGTTAGGAGAGAGACGCTAAAAGCAAGCCTGTGACCCAGAGTAACATGAGCCTGGGGAAAGATAGGCCCTTGGTTGGATGTCATGGCTAAGCCCTGCCTTCCCCTGTGAGCTTCACAGCCTAATGGAGAGATTCTGATGGTTCATAATACGTAGATTTAGTTTAAGACCAATAAAATCTATTGCTTAATGAAAAGACTTTATTGGGCTGATTCAGATCTTCTTCCTACAGAGTTTTCCTAGAGAAATTTGGACAGTGATTGTTGTGGTTTTCCCATTTTAAAATATTTCAGTGTTATTTTTCAAAGACATTTGGAAGCAAGTTAATTTCCAGAGAACAGACTGTAAGAATCCATTTTGGCTCAAGTGTGATGTCCCTTTCAGTTTTAATCAGTTTTGTTAAAGCGCTTATTAGGATTGTCTTTGGCTAAGTGATGGAGAGCAGAATTCTTACAATTTAAAAAGGAAATGAAAAGTCTAATGGACAATGCATAAAATACTTTTCCATTTTCAGAAACATATACCTTCATTTCAATCACTGATGTTTTGGACGCCTGTGTGTGCCTAAAAAGTCAAGTCTGGAAGGATTGGGTTACTATAGTTAGATGTCCTAGCTTGATTTTGGGAAGGTAACCAGGGTCAAGACTGTTAGAAGAAGGAGTGCTGTGGTAGCAGAGCCCTTTCTTCCAGTCAGTGCTGCATGGGGGGCCCTTTGAAAGGCTGATTATTATGAGAGGAGGCGCCTCCTTTTCCTTCGGCTCAGAGTGCAGTTGAACTCGGCCACGTGACTGTCCCCCCACCCCCGTTCTCTCTGTGGCTGCCCAGCGGCTGCCCAGGGCACAGAGCCCCGCTCAGGTCCTCGCCCCTGCGGCCACCGCTGCAGCGGCCGCACCCACATGACCGAGCACCCCAGGAAAGCACGGGCCTGTCGCTCTGAAAGACTAAGGAAATTGAGTTCGTAGTACAGATTAAAATCTCACAGTTGGCCTGTTTGGGATGATTATTTAACATGTGCACACCTCTCTGAAATAATGACCTTTACATTTAAATGGTATTTCTTTCCATATACAACTGGAACAGCTGGGCCCCAGCCAGCCCCCTCTTGTCTGTGGCATTGGAGTTGTAGCCGTAAGTCTAGAAAACCAGCTTGAAATATGGCACTTTTGAATGTTGTGTTTCTTCTTCTCCTGCCAGGGAAGACATGTATGCCCAAGACTCTATAGAGCTACTAACAACATCTGGTATCCAGTTTAAAAAACATGAAGAGGAAGGAATTGAGACCCAGTACTTTGCAGAACTTCTAATGACATCGGGAGTGGTCCTCTGTGAAGGGGTCAAATGGTTATCATTTCATAGGTAAAAAGATCGCATTGAAAATGGCATGTGGGTTTTTGCCACACAAAGCTTCGCACTGCAATAGCTTCGAGTGAAGTGCTTAAATAAAAGAAAATTTAAAAATAAATAAATGGGGAAGAGAAGCAGAAAAAGAAAATGGCGTACGTGTTACCATTTCCTTGGGTCACTGTTTTAGCACTTTCAGGCTTAGTTCTGAAAGATTTGGCCACCGTATAGCAGTCTCCTAACTCTTGAGACGAATGTTGTTCTCCTGAAACAATAATAGCCCGGGGTCTGTTTTAGCCCATGAGGGACAGCAGTGCAGAGCCGAGAGGGCTGGGCTGGACCCTGGACCGCAGTGCCACTGGGATCTGCTCCTACCGTCATTACATAGGACCGCCTGAATGAAATGATGAATTGGTTAGGAAATACTTAAATTATCTACCATACAGCTTGCACTGTGATAAAATTCTAGGTTAACGTAGGAACCAAACAGACTAAAGTCCTTATCCTCATAGAGTTTACCTTCTGGAGGGAGTATGCACACAATTTTACCTTCTAGGAGGAGTTTGCACACAGTGTTACCTTCTGCGGGGAGTATGCACACAGTGTTACCTTCTGCGGGGAGTATGCACACAGTGTTACCTTCTAGGAGGAGTATGCACACAGTGTTACCTTCTGCAGGGAGTATGCACACAATGTTAACTTCTAGGAGGAGTATGCACACAGTGTTACCTTCTAGGAGGAGTATGCACACAGTGTTACCTTCTAGGAGGAGTATGCACACAGTTTTACCTTCTGCAGGGAGTATGCACACAGTGTTACCTTCTAGGAGGAGTGTGCACACAGTGTTACCTTCTAGGAGGAGTGTGCACACAGTGTTACCTTCTAGGAGGAGTATGCACACAGTGTTACCTTCTAGGAGGAGTATGCACACAGTTTTACCTTCTGCAGGGAGTATGCACACAGTGTTACCTTCTAGGAGGAGTATGCACACAGTGTTACCTTCTGCAGGGAGTATGCACACAGTGTTACCTTCTAGGAGGAGTATGCACACAGTTTTACCTTCTGCAGGGAGTATGCACACAGTGTTACCTTCTGCGGGGAGTATGCACACAGTGTTACCTTCTAGGAGGAGTATGCACACAGCTTTTCTAAATGGGGAAGTTTATAAGATGGTTGCATGAAGATACATGCTGTGGAGAAAAGAAAAGCAAATTCTAGGAGTTGGTGTTGGTACAGATCAATAATAAAACCAACATCTAGTAAAATACAGTAAATACTCAAAAAGTGGTAGTTTTTAATCTTTACTATAAAATAAAACTAGATTGTTGAAGAAAATTTTTAGTAAGGAAATTAGTTTTGTTTATCATAATCTCGGTAAGAGAAAGAATGCCTACCTAAGTAAAGTAAACTGGTAGCCGAGGGACTAAAAGTAGCCTTAGGTATGATTTTATTTGGCCTTTTATTATGTTTTTTTAAGTATTAGGCAGGTGATTAAAGTTCTTATACTATATCCACCCCACCTTTTTTAAGGATAAGAGTCTCCCACATGCTTTACCATTCTCAGCGCTGACCCCTTGAATGATTACAGTGAAAGATTACTTGTGTTGTAAACTTGGATGCAGGACTAATCGGTAATTTTTGGGTTGGAGATACTGGACATACTAATTTTTACGTCATCTTTTCTTTCTGTTCCCCTCCACTTGAACCTGTACCTCAGGAAACGACTCAAGTCTGTTAATTTGAGGAATGTTTTTGAGTTTTTTTTTCTAACTTTCCTGGTCAGAAGGATACACAAGAATAGGAAAGACTTGTCCTCTCCTTTTGCATGGTTTTTCAATAAAAAATACTGTAAGCAAATGCTGTGTCCTAGGCACTGGAGATGGTAAGATGAACAAGAATAGAAGGGGTTCATGTCATCTTAGAGTATAGAGTCTAGGTCAGACTGATATATTTGAATAATTCTAAAGATATGTTAAGATTTTATTCTACAAAATGTCATTAAATATTTTCTTCATACTATGCTATTTCTAAAAGGTAAATACTAATTTAAGAGATTGATAAATCCTAAGCTCTAATACAGTCTTACTATAAGTAAGCAAATGCTGTGTTGACATATATTAGGTCAGTAGCAGAATACTTTCTTGCCAACTGCCAGAAATTTAAAGGTTTCTGCTGTTTATTGCTTATCCTTGATATTTCTAAGTGGTCTCCAGTAGTAAAGCTTTATTTCTCTCTTTGAGATTAGAAGTAAAATTACTGTTTTTTGATTGAATTTCTATTACCATTCATCCCCCCATAACCTCTTCCACCTCCATCTAAGCCCTGAATCCCCAATAGTAAAATTTTAATATTAAATAGAATTTTATCCTCCCTAAAAGATATGCTAATAATATATCTCATCAAATGTTGAGTTCCAGCTACGGGCAGTAAAGAAAAAAGCATTTTTCAAATGCGATCTCTGTCCTTTAAACTAGTGGAGAAAACAATGCATGTATTGTAAAGGACAGAACAAGGAAACAACTTGTGTAGGAAACCTGTGGGCTCTTCAGGGAGGACATGAGCCAGCAGCCCAGGAAGGAGGGTGGAAGGGGGCAGGAGGGCAGGCAGGGAGCTGTGAAGCTGTGGAAAAACCTGACGGTAGACATGGGCGCTCTTGGCTGGAGAGGGCCTTTGTGTTTTGTGCTCTAGGTAGCTCTCAGTTCGCTGCCTTCACGTGCTCCGCAGCATTCCCATAGGATCTCTTGGGAAGCCATCACGAGGTGGGAGCAGAAAGAATCTTGAGGGGAGAGAGTTCTTACTAGTCAAGTCATGCAAAGGAAGTAAATATACTTCGGTAGGGAATTAACTGGACTTTTGAAGTATGTGTGACCTCTTATGTAAAAGATGGGAAGATTTCCATACTTTTGCCTTCTGCATGCCATTTCTTGTTATTTTTTGACATTTTTGGCCAACTTTTTTTTCTTTATTCACTTCCGTAGTTATTTAACCCTTTTAGATATCTACTGTGGGCAGTTTGATACTCTGGTTGAAGAGTTCTCTATTCAAGGATCAGCTAAATGGCAGTTTAGTGGCTGCAGGCTTGGGGTGATACTAGGGATTTGCATATTGATAACTGATTGATGAAGTGACAAGGTCTGTGTAAGATGGTGACATTTTCCCATTGCAATTGTGAACATGCTTGCTTTCTGTTTTTGTGCACTTTTTTTTTTTTTTTCTTTTTTCGATTGATTCCATTTTGCCTGCATTGTGACTCACTTAAAATTTGTACCAGAAAAGGTTTTCATCTCTGGTATTTATGGCTTCTCTTCTGTATTCTTTAACCTTTTGTAGTGGTTATGACTTTGGCTACTTAATCAAAATCCTGACCAATTCTAACTTGCCTGAAGAAGAACTTGACTTCTTTGAGATCCTTCGATTGTTTTTTCCTGTCATTTATGATGTGAAGTACCTCATGAAGAGCTGCAAAAATCTCAAAGTAAGGCTTCCAGTGGCTTTATCTATAATCAGCATGCAATTCAGACTGAGTGCTTGACATATCGGGTCCCATGCAGGGATGTTGATTGAGACCATGTTCTTGATGTTTATATTAAGTGCATTATATTATCTGGTCATTGATTCTTTTCTTACATAAATAATTCGTTATAGGAAATCCTTTTGCAAAGCTTTAATATGTATTGGCAGAATAAGTTTTCAGTGCAATTCCAACCAGGGATCAGGTTTTTGTCATTGCTTGCTAGGTTGAAAGTCATAAACCAGGGCAGAAACTGCGAGGCTCTCATGCACGAGGGTGCAGGTTGTCACTCTTCCCAAGAGCACGTAACCTGTCCGTGCAAGGTAGACTCCACGGTGGCCAGCTGTGCGCAGATGCAGCCGGGGAGGGGGGCCAGTGCCCTCCTTCAGCTGGTCTTTGCTAAAGGTAATTTTGTGTGGCCCAGTCATAGAGTCATGTTGCAAAGAGTAAGTTACAGCTGAAAGGGGTTTCTTTTCCCACCCTCCAGCCCAAAGGTGTGGCCCTGTTAGCAACAAGTGCTGTAGGAGACAGAGGTCCCATCTGGACAGTAACTTACATTCTGACACTGCTTAATGTGTGTAATCATTTGTTACTTTGAGCATTAACTTTTTTAAAAGAGACATTTCTTTAATAAGGAAAAGTGCTCCTTTAGTTTGAGCGACTTGACCTGTGATGGGGGTTTTATTGCTCCAGGTGCATTTGTGTTGAAGCTGTGACAAAAACAAGTTAGGTGGAGCGGTTGCTTCTTAGAACCTACGTCCAATTTGAGCAGATTTTCTCCTCACCAGGTTTGCAGCGTGCAAGTAAAGCTGTTCTTTTAGGAAATGGTAAAAACTTAAAGCTTAGTACTTTTACGCAAAAAGATTTTAGGAATTGAATAGGCAGCTGCTTCAACAGATAAGTTGAAAATCGTAAGAAGACATGTGTTGGGAAAGTTTAAGCAGCATCATTTCATGCATGTAGCATGAAGGAGCAGCAGGACCCCTGCCGGGTAAACGGACTTGGGCCGCTGCTCAGGTGCCCGCGGCAGGCTACCCTCGTCACTCCAGGGGTGCGGCCCAAACCCCGAAGTGTGACATGCTGAGAACCCAAGACCGGAATGTTTTCATGTAGCTTTGCAAATGCTTTTTAAAATTAATCCTGGTATAATGACAGTTCTTAGAAGCAGAGAACCTAATTATTGCTTATTAACTGGAAAGTGTCTAAGTATATCAAATGTTCTGAATATACCAAGTGACCCGGTGTGGTACGGTGCAGGGTCACTGGAAAGGTGCTTTTTGACCTCTAGTCTGCCATACCGCATGACCCCGATCTGTGTGTCCCGAGCAGCTGCTGAGGACACCTAATCCTTGTGCTGTTTTTAGCACAGACACAACTGCTGAGCAAAGCTGTTTCAAGTGGGATAAACAGAAGGGCTGGTTTAGCAGCGGAGGACTTAACAATTTAGAGGAGAATTTCTTTGCATTTGTTTTGTTGTTTTTCCTGATCTTGCCTGCCTTTGTTTACTCCCTCCCATTGTCCCCGTTGCTACCCTGTCTCCCCTCCCTACCATCCCTTCGCCCCTTTTTCCTCTGCTGTTTCTCTGCCTTTTTTTTCACTCATCATCCTGCTTTTTGAATCCTGTCAATATTATCCTAGGCAGAATGCTAGCAGACCCTTTTAATGAGGGTATTTATAAAAACATACTTTTTCTTTTTAACCAGCCAAACCATAGTTGAGTACTTAGTAAATTCTTAAGATCTGATTAGTTGTAATTGCCTTGTTTTACACCATTATTTAGATGAAATAATTTAGAGATTACTGAGGGGCCTAAAGAAAATCTGAAAGTACCTATCCACAATCAGTTTTATAATAATTGATCAGTGGATGGATTGAGCATGTACTTGATAATGTTACCTTGTATATCTGTTACCTTTTTTTTTCGGTATGCTCTGCTTCCCCCATATCTTTAGAAAAAAGTCATTTGTTGTCATATACCTTAAAGCATATGATAAAGATAAATTTGCCCAATTAAGATTTAATTTCCTATTACTATAAACCTCACCCACTTGCAACAACTACATTAGCAATGCATATTCTCTGGTGTTTTCTAGTCTTCATAAGGGCCATGTAAACATTCTAAAGTTCACTTCTATTTTGGTAGTTGTCAAAGTTACGTAATTTGTGGATTCCGACATTGCAATGTTTCTTCTGACAGGCAATTTTCTGTCTTCTAGGGTGGTTTGCAGGAAGTTGCTGAACAGCTGGAGCTGGAACGGATAGGACCGCAGCATCAGGCGGGGTCTGATTCATTGCTCACAGGAATGGCCTTTTTCAAAATGAGAGAAGTATGAAGATAGTGCCTTTTTCTCTGGGTTAAAAAGTAGGGCAATAAGTACTTACAAATAAAGATACAATTAGAGGTACATATAAATTATATTGGTTACACTTGAATACAAGCGTTTAAAAGTAAGTCATCTTGATACGTCGTTTAGAAGGAAATGAAAAAATAAGTTTTTGGAGACTAAAATACTAAAAAATTTAAAGTACCTTAGAAATCATGTATGTCCAACTTATTCTTAGGTCAGGAAACTGAGGCCAGAGGCCAGTAAGTTTTATCCAGGGTCATGTATATTACTAGTGGGAGAACTCCAGAACTCTCTGTCGACCATATTAACTCTTTTGTCAATTCATAGAATCTGTATGTTAAGATTTCTCTGGCTTTGTGTTACCTTAGATGTTAAACAGCTGGTGAAAATGTTCTTTGCTTATTCCATTCTTGAGGACTTTGAGGATTTATAGAGTAGGACTTAATACTTCTTAGTAGATTGAGTCATCCCAAAAAGTGTTTGCATTCCAAAGGGGTTAAATAAAATCTGAAGTAATAATTGAATCAGAATTCATATTGAGCCAGATCCTCCTTAAGGCAGAGGTAAATTCTTAAGGCAGAGGTAAATTCTTTAAACAAAAAAGTTAGGTATGGAAGAATGAAATTTAATGGACCATTGCTATAGGTAAAATTCAAAGAAAAATGTTTCTTGATGCAGAAGTGAAATAGAATGGATATTTTTGTTCACAAAATAAGTTCTATTTGCAAAATATTTACTAAAATTTTGAGTATGTCCTCTTAGTAAAGAATTAACTAAGAAATTGTTTGGATTTAAGATTTTATAGAAATGTATTAATAATAGAAAGCATAATAGCTGTTTGCCAAGTGGTGTTGATTCAGAAGTCATTGGGATTCTGTTCCATGAAAGTAAATATTCCATGTTTTGTACTTTTTTTCCAGTGCTGCATTTAGAGAATTAAATAACCTTTCAGATTTTAATTTTGCATTTAAAAAAGACCCTATTGGTTCAGTGAATGGTGGATTTTTCTTGGCCTCTTCAAGCGTAGTAACCAAGTGAATGTTCAGATTTTGCTGTCCAGCCATGCTTAGCTTCAGTTTTTTTAGCAGCGTAGCCTTGCACGTGGACTCGAGGCTGCTGACCTGCGCGCCCACCCACCCCACCACCGGCCCCCTGCGCCCGTTCCTTCCGATGAGCCGTGAAACCGTCTGCTATTTTTCTGTGATGGCAGATTCTCGTAAAAATGGTCTAAGTGTTGAAAAGTGTATTTACACATTTTTTGTAGTCTTTTTCTGTGGTTTCTTTTGAGCTCTGTAGTTCTTGAGAAACTCAGTTTTACTGAATTTAAAGGAACGCCAAAGAAAAGAGCTGTCATGGTAGTTAATGAACAGTCAGTACTTTCATTGCTAAAATATAAATTACCAGTGGTTCCTTTGGGTTAAAATTATCTTTTTTTTTCCCCCCCCAAAACTCCCTTTTAGATGTTCTTTGAAGATCATATTGATGATGCCAAGTATTGCGGTCATTTGTATGGTCTTGGTTCTGGTTCATCCTATGTACAGAACGGCACAGGGAGCGCGTATGAAGAGGAAGCCAACAAGCAGTCATGACATGAACTAGCCCTGATATTTCTATTTTATTTGAGCTACACACATGCTTGTATATAGGTTTTATCTCTGGTTGAATCCCTTGAACAACAGACAATACTTTTTTTTTCCTATCATAGCCTATTTTATTTTTGTCTTTAAGTACTAAGTATGACCAGTCCTATTTCAGAGCTTAAATAGAAAAGTATTCAGGTTAAATTTGGCCTTAACTTAATATACTTGTTAGCAGGCGTGTGTGACAGAGTGGAAAATCCGCATCATATAAACTTGACCGACATGAGCTTGGGTTGTGTTTCCCCTTTTCTAAATTAACTAGCACTGACTGTAATTTATTTCCCTGTTTCATGTCTCCCTTCCATTCTGCAGGAGTTTTAGCTATTTCAGATTGTGGACCATCAATTGTGCACTTTAGAGAGTGATTCTGACTCAGATCCTCTGTTTTAGCAGAAAATTTTCTTGCTCTTAGCTGGAAAAATGACCATCTGCCAACTTAAAAAGTACCTTACTTGTTTCTGACCTGCGGAATAGAGCACGTGCGTTGTGCAAATGGTTGACTCAACAAGACTGCAAAAAAAAAACAAACAAAAAAAAGGACAAAGAACTACTGAGGAGCTTACTAACTGCTGTTTCTGTACTTAGTGTTACTCTCCTAGCACATCTAGTGTCTGTCAGTTCCCAGTTGGCACTTGTAGGCTGCTCTGTGACAGAAGAACTTTTCGAACCAGCTTCACATTCTTCAGGAAAATCCCTTGTTTGTGATTCCGTGTTTGTTGTCTGCCAGGAAACCCGTCTGCAAGATGTTGAAGCTGCCCTTGTTTTGTGATAGCACACTTCCCTGGATCTGCTTCTTTAGTCCATCACGGTTCACCCTTATTTTAATTTTATTTTTACTTTATAGCCGTACTTAACAAGCTTTTGTTGATTCCACAAATCAATTTCATTCAAGTCCAAAGATAGCAAATCTTTAGATATATTTTATACCAAATTAAATTAGAAGACAAAACAGTTGTGCTTTCGTCGTTGTTACAAAGGATGGAGGGATTTGGTGCACAACAACAAAATACAAAAATATATCTGTTAGCCGTGTGTGTGTTTACATGATACACATATAGCTAATATAATGACCTGAGGAGTGTAATGTTTATTTTTTGTGTATATCTGCGATCTATTTTATATATATTGACAAAAGAGACTGTGAAATATTTAGCCATGCGGAATACGTGACTAGACCAGAACATGTGTAGGAAGACATTTTGGTAATCATTAATTCTACCCAGAAATTATGGACTACAAGTTAAGATGTGTGTTATCGACACTTCAATCAGTAATATTAGCAAATTCCCAAATGTTAGCCACATTGGTTTGTTTTCCTTGTGCATCCTTTATTCATGATACTACAGTGCTATAATGGGGTGGTCCTTTTTAAACAAAACATTATTTGCAAAACAGAGGGTATTATTTGTTTTTAAAGCTTTTGTAAATAAAGGCTTCAGAAATGTTTTCTTATATGTTTATGTCTGGTAATTTTGTTTGGAAATATTTATTTGGGGGATATATATGTATATATAAAACATATATATATATATATGTTTCAGTTTGGGCAACTTGAACAGAACTCAGTAACTTCATTAACTGTACCTAATTACTGAAAAAAATCCGTCTGAGCCTCCTCCATGTCAACAGTGTTGGCTTATTCTTTACAAATACCTCAAGTGCATGTTAATAACTGATTTTCGTTTTTCCAGGAATGCACTTACTTTGAAAGATTTACAAAGTAAATGCACTTGGAATAACTTAGCATGGCTTCTTTTTAAAACTGATTCAATAAAGCAGATATATAATTGGTTTCCTTTTATTTTGATCCTCACCTCAAAAAGGAATTCTCAAGATTGCCTTTTGAATAGCTGAATTTCATAGACTGTATCAATTTTGGTTTTCGTCTCTAAGAAGTAATACAATATTTTTTAACTTCTGTAAGAGGAACATTATGGCCTTGACTAAATCTACCTTTTGGATAAAAGAGTGGCGGGTCCATTTTTAGTGTCCTTGGGCCATTCATTGCAGACTCAGCACCTTCTCATCGGTCTCCTAGGACACCCAAGCTGGCCTGCTGCCTGTGTAGGGCCACCAGATGGGAATTGTTTTTACACTTTCAAAATGGCTGGGAAGGAAATCAGCACTTTCTGACAAGGGACAATTAGATGAAATTAAATTTTAGTGTCTGGAAGTACAGTTTTGCTGGAATGCCGCCACACTGATTCACACGCTGTGACCATGGTTGCCCCACAGTGGGGACCGGGGTAGCTGCTACAGAAACGGCCCCCGGCATGCTCTTCATTCCACTTTCCTACTTGGACGCTGCAACATCCGAGAGGACCTACGGGGCCTGACAGCACTGGCGCGTACCACAGAATTTTTTTCTCTTCTGTTACCAATTCATACCCGTTGTGTCTGAAGAAAACTACCTTTGAAAAAGGTACATTGAAGTATGGATTATCTTACCAAATGATGTGGTAAAATAGTATGTTTATCATGCAATGACCCTGTCCCTGTGCTGGAAAAATACAGCATAGTTGACGTAACTGGGTGAAAGCCTCATCACAATACTCCCAAGTCACAGAAGAGCAATGGGAGCATTAGCAGTTTTAAAGTAGGAGAACATCCCAGCATTTCTTCCCAGAAACGAACATGCGGCTGCAACCAGGAAACATGTACAAATCGCCCCTCTCTTAGCCAAGCAAAGCCACGCACTGGTGGGGAGTTGCCACGTTACTTCCGTGCAGTAGCCCGAAGAAATGCGTCTGAAGAAAATAACACCTGAGCCTTTTGATGAGAACAGTTGCTTGAAGAAGACGTTGTTCACAAAATCAACAGTTAATTATAAAGCAAAACAAACACCTTTTGAGTGTTTCTCTTTGGTCCTAAAGGAGTCAATACTGTCCCGCTCTTGTTTGAGGAATCAACGCCTAGTTTGAAGTGACTGCAGAATTATAGTTTCTATTGTACTAATAGTCTGTGGAACAACTGCAGGTGTGGGTATTTTCAAGAAGCTGAGCTAGCAGGTCACTACGTGAATCAACTAAGAGGTGATACAACTGAGGGTAGAAACACATATGGAGCAGAACCAAGTTTAGTTGGTCACATTTAACAACTTGTGAAAGTGCTAGGATGGGTATGGCAGGAACCCTGAGCACTTGTGTCATACACCTTTGTCTTCTTCGAAACAAGGATGAATGTTCGTCAGCTGGTGTCATTACTGTAAAGGTCGTGTAGAAAGTCAATAAAATCATGATTTAGCTCATTTCTGTGTACAGACTTTCCTTCTGTTGATTCTTGATGATTGTTTCGGGACTTGTTCACGTCTACTTCCTGTTTGGGTGTAGTTTTTAAAGAACTTAAAAACATGTTTGCATGTTATACGAAGGTTATGTCATTAAGGTTGCCTGTCTTTTTTTAATGTGTGTTTGATTAGCTCTTTGAAGATGCTTTTAATACTAGGCTTTAGCAGACTGCAGTACTGCTTGAGACATGAGATCTGAACTTTGGCAATAGTCTTAACTCTTACAGCCAAATTTAAAGCAAAACAGAACTGAAGCTTTCCATGGTATCTGTTGTTTAAGTCAGCATCCACAGAATTCTGCTTAGGCAAATTATGTTTTTTCTCAGTTTAAGCATCTATTTCTGTCAGACTAGTACATACTAAACTCCATTCAGGATTGAGCTCCTTACATTGTGAAACCTTCCCTGGAAGGGGAAATATGAAATAGTCTGTTCTTGATGAGCAGTGAGCTCCTTTATTTAGTATGAACCAGAACTTAGTCACGTATCGAAAGGCTCATTTAATTGGTATAGAACTATTAATTGGTACAGAGGAATAATCTCAACCTCCTGACCCCCCCTCAACTGTAATACAGAAATATTGAATACTGGCTATCAACAAGAACATCAAAGATCTGTCATTGGACATTTGTCACTAGTTTTGTTTCTGCTGTCACTTCGGTGAGAAAGGGCCGCAAGTGATTTCATGGCTCTTGGCATTGCTCACTCATTGACCCTTTCTGTTGGTATAAGAACAATTACAAGGTGTCAGAAATTGAGACCTTAGTTAACAGATTGCCTTATGGCAGAACATCTTGACTTCCATCCTCTTTCGTTTGAGGATAGAAAACATTATTTTAGAGCCTCTGGCTCTGTTGGGAGAGACTTCATACTTTTGTTCCTTTGACACAAGCCTACTTGACGGCATCCCTTCAGTGACATGCGTTGGACACAACTCTGTAAGAGAATAACAGAATCCATCATGGCAAAGAGAACACTGGGCCATTATATAAAGTATAACAGTATCTTGTGTCCTGTAACAAAATCAGGTTCTTTGGTCATTCTAAAGGAAGTAAGTGTGTGTGGGCGGAAAGACTGCTCAGTTTTAAAGTAAAAAAATTCAATGTTAGTGTATGTTCGATGGTTTTAATAAGTGACATGATCAAATGGCTAAAGTGCCCATGAAAAGTTTGAGTTTTAACCAAGATGAGGTTTTATAAAAATTGTTGTGGTACCTGTGTGAAAGAATAACACGGTGTATAATGTGGTCTCCTTCCACAGGGAAAAGGAAGTACGTTCAAAATTGGCTAAGTATTGGAAAAGTAACGTAGAAGTTTCCTACATAAGGATCTTACCTAGAGACACTTGTGCAAATCACTGTGGACCAAATGTTAGCAGATTAGAACCTGAGTCTCTGAGTAGCTGTGATAGTTGTAATGAATACCCTCATGGTTTACAGACAAGTAAAGTTACTATATTTGCTATTTATGTGGTTTCTATTTGTGTTTTTTTTTAAAGTTCATAATATTATTAGAACTATTAATGTTTGGTAATATGTGTATACAAAGTATACTGTACTCAACCAGCTCAGCAAGGTTTATCAAAATAGGGAAAATCTATATCAAAATAGGGAAAATTTGCTAATTTCTAATATCATAAAGTTAACATTTTTCCCACCAGTTCTTTTGAGCATGTATCACATGATGGCTAGCTTAAATTTTTATTTAACATGGTTTACAAATCCTTTGTATTTGATTTTTTCTAGCGGGGATAGTCTTGTGAGGCATCTGCCATATTTCCAATACTTGACTGTTGGTGACGGTGTACTGGAGTTTTGTAGTCTGTTTCCATTGTCCTCAGAATCACGTGACCCCTAATGAGTGAGTGGCTCACCCTGCCATATAATTCTCCAGACCTACCTTAGGGCCAGGCTTTATTTTGTCAGTAGTGGTTAGCTATTTCGAGTAGACGATCAGGAAAAGTGCGTCTGTAAAGCAACTCCGGTTGTCAATGGAAAGGCAACTGCATACAGACAATTGGTAACGGTGATCAACCAGACTTTATTACAGTATAACAGGAGGGAGTTCGTGGATCAGCACTTCCTTGAGTGTCTCGTCACTGTAGTTAGATGCAATTTTTCTTTAGCTTTGAAAAAACAAACCCTCTTTCACTGAACAATGACAACGAGTTAACTCATAGGTACATTTTAGAAGTATGTACAAAATGTAGGTCTTTTTGCTGTTGCTTTATTCACTCAAGTAAAACATGTACTGCATACCTAATGAGATACGCCGTCTCCCAAGATTATAACCCTACAACTATGATCCCCCAACTAAACAAAAAACCATGAAAGATTATTCACTGTATGAAACAAATAGGGAACCATTACAACTTAACGAAAATATTTTATTTAAAAAAATGTTTTCAAATTTGAATCTAATGGGTATTGACCTATATAGTTTAATAATTACATGAAAGACCTAGAGGGGGAAAAGGTTAACAGTACTCTAGCAAGGTAAAGAATAAAAATCTCTCTCTCTTCCCCCCCTTGCTTCTAGTTAGTTTGACAAGAGGGGACGCCTGACAATCCTGATCCAATACAAAACAGCTATAGCACTGTGCTTTGAAAAATACCTGGCTGTACATAATTCTTGACACAACACTGACCTTAAGACTTCTAGCAGTAGCTGTAGGTTCCAGCCTGGCACTTCAGGTAACGAAACATGATGACCAAAAATGCTTTAAGTTAAAAGTAAGCGTAGATCTTATGAAATTTCTTGAAGCAGATTGTCAGATTAAAATATTTAGCCTTAAAAAAAAATCTGAAAACCAACTGCCATCCTACTGTTCAAATAATTGCACTCAAATGACCTATAAAATGGACTGGGCTGACATTGGTTCTTCCATGAACTCATTTTAATATAAAAGTGTATTTTTAGCAAGGATGAGTAATCACAGGGATCTATTACTCCTTTATCCTCTGGCCTTCTGTGTTGAATTTTTGTTTAACTTAGATGTTGAAAAGCGCAATACCGTTTTCTCTTTGATTAAATACCAGTTCTTCAGCTGTGTCATTTTGTCATTTTAAAATGTGATCTGCTTTGAATTTGAAAAACCAGTACCAAAATAAAAGTTCACAGCTTATTCTAATCACACACATTTACAAAACTTAAACTCCAACAAATTAAAAAACAGTAAATAATACTTTTTGTTTTAAAGTAGTGCATACAAGGCACAAGAGCTTTTTAGTATATTTACTGAAGCCTAAGATTTTGGCATCAACCAACACACCACTTTAGTTTATCTGAAATGCAGTTCCCAAACAGTACTCCATTTAGTTACACTGGACTAAATTTCCAAAAAGTATAAAATACTTGATGAATTGCATCATTTGCTTAATTAATGAGGAACTATGTAGTTTCATCATAGTTTTGATGAGAGGACAGCAATAAATATAAATAGAGGATGCATCTATTGACCCGTCAGGAATTCTTAACTGAAATTCAGTATTTGCAATGTTCAATCAAAGAAAAAAAATTTTTTTTTTTAATTTAAAAAGCCAAACTGGCTAAAGGATAACAAAATAAACCAATGTTGATAATTGTTAGAGATTTCCCTCCCAATTTAAGATTGCAAGAGATGAAAACTATATTTCAGGTGAAATAGAAATGTATTCATTCTGATGAAAATTTTCTAGCCACTTGCTTATCAGCAATCTCGAGCTTCCATGATCATACTCATTTGCTAGCAGGGAACACACCAGATTAGATTAAAGTCTAGCAAAAAATAGAAGGAGATCTTCAACCATAGGTCATTTGGAATTCCTAATGAATTCACTCAGTCTGAAGCTGGATTCGCATCAGAAGGAAGAAAAGTCTGGCTACATCCACCTTTTCATAGGTAACCAACAGGTTTAACGAATAAATCTTATCACGTGACTGGAAATCTTTTAAATTTCAGTACCTTCATCTTCATTTTCTGGATCAGAACTGTGATAAATTGTACAACCCAATTATTTGGGGGAAAACTGGCCCATGAATTTACTCAAGTTGTTATGGTAGAAGGTATTTTTGCCCTTGACCCATAAGCCATGACTATGGTTAATATTTAACAGGAATTTGTGTTAGTTGAAACAATGTGCATCTGGAATTTAAAATGTGAGGTGGTAAGCCACAGTCTTGGAAAGAACGCATCCATGTGTGTCCTGCCTATCCAGCCAAAGGGGAATGGTACAATCAGCCCGAGGTGCCTCTTCCATCCGTCTACAGCATGGATACCTTGAAATGAAAAACAGAAACTGTGAAACACTTGTGTTAACTACTAAAAAAAAACCCTACAAACCATCAACTCATTCATTCAGCAAACACCTCATTTGTTCATTGCAATGGCATCCCTTGTTCAAAATTAAATGTTTTCTAAACTGGAAAGCTCAGTAGATGTTCTTGAATATAGTAGACCTCTATCTACATCAATGCTTCTCAAACTATAATGTGCCTATTTATAGGGCCAGAGGATCTTGTTAGAATGCAGGAGATGCAGATTCTGATTCAGTGAGATTAGAGATTAAGGTCCAAAATTCCGCATTTCTATTAAATTCTCAGGTGAGGCCCATGAGACTGGTTTGGGACCCAACTTGAGTGGCAGGGTTCTTCTGTGTCATTCTGTACTTGTTTGCAGTCAATAGGCATTTAGATGACAAGGGAGTTACAAGGGGGACTTGGGGAAATAAGTTTAAAATTTCATGTGCATAGAAGCACAGCATTTTTTGTTTAAAGTTTGTAAGAGGGAAGGTTGGATAGGTTAACTTTAATCTACACTTGAGCACTATGGGTCTAGGCACGTAAGTATCTGGGACATACGCTAAGAAATATTTTATTAAAAGGCTATAGGTCGCCCTGGCTGGTGTGGCTGAGTGGATAGGCACCAGCCTTGGAACATCAGGGTCACTAGTTCAATTCCCAGCCAGGGCACATAACCAGGTTGTAACCCAGGTCTCTAGCCAGGTCCTAGCCAGGTCCTAGCCAGGTCCGTAGCTGGAGGCAGATGAAAGGTAACCATACATTGATGTTTCTCTCCCTCTCTCCCTCTCTGCCTCTCTCCCTTCTCCTCTCTCTAAGAGTAACAAATAAAATCTTAAAACATAAATAAATAAAAAGGCAGTGAAGCTGATTCATGCTGCCATTTGGGTAACAGGACCATGAATCAATCTCTTCTATTCAAATGTAATACGATCAAGTTTTGTGAGATTTTTAATTTTAACAATGTTATATTATCACCTATTTATAAAAACAATGTTTATTTAGAACCTACCCTATGCCTAGCACTGTGCAAAGTATTGAGAATAATGATCAACAAATGCAACACTGGTCTTGTGTCAAAATACTGCGATGTCCACAGGATATGACATTACCATGTGAACTTGTCAAATATTTAACATGTGATATCAAACAATGGTGATTATCAGTAAAGATTCAAAATGCTAAAAAAAAAAAAAAAAAAATCCTGTGAAACTTTACCTGATTTACAGATCTATGTTCTGTAAAATATTTATGTTCCGTAAAATGTTTATTTGTGGTTAGTGATTCCTGTTTGTTCATAGTTATTTTAAGAATTATTTCCAGAAACTTACTATTGTCTCTTTGCTATTTAACCATATTAAGAAGGTTACATTTTCACTTACCCTGACTATAGTTGTAATTAATCTGATCTACTATACCATCATGTGCAGTCAGTTGCCCAAAACCAAAATAGGCACTGGGCAAATTGCCAGATCAGTATTATTAAAAAGCAACTCATGAAACCAAAATAACTTTAAAAAGACGTGATTTGTTTTTGAGGTACCTCCATACTGCTTCCCACAGTGGTTGCACCAGTCCGCATTCCCACCAACAGTGCAGGGGTGTCCTTTCTCCACATCCCCCTAGCACTCGCTGTGTGTTGACTGCAGCCTACGTGTCCATCCGCAGATGAGCAGATAAAATAACGATGGGACAGTTCCATAAGGGAATACTACTCAACCATAAAAATGGGAAAGTTTACCCTTTGTGACAGCCTGGATGGCCCTGGAGAGCATTATGCTAAGTGAGCTAAGCCACTTACCATATCATCTGACCTCACTCGTATGTGGACTCTAATAAGCCAACTGAACTAACAAGCGGAAGCGAGACAGGCTCACCGGGAATGACAGCTCTGGGTGGGGCGGGTTAGGGGGTGGAGGGATGGAGCAGAAAGGAAAAGGACTCAGGGACACAGACAGAAGTGTGGTGATTGCGGGGGGAGGGGTATAAGGTGGGTAAATGGTAATGGAAAAAAAATCACAATAAAAATAAAAAACAAACAGATTTTAAGGATTAAAATAGGTTAAAAACAGAAAGAAAAAGAAAAACTCAGATATCCATGAACTATTTTGACACAAACGCTTTGGTTTGAGATGCTACTTGTCTCGTCTCTCTCAGACATTAATATTCTAGAGTGAAGTTTTGTAAATAGTTTCTTAATCATTTTCATGTTCAGTCCTTTGTATTTTTTATTTTGTGTATATTTACCTAGATGTTTATGGCTTTGCTGGAACGGAGCTCTTTTTTTTTTTTTAATTAAGTTATTTATTTATTCATTAGAGAAAGAGAGGGGAAGGGAGAGACATCAGTGTATGGTTGCCTTCCACCTGCCTCCAGCCATGGACCTGGCTGGAGGGAGACCCGGCTTGCAACCTGGTTATGTGCCATGGCTGGGAATCCAACCAGCGAGCGACCTTGGGGTTTGCAGTGAACGGAGCTCTTTATTATACTTTCCTTTGACTGCAAGCTTATTATAAATAGGTTATGTATTTAAAAAAAAACTGATTTTGAAGGACTTTTTCAAAATTATGGTTTAAAGAAAGTGATTTGAAACACCTGTTATTTTAAGAGTGACACATGCTGTGGAGTCCTGCTGTAACCAAAAGTAGGTGAAAAGGGTTCCGCTAACAAGATACAATTATCTTGTACTTAGACCTGATGAGATTCTGCTAGCTAACTGAGGATCAAGGACATGACCACGCATATATCCTGAAGGAGAGAAAACATTTCTTCGAAACTCTACAACCCTATAAAATGACAAGAGAATTGTGTTTAAACTTCAACATTTTACGACCCATCCTTTCCACTTATTGTATTACTATAAAAATGAATTTTGCTCAGCCACTAACTTAGTTTTATCAAGTTGGCCTAAAAAACTAGCTAATACTGAAGTGAGGAGCATGTCTAGGGGTCTCCAGCTCAATTATTGCAGTCCCCAGGGTCACCTACGACATTGTTGAACTCGAATCACTCAGAAATAATGTTTGTGGAAACAATCTGCCCTCAGAGAAAAGTGTTAAAAATACGAAGCATAACAATAAAGGAAAAGCTGAACTCACTTTCATCAAATACGAATTTATTTTGTTTGGAGTTAAGTCTCATTCTCCATGCTCAATGCAGGATTGCTCATACCTTCAAGGAAGAACAGAAATTAGCATTTTTGGTTGCTTTGGAGCACATAGGCAGAGACTTGTTCATGCGTCCGGAAAGTCCCAGTACCCCCCGTATACTCCCATAGGTACTTTGTGCCCAGCACGGGTGTTTCTAAACAAGACGCTCACAGAAACGCACGTATGAGATACAGTGTTGGCCACAACCACAGTAAACAGCCCCCATGAAAAACACTTTAAAATGAGAGCTATTACCTAAGGAAATAGTGGTATGAACAGCAACAAAAAATGAACATTACATGGAACCTGGCCCTCTATCATTGTAAATCAATCATCATTTCCTACTTCTTCATCAACCTAATCCTTCCAGACAAGCTCATCTTTGAGTCCCTTCTCATCTCCCCATGTTTCTCTTCTTTTACACTGTCCTTTAAACTTTGTTTCTCACTCATCTATCAAAGCAACAGAAAAATTCACTCAACATGTCAAATAACGAGCAGCTCATTGAAAACCAGGAAACCATTTCTCAGTTAACGTAGAACTGTAAGAGGAGACCTGAATCCTCATTGAGAGAAAGAGTGCTTAGAAAACTGACTCCCAACTCTACACCTCTCCTTTGCCTCTAAGGAAACTGCTGAACTCCAAGTTCAACGAGGTGTCATCAAATTTTGGTTTAGGAAATGCCTCGTCCTTCCCATAGACTGCAAAACGGAATGGCATGTGTGAAGATGAAAAGAGACCAAATCATGAATCCTCAAATGTGGGGGTATTCTGAGGGTACATGTGGGAGGAAGGGGAGGGGAGGTGGAGAAAGTAGGTGTATAGTTGTGAGTACACAAAACATAATTTATTCTGGGATTATTATTTATCATTGTATTATTTTCCATACAAATAACCGTAAACCTAGTTTCTCCCCACCTTGCCCATTCTTTTAAGAACCAGACTTTTTTTTTAAAAAAGCTGATATTTTAGGAAAATATGATTATATATTATGCAATGACCTTAGAATTTTTATTAAGGACAATCCGTTTGTTTTTCACCATTACTAAATCCCAAAGAGATTTCAAATCAACCAGTAAAGTGCAGTGGGCCAAAGTTAAGCAGCACTAGGACAGAGTTTGAAGGAAAGACTAAAAATGAAAGAGAAAGAATTGAGGAATTCAATGAGTCAACCTGGAGATTGTCTGGTTCACTGTGTCTCAACGGTGGAGGGATCATTTTCTACTTATCTATTGGGACACCACACATATTTAACTTCTATCTGCATGTTTGATCACAGCTTTGTTTAATCCTTCCAACCCTGAAAAAGAAGTAGTATTTTCAAGGTAAGGAAGCCAACTAAGTCTTTGGGGTTAGGTAACTTAACAAATATCACATACTAATTAGGTGCCCAAGTTGTTATTTGAAATCAGGTTCGACTTTGAAGCCTTGCTTGTTCCTTGTCAATAAAGAAGTAATCAAAAGATCAAGATCAATAACAATAACAAGATAAATATGCGCAAATTCCAGGTAGCTGCCATTATAGTAATTATGCCACCACTCTACTTACACATTTTTAATTGGACAGAAATCTTAGAGTAAAAGAACTGCATAATTTGTTCCGTTACAGCAGATATTTTTCAACCTTTTGTCTGAATTCATCACATTTTTCCATATTAAAAAAATTGTTCTTTGAGTTTATTTCTATCATTTAACATGCAGTAATACATATTTGGTTCTTAAATGAAAAACAAAAACAAAAGCAAAAAAAACAATGATGATATCTTTCACAACATGATTTTCCAGAACTAGGAGACATTAATCAAAGTGTTTCACAAATAGAAGTTCCTGAAGATAATTCTAAATGTACACTGGAAGCCTGATTCCAAACCAAGAACATTCCTATAGGTAACAGAATGGACTTGTTTTTAAAAATGAAATCTATCAAAAAAGCTAAACAAGCACCCCTTACCAGCTTTGTCTTTTCCAGGGTTTGTGCTGCCCTCGGTCCAAGACTGAGAGTCAGTCAGTAGGTGGCTTCGGGACTCTCTCAATGGCTTTGCAGGGAATTGATGGTTTTCAGGGCTGAATGACAATAATCATCATCACAATCATTACATTAACTGTTTCTCAAAGTGTGAAACTCAGAACACTCTTGGCACAAGATCACTGTACAAGAGAAGTTTCTCAGAGAATTTAGGGAAGACGCACAATTCAGTCACACCGACTCACAATGAGGGAAGTGTTCTCTCTTCAGTTCCTTTTCCAGGCTTCTGATTATAATAAGATGACACTCTTTTCATTCGTCTGATTATTATAAGATGACAACCTCTAACTCTGGCAAATCTCCATTTTTAATACAAAGACTTGGCCTGGGAATCTAGTTAGCCCTAACAGTATTTTATTATCAAATTTATTCTCAGTTATACTTTACTTATGACAAATTATACTACATTTATACTACCTATATACTACATTTATGGCAGTGATATGGCATTTTGTTTAAAATAAATCTCCATGCTAATTTAAATAAATATACTTGCATTAAAGAAACATGTATTTAAGTGGTATGTGGACATGGGAAAAAAATGGATGTGATGATAGCATGCTTAGGGAAAAGTGTCGCAGTGTTTCTAGAGTGGCCTCCCTGGTCTTGAGCAAAGAATTCTCCGCTTCCTATAAGACTGAAATAACAAATTTGAGCATCGTCTTGCAGGAATTTTGGAAACATCTGACATTAACAGGTCTTACAAACCTGATGTTTACTTTGCAAAAATGAAGGGTCTTTAAAGGAGAACTTAAGTTTTAAAATGTAAGTAGACACGCCACCTATCAACATGTTGGATGGTATGAAAAAATAAAATACGTACACAAATCAAAGTAACATTTCAGTTAGATAGAAAAAAAGATTGGCATGGCAACTATTATTTTAGAACCCCCTGAAGTAATGATTATAATAATGTTCAAAAGAAAAACCTACTTAAAGTTCTGCCAAGAATACTTTGACATGTTCCAGTTGTCTATAACTGTTACTTTTTAAAGGATATGCTTTTTGCACCTCAGTCATTGCCTCATACCTAAAATTTGAAAATATTTCAATTTTGCACAGGTTTAACAAAGCCTTATTAAAATGATGAAGGCAAATCTTAAAAAAAATACCATCTGCCATTTATATGAAAAATCTCTTTTACTCTAATTCTTCTTATTCCTCAGAAAAGAGGCCATAAGCCAGGCACAGCGTACTAAGTCCCGACTGTGGGATTCTTTGGGGATTGATTACTGCCAAGGTTCCATTCATTCAAATGATATTCACTGAGTACCTATTATATCAATGAATAAAGTCTTTGATCTCATGGAATTTTCATTGTCATTGAGGGAAAATAATAAAGAAACAACCAAAGAACAAGTCAGGTGACGATCCAAACTATGACCAAAAAAAAAAGACAGTGTAGAAGGGAAGTGACGGAGGTCACCAATACTGATTCATAGGTGGAGGAATGGAGGAAGATCGGGGCCAGTGCGGGTGTGAGGGTGTGGGCAGCTGGAATCCAGGTGCTTTGCACCTGCTCCTCTGGTGGTGACTTGCAGACATTATATGGCAAGGCTGAGTAGAGAAGCAGATACACAACTCGGGAGCACAGAGGAGATATCAGAATTAACCACAGAAATTGTATGTGAGCTAATGAGGGGAAATGATACACTTCTATGGAAGAGACTTTATCTGTCAAAACCCAATCTCAACACTTAAAGGAAGGGAGGAGAAGGCTGGTTCCTTGGACCCTTCAGGACCACCTAGCTGGGTAACACGCCAGAACGGCTCCTCTCAATACCCATGGCACCCTTAGTGGGGGCGATACTATCTCTAAACCCAAACAGTCTTAAACTATAGAACCCCCTTAATAAAGACAAGAATGCATTATTGAGAACTTCTGTTCAAGTTTATAAAAGCTATGAAAACCAAAGAAATAACTGATTAAAACTAGACTTTTCTGCACTGAGGTGCAAGAAAAACCATTAACATTTAGCGCTGTGGCATATGCAAGCCACAGCTGAGACCGCATGCGTCAGTAAGACTCCGGTGCCTCTGCATGTCCAGGTGGAACACATTAAAATGGCCTCCTCATCAACAATAGCATCTGGTCTATACATTGTTCCCTCTAGCGACAGGATGGCAAATGGGTTTCATCTCATGACAATTGACAATCACTTGGAATGGCCGTGAGAAGAACACAGGGGTGGCCATGCTCCCCCAGGAGAAATCCCTCTCAGTGACACGGGGCCTGTAGGTCCAGGTGCCATGTGCACAGCATTCTGGAAACCAAAAGAATCTCTAAAATTTAGCCAAGAATGCTATTATGGTTATGATTTTGCTACTGGATTTCAGTAAACATTTAAATTATGGTCCTGTTCAATTAACTATCTTTTTAAAAGATTTTATTTATTTTTATTTATTTATTTTAAATATACTTTATTGATTATGCTATTACAGTTGTTTCAATTTCCTCCCCTTTTTTCCCCTTCCACCCGGTCCCTCCCCGCTTAGTTCATGTCCATGGGTCATGCATGTATGTATGTTCTTTGGCTTCACATCTCCTGTTCTTAACATCCCCCGGTCTCTTTTGTACCTACCAACCGTGCGTCTTAATCCCTGCCCCGTTTCCCCATTCTCCCACTTCCCTGCTCAACTGATAACCCTCCAAAAGATCTCCACACTTACGATTCTGTTCCTGTTCTGCGTGCTTGCTATCTTAATATAAAAATTCATGTTTCAGCTTAAACATTCATATATGCCTAGCATTTTAAATGTTTAAGTGGTTTTGCCTTTCGCGAGTCAGTAGGAAAGTCAAAATCAAATTTCAGGTCTTCCTCAAACTCCTGCTAGACTGGAACCAAAAGAAGCTTAGAATCTGGGCCAGTCTGCAAACAATACACTTCCAGGACCTCTTTCATGTCTCTCCATTGAAAAGGCTCAGATAACGCTTAGAGGTCTGTAAAGGGCGCTAGGAATATGGTGCGTGTGTTGATGAAACTGCCAGGCAGGTGGCCTGAGATTCCTTTTGATCTCCAAAGGCCCGAGCCTGGGCAGTTTTCTGATCTCTTTGTATCAGTTTTAGGAGGAAGGGCCTGGAGAGTCAGAGGGAAAGACCCTGGGTCTGTTCACCTGATCACCAGGGAAGCTAATTTGGACTTACATTATTTTTCTTTAAGCACTATATATTTTTTAAATCATAATATATTTCAGTCAACCAAAATGTAGAGAGAATCAACACCTGTTTACCCACCACTCAGATTAGTAACAGAATTTTATAACTGAAGCTCCCCGTACTTTCCTCCCTCCCTCATTCCAAGTGGAAATCATTGTACAACAGTAAATCATCTTATGTTCTTAAAGTTTTCACGGAAATATATGACCAAAGGACACATGAGCATCAAACCTATTATTTGAAAGTAAAATAGAAAAGCAACAGGGGATTACTTTTTCGACGTTGAGTTCAGTCCTGCCGGAGTGGACGGTTGTTCCGGGTCTTGGTTAACGAGGCAGGTTGGGAAGGAGCAGCCATCCCCTAGACTGTGATCAAAATACACACAATGGAGCATTAAACAAGACGACAGAGTGAGACTCTGTTAAAGTGCTGGTGCCTGGGAACAGAACACAGTTACACAATGGCGCCAATTCAGTCTGTTCAGGGAGATGCGGAGTTCATTGATCTCCGCACTGATAGAACAGAGAAGCACACAATACTCTGAAAAACAGGAGCTCCTGTCCAGAGCAGCGGAGCTCCTTGGGCGGATGACCTTCTCTAGTTTAACACCTGAGCATTTTCATAACAAAATACCTTGAAAAAATGGGTAGCAACCAGTACTTCTTCTCGTCCCCAAAAACTTGTCGCATATTTTTACTGAAACCCAGGCTGAATCCATTCTTATCTGTCCCATGTCGAAATACTGGACTTCTAAACGCTTCTACAAAAGAGAGTAGAGAACATATCAACTGGTAACCAGTATGTTCAGAAGTGACTGCGGTAAACAAGGAAACTCAAAAACCACTGGTTCACCCCTTGTGAGTATAATGTGCCCACCAACAGTCAGCAATGGACATGGCCTGTTCTGTTCAAAAATAATCATGTATGTTTCATTTTAGTGAGTTTTCCCTGGCCACTCATCTAAACAGGTACCCTTCTACCAACCTTAGCCCTTGATTGATATATACCTCGGCATCCTGTTTGTTCCCTTTAATGCACCTTGAGTGTTGTCATTACTTTTATGTTTGCGTGATGAATGTCTATGCTCTCACTAGGCTGTTTTTTGCTCTTGCTCATCACTAAACATACACAATACCATATATACAATGGACAGTCAATAAATGTATTAAATGAGTGAATCTGCTTGTGTCTAAGTCATACTCCACAAATCAATGTGTGGAATAGGAATGATTTATACCACTTCAGGACAGGTTGGCATTTAAGCAGATGGCGACTTTTGGTGCATATCTATTTATGTATTTAAAGTTCTTTTAACTGCAATAATTGGATACTCACCTAGTGTAGACTTATTTTTGCTGACTAGCCAACAATGATAGCCAAACAGAGAAGACAAGCTGACAGAAAACATAGCTGCAGCAAAGAATAAAAACATAATATGGAACTTGGCTTGAGTATCGGGTAGACCATTCTACAAAGAAAGGAAGAAAATGGAATGTTTTGTCAAAGGGATAAGTATTCCCCTACTTTTATAAGATTTTTTATTTTTGCTTAAAATTTTTCCTAAATTTAGGTACGCTGGAAAATACATGGCTTAATGCTAAAACTTTGATGAAAAAATAACATATAGCACCAGATTAAAATAAATGTTTACTTAAATATTAATATATATGGAAAATATATTCAAATTGGGGATATTCATTTTGTCTGGCATAACTGAATCACAGAAACACTGGTAGTGTGTGTGTAAACTGTAACTGATGAAAGCAAGATTGAAAGAATTATAAAATAGACTTTTGAATTTGCTACTTGAACATGTTTTGTTAACATACTACAGATTTATAAATGATTGAATAGTTTTACTAAAATGCCAGACAATGAAGATTAATTGGCACAGTTTAGCTACTGTATTCACTGATACTTTACTTCAGTACAAACAACAGCATCAGGATCACACAGAACAACACACCCACAGAAATGCTTCAGGCTGTTGTAAATAGCAGCATCACAGAAAAGATTAACAAGAGAGCCTAACACCTGTTTAAAATGCATCTCACAATACCCATGGGATAGGACAGGCCCTCCTCCAAGTAAAACCAGTCAACTCCCATTGTAGGTCTTGGCCAAGGGGGCCTGGATTCAACCTAGGATGACAGGCGTGGGCTAGGGACACTCAGTGAAGGTCCAGAGCTGCAGGGAGGTGTCTCCTTCTAACAGAAGGTCACACTGTCTCAATAAGGAAGGTCACACTGTCTCAATACCCTGTAGAATCTGTCAGACTGACGTAGATCACAAGATCTCACTGGCAGCTTTTGACAGCATAGTCCTTGCAATGAACATTCTGGTTATTTCATTATAAATACAGTGTGGTTGGAGCTAGACCCATTCCCAGGACTGAGGAGCAGTGGGGTGACCTTCTCTCAGACACTCACTGGGGATTGTTCTTCAAACTGGACACTGGAAGTGTACCTGAATGCTAGGAGCATGTCCATGCACCTGTGTATGCCTAGTGCTTAGCAATGTAACTGGTGCATAGCAGGCGTTCAATAAATCTTTAGCATTGAATGTGTTTAAAATCCCACATAAACGATCTAGCAATCCGAAAGTGTCACCATAATAAAGAACACTTTTATGAAAACAATAAAGCAATTTTGGCGGGAGATAACGTAGTTTTACCATTATCTGGTATTCATGAGTATCTTCGGATATTTAAAATACTCTATTCTAATTTCGTTTTGCATACATTTAAAATAAACAGTGCAGAAAACAACTGAGCTAATTAAAGCCTAATCAAGCCCAATAAAAAGTTGAGACATTAGAAACATAATTTAAAAAATAATTTTACACATTAAGAAAACTTCTATTTTTAAATACTATAAAATATCTTCTGTAGTCAATTCTTCTTATTCTCAGTGGTTGAACTCTATAAAGTTGCCATGAACAATGAATTCATGCCAGGGAAAATACAGGGTTAGGTTTCAGGCAGCCTCTGGTCACAACATTTTTGTCAAATGATTAATACATAACCTGTTTTCTTGCGTGTTTGTGCTTAAAGATTCCTTATTGAATACTTATTTAGTATCTATGGTTGGTTCGTTAACATAGACCTCACACCCAATGTCACTATAACTCATGCCTGAGGGGAGTTGACCCAGCACATGTCCATAAAGCACATCACATTGGCATTCAGAAACACTAGACGGTACTTGCAGTACTATGCGGAAAGACCGTTTTCAACAGAGAAAGGACCAACAAAAAGCACAAAATGCAAAAACACAAAACGAAACCAAACCAAAAACCAAAAAAAAACCTGGCAATAAATAGACTGAAATCACACTTGTGTAACAATATGAGAGTGAAAACAAGAAGTCAGTCTCTTTGTTTGCTCTCAACTGGGAATGTGTGAGCTGGACCACACCAATTTTTGGCCACTCTGTGCCTGTCTGCGAATGACCACAAGAGCTCTCTGAGGATTGATTTTGGGGTAACAGAGAAACTTTAGCAAGATGGTAAATTCACAAATACAGAATCTGCAAATAATGAGGACTGACTATACATGAGGTGAATTCTATAAACTCAGTGTCCAATATAATTTATTAATGCAAAACTATACTATTTACTATATATGAAAAAGTCATAAAGATAATGACTTACTGTCCAAAATTTGATAAAATACTGTAAATCTGTAGCAGCAATAAAAAGGCAATACAGCAGGGAATAAGCCAAGAAAAGAAGGAAAAATTTATAATTTGAAAATCCGACACAATTGTTCACCCTGTTAACAAAACAAAAATATTTTCAATGAGTTTTCCATTTTCAACATAGGTATACATACATTCTATCTCAACACAGCATGTAGTTTCCTATAATTTAAAATGTATTGGCATTTCTTATGTATAACTCATAAGATTTCTTTACCCATATAAACATTAAAAAAAAAAATCTGTTTCACTAAAAGGAAGCTCTGTTTAGGTTTTTAAAATTTGATATGTAAAAAAGTAAAAATAAAATTTGATACATAATATTGGTTTAATTGATTATGAACCATACAACTATACTACAGTTGACCACTGAATAAGTTTGATCTGCACAGGTCCAGAAATTAAATACAAAAGTAACTTCTAGACCAGCTAAGGCAAGATTTCATTTATAAAAATATTTGAATAGATAGATGATTTCATTTATTAACTTGTTTAAGCATAGAGGCAGACTCACCACGGGCAATGATGATCCATCTTCAAAATACATCTAAAAAAAACCCACATATACACAAAACTTAACACCCCCAAAATTTTTAGTCCCATTAACATATATATATATATATAATTTCGAAGGAATTGTAGCAAGTAAAATATGGCAAAATTATTTACATATCTAAAAATGAAATAGCAAGGCTCCTCATCTCAAATAAAGATGATAGCCAGTTCCCAACTGTGACACAATAAGAGAACTTTCAAATCAAATATACATGCTGTAATAACATCTAAAAACAATGCAATGTGTTAACATACAACGATCTCATGCTAAAGAAAGTGCAGAGCATCACGAGATTTATAGAAAGTCTGGATAAAACCTTTTCCTTTATATCAATCCTTAAGCCAAGGAGCACTGTCCTTGTGGTTACAGTAAGTGCGTAACGACATTTGACTGTCACGAAGTCAACTGAGTTATCTTCATGAAGATGGAAAAGAGTCACAAGGAAATATTTACTGAACCACACTAGTCAAGCCTGAGCTGCTAACGTTCATGCACTTCATTCATGTCAGCGTGCATCTGCCAGGAGGACAGGGACAACTGGTTTTTGGCTCTAAACCACACTTGCTATTAACGCAAGTGAGTCTGCCAGGGATAGATAGTTCCTAAGTGAAGAAGAAAAGGAAATCATCGAGAAAACAGTGAGAAAGGAAGGAAGCATATCCTATAAAAAGATCACCAGCATGTCAACATTTTAGAAATAACAGATTTTCTTACTTATCACAGACGGAGCAGTGGTGACAGCGATCTGGTTTGATCAGCTGGCATCTGTCGCAGTAGCGGACGGCTGGGAACAGAAAGCTCCACTTAGCCTTCGAGGGAACAGTGAATTGAGCAGGCAACCAAATGGCCCTGACCGTCTATTCACATTGAAACCCTAAAAAGCCTACCAGGAGATCTTCGGCTCTGTTTACGCACTTCCATGGAATGACTTGCTACCCTCTTGGCTCTCTGGAGAGCTTCCCATGGACAGACCGAGAACCTTCGGGGGAAATGCTTCTAGGGACCTTCAGTGGTCAGTGGCTTACAAAGGGCGTAAGTATGTTCATTTCTACCCAGGTAAACAGAATGTCCCTCCCAAGTCAATGAATTATGTCCTGTGTCCTGCCAGGGTAACTGGGAGAGGATACAATCACCGTTTAGAAATTGTACGCGAAACACAGTTTAGAAATGTGTGAGTAACTTCTCTTAGTTGCTTAACTTGGGAAAGACCTCACACCTCCGTTGGGTGACGTACAAGTTCAGAAGGATGGGAAGTGCTTCCACTAGGAATTTCAATCCTTGTAGCTGAAGGGCTGATCCTTTGCTTTCTAACAGGCAGCAAGCAATTGTGAATGACTGATTTAGAGGCTATTTTAGCCCAAGGCGCCTGGCCAGGTGCGACAGGCTACCAAAGTCATAGGAAGGCAGCTCTTAGGTGGGCAGTCCGGTGGCATCAGGAAAACCAAACTTATGAATTTAACGTTTGGGAAAAATACTTGCAGTAAACAATTATCAGGGTTACATTATCTCTGAGAAAGGAAACAGGTGCTTTAAACTAAGAACAACACGAGTTCTTCTTACATAACAGGCCTAAATGGACTTGTTTTTAATACTGAAGTGAGTTCTTGATCATCCACCCCCAGTCCCCCTTTTCAGGAATCGCAGTGATGCGCAGCATGGCCGTGCTGCCCCGTGACGGTCTCACAGGCTTCTGCAAACTAGTGAGTGTAAGGTGGTATCATCCAGAGAAGTATAAGGGGGCCCACATGGGTACTTTTAAATTCTCTAGGAGCTATCTTAAAAAGAACTAAATATCCAAAATATTATTTTAAGACATATAAGCCAGATGGTGAAAGATAAATACTGTATGATCTCCCCTAATACAGGAACCTAATGAACAAAACAAATAAGCAAAACAGAACCAGCGGCTTGGAAACAAGGAACAGACCGACAGTGACCAGAGGGGTAGGGGTAGGGGGCAGGGAAGAGGGGGAAAGAAGGGGAAGGGTGTAGTCCGTGACCCACGGACACGGACGACAGGTGGGGATTGACTGTGGGAGACGGACAGGGGCAGGGGTGGGCAGGGGAGAGCAATGGGGGAAAATGGAACCACTGTAATACAACAATTTAAAAATAAATGCAAAAAGAGATAAATCAATATAAAAATATTAATAATATACTTGGTGGATTTTTTAATACCAATTCTTTGAAACCTTGTATGTACGTGACACTCACAGCTACATTTTAAGTGCTGGTAGCCACCAGGGACTGGCAGCTCCACAGTGAGCAGCAGGGTCTAGGGTCACCAAACTTCCAGGTGACCTGGTGGGTGATGCTAGGTTCTCCCAGGGGTGAGCGTCTCCACGTTAAAGCAAGCCCAGAAAAAAAACTTCCACGTCAAACTGGGCAATAACTTACAGGAAATCGAAACCACAGAGAAACAGGTTTTCATTTATAGCCCTTTATAAGCAGAAATTCAGTCTTTCAATGCAAATCATTCCCTGTACCATATGAGGTGCCATTAACATCGCCCCAGGGCTATTTAAATCAATGATGATCGTTTAGACATTCTTCACTGACAACGAGGAATTTTATTTTAACCGGCTCGCTGGAAGTTTTAAAGGATTTACTCACATATTACTTACATAATTTAAAATTGGGCTGGACAATGTTGAAAAGAAAATGTTACTGACATCTGTGCACCATGGTAAACCAATGACATCTCCTCTCATTGTTACCTTCCTAGTGAAAAGCTACAGACTTTTTTCTTTCTTAGAAAAAGATCAAGGGCAAGGAGAGAGCTAAAAATGTAAATGGTCCTCACTAATAAAAACGAATAATAATATAATAGAGTTTGAGGAGCCTGTTAGAAAGCAGAAGGCGGGTGGCTCAGAAGAATGCGCAGAGCATAGAGAAGTGAGATGAGCAGACCTTTGCCTTACATTATTTTTCTTATATTTTTCCCGTGGTCATTGATCCACCTTTACCCACCCCCCTACCTCTACCCCCGCCCCCCGCCCCCCCTGTGCAATGCCCTCCGCTGCGGTGTGAGTGACTTCCATCCCCTGGGGGTTCCGCCCCAGCCCGACCTGCATGGCGCTCAGGTTGTTCTCCCAGCAGTCAGCAGCCCAGGGCATTTTTCTCTTTCCGTTTGGAGGAAGTTCTGGGGGTTTAGGTTGATGGGCAAAATCCTAAATTACATTACCAGCCACTTTCTCCCATTCTCCCTAGAAAGTGTGTGGACAGCAACTGAACCTTTCAGTTGCTTTCGTGCACAGACTTCCCAGGGAGGTCACCCCGAGAACGAAGGGGCGGCGGAGGTGGGGCGGGGGCGCTGGGTGAGAAGGGCCCTGTCACGCCTGACTCTGCTCCGCCTCTCTAGCACGCCTCCCTTTCCATGCCGCACGTCCTCGGAGGGGGTCAGTCACCCTCTATTGTACTTGGTGCAATTTAACTTAGTCAATGTCTGCAGTCAGTTAATGGTGATGTTAGCAGGCATCCAGAATTTTTGCTCTGAAAATATGAAGGTTGTATTAGGAAACCCAGATTCTATTCCTGACTGTCACAAATATTGGGACTCATAAATTCATCTCGGAAGACAGGCATATAATACCTGAGAGGAATGAGAGAGGTTAGCCTTAACAGTACATAAACTATCTGAGGAGGTGACTTACAAATCCAATGTGTAGTTGTTATGATTCCTGAAAATTCCTAGTTGTCCTGGTGTGACTCATGCTTCAGTCCTTTCCCTTAATTCAGTGTGTCAAGGGACAGTAGAAAAACTGTACTAGAAACGAGGACAGTTGGTTTCTGTACTTGGTACCATTACTGTCAGTAACTAGCTTTGGAAATTTGTGCAGTAATTTTTTTATAGGGGACTTAAACTTCCTCAGTGTTTGTTTAGGGTTACATAGGGTGAATACATGAACTTATACATAAGCACATCTCTGTCTTTGTGGGATCCAACCAACGACATAACATTAAACCAGAGAATTTCCACTTGCTCATTGAGAAACAGCGAAAACAAAGAGGAAAAAACTGTATGTGACTTAAGAGTCTCTAATGGCTTGAAAGTGAGTTAGAAACAAATATAAATATAAAATAGTCATGAGATACTTTACATTCTTCAAATTAAGCCTTTGAAATCAACTGTGCATTTTATGCTTAAAGCACAGCTCAATTTAGACTAGCCACCGTTTAAGTATTTAATAACCATGTGGGACTAGTGGCTACCAAAATGAGCATCACAGGTCTAAAGTCACAAACTGGGTAAGTCTTGGTAGGCAAGGGTCAGTAGCCCATGTGTGTTAGTTTTCAAGACAATTCTTTAATCAGATAGCTGTTAACTTATCTTACAAATCGGACCCAAGGAAAAGAGACGTTCTTTGAGTTGCATTTGTTAAAAAATGACCATAAATTTTAAAGATAAAAAATTTGTACCAATACCTTGATTACATTTTACACAATTTGTATCATTGGTATTGCGAAGGCATTTAAATGATCAATGTTATGTGCACTGTAGCTATTGCTCCTTTCAGTTAAATTAAATAAGACTTAGGACGGTCAGTAGTCAAAAGTTTTACAAATGAATACTGCAAACCCAGATTTCAGCAGTTCCTGGAGTCCCACCAAGTAGGCAGAATAGAAGCAGAGTTCATTGTGAGTTGGGTAAGATTCCCCAGCCCTGCGTTATTTGTGTTTCCGTATTGTGTTTTACGGAACTGTGCAGCAAAGCTTTAACAGCAATCTGATAGGGCACAATGGTTCTCAGTGAGTGTCAGACAGTTTCAGGTATGTCACCACGAGCTACTGCATGAAGCCCGATCATGGGCATCTACCTCCAGACATGGTCCTGGTACAGATGGGAAGATCCTTGGCTGCCCGCCGGAGAACCTCCTGATGGGCTTCTCCCCTGGGCTCTCTCTCCAGCAGCTCTTTCTCTGCGTAAGAGAGATGGAACTGTGGGACAGATTTAAATCTTAATCAGTATTTTCAAAGAAATGGTAACATATTAATCTACCCACCCAGAAAAGGCATTTATAAAAATATCAGTGGTATACAGCATATACCTAAGTTCAAAGAGGTAATAAGAGTTTGAAATCTGGGCAAGTCTGTTAACCTTGCAGGTTATGAGTTTATGCATCTGGACAATAGAATAATAATAATAGTAATAATAATACCCACTTCGTCAGATGTTTGTCAAACTCAAGAGGAACAGAGTATGTAAAAGTGTAGCTAACATGTCAAAATAAAGAAATTTGGCTCAATGGATGCATTTTTGAGTTGGGAATCGTGAGGAACAAAAACAAATCTGTCATGCACACGCCCAATGAAAGAAACACTAATTTGAGAAAAACGTGAATTTGAGCTGTAAGATGATAATCACAAGAATGCAGTTCTGAAAGTTTGTTGGAACTTCCTTACTTTCTGGGACCACGGGATGCACCTGGCTCACCTTGAGTATTTCCTATTCTAGTTCTAGAATCAGCTATTTCTCCAAGGAACCTTCATTTCTTTCACTGAAGAATTTTATTAGAAACCAAGGTCTGGGCTCCAATACAATTTTCAGATTAAAAAGGTATAATTTTAAAAGGACATACTAATTAAGAAAACTCTAGAATCTCATAACTAAACAGAAAACTCACAGAATACTATTTCGTTTTTTGCTAGTTGTTTTTCACTTAGAACAAAAACAAACATATAGCCTCGCAATTATCTAAAATGTACAAATTAAAACAGCTTTTTTTTTTTGCCTATGAAGCTTAATAACAACATGCAATGCCAAGGGTGAGCTAAATCTAAAATCATTGTACGTAAATCCTTTTGGGAAACAATTTGGCAAGTGACTTAAATGTTCTTGATTTAGTGGTTCTACCTATGAGGACTTATATTAAGAAAATAATCCCCAAATGGGTAATGCTTTGTGTACGAGCATGTTAAGAATATTATTTATAATATGTAAACTTGGTGAACCATCTGGAAATCCAAGTTGGGATGTGAATGAGGAAATGTTTACATTTCAGTGAGAACATTATGCTATTATTAAAAATGAAAATAAGCCAATGATGATGGACTATAATGTGAAAAAATAACTAGAAAGGAATTGAGAATATATAATGAATTAGTGTGGTGGGATGTTTTCTTATTTTTTCTTTTGCCTAGTCTTCATTTTCTAAATATAATTTCGATGGTTATATTACTTCATACTGGGAAAATACCTTACAAATTGAAAAATTAATTTAATAACTGGCTATGAAAAAGAATCTTTTAATTAACGTGTCCCAGATTTCTTATATTCTCTCAATAGCTTGAAAAATATAAATATTATTTTCTCATATTACCTCTTGTCCTACTTTTTTGTCCCATTTTACAAGGATTTTTGGCACATGAGAGCAGTTTATTGTCAGTTTAAGTCTAGAGCCCTCATTTTACAAGTGGAAGCTCATCAATTAAGAAAATTAGCCCACGATCTTGCATTTTATTAATGGACTAACTTAAGATTCTTAACCATCAAGCAAGGGCTCTTTCCTTCACAAGAATCTTTTAATCATGTATTCCTATCAGTTAAAAATAATTTGGGACCGCAATGCCAGTGTATGCATAGGTATATATGTAGGTGTGTATGTAGTATTAGAGAATATGTTATGTACTTTAGATGTGATATTTTCAAAAGAAACATTTAAAAGAATAACAGGTTTTACATATATACATATATATATATATGTTCTGCTATTTTTCTCCAGCTCCAATGAGGCCCTGAGCGCACCTACTACGGTGGCCACTGTCAGTCGCACAGTGACAAGAGCACAGCCTTTGGTTTAAACGCCAGCACCCCTAGTGCGGACACGGGAGCACCTGATGCCTTAGGACAATTAGCTAAGGTTCAGAGCCTACGGTTGCATCTGCGAAAATGGTCATACACGATGTCCATCTCCCACAGCTGAATGACTCAAACAAGGCAAATACGTGAGTGGGGAGGAGAGCGTGGTGAATTCGGGTTTTGATGCCTTATATTTGAGGTGTCAGTGGGGTGGTCAAGAAGCTATGTCTGGCAGGGAGGTAACAAGTTTGAAAAGGACAGGCGAGGTCAGAAGGAGAAGTACATCTGAAAATTTTTAACAGAGGGATCATCGGAAAGGTCATATCATGAATACACCGGGTGAGATCACCTAAGACAGAAGACAGCTTTTTCCTTCAAGCCTACAACTAAGGCCAGGATGGAGATAGGAGAGAACAGAAAAAAGGTAAGTAGAAGGGGGTGGGGGAGAAAAGAGAGGGATGAGAAGAAAAATAAGTAGATAACAGGCGGGAAAGGGCTGTATTGAACACATTCTAGGCTGAGCATACCATTAATTCTGTGCAAGGACTGCGGTTTTGTTTTTAATAATCTGTCCCAGGTCATATAGCTATTTATTGGCCTTTCTGACCACAGCTGCATCTCAGACAGGTTACTTCAGGAAATAAACTATGGTGATATCCAGATGTTATTTTTTAAAGTTAGCCTACTAAAACTACACTACTGTCATTGGACAGAGGACAAGGATATAAAAATGAGGAAGACACCATCTTTTGCTACAAGATTTAACCAGGATTAAAGGCCCAGAAACAAATAGCCAGAATGATCATATCACTTCAATTAAAAGCTTCTGTGGCTAACTAGTTGGCTCCCAACATCCACTCTTTCTTGCTTCTATAATGGTTAATATGGCCAACAAGAATAACGACTACATCCCAGACCTTTGTGCAAGTAGGTTATAGCCATATAACTAAGTTTCAAATATAAGTGGAAATGGCATCAGCAACTTGTAAAAGTTGTTCTTAAAGAGAAGGACATTCAATTTTACCCCTTTTTCCTACTTTTTCTGGCCCATTGGCTGGAGTGTTGACATGATGGCTGGAACCACAGCAGCCATTTTAGGCCAAGAGGTCACCTTGGAATGGGGGTGACCTATGTCAGAACAACCAAAGAGAAGAAGCCTGGCAGCTGTGGCCTAGCTACAGACTTTGATTAGTATAATGATTACTTTGTTGTTATTGTTGTTTGGTGGCTAATAGCTAATAACACACCATTAGTACAATAATTATAACAGAAGCATGCCTATCTTCAGCTCTATCTATCTGTTCCTCCATTCATTCGTCCACCCTGATGTCTAACTCTAAAGTAGAAATACAACACATAACAGATTTAAAATCGGAACTATAATGCTCATCCAGTGCAAAAAATAATATTTACCAAGTGAAAATTCAAGTATTTACTAATAGATATGAATATGAAAAGTTATCACACTCAATACATTTACAAGATTAATTTAAAAAGACATAAGAATTCATTGTTCTAACTTGATCATTGATTTCTAACTTTAGGATGACTTCACAAAGATTTTAACTTACTTCTTTTGAAGGGTTCATTGGTAACGTAAAGATAGTTTTCCAATACGACCACACAAACATTGCAAAAAGGAGATGGTAAGCAATCAGGCACACAACTGAAGCGAGAGAAAGAGAATGGTCACTGTGATAGGCACACTGGTGTAAATGACCTGCCTGTTCTACAATGCCAAAATTACCACTTATAATAAATGCATTCTACTGTGAAATTTTATTATTCATTTTTGTTGTAAATAAGTTCATTTATATTATACTGGAAGAGGCACAACTCGACTAAATTATTGTACCTAAAGACACAATATTTTAAAAAACCCTTAATGCATAATTAGCTCTATGACCCTGATTAGAGCTCTCCCACCTGCAGATGGGCCCACCTATCAGCAAAATGGCTTTTGGGGACCCTTCCAGAACTGCAGAAGGGGGCAGGTCTGCCTGCGACTTTCAGTGACGAACACAGCATTCACCAAACATCAAAGCGCTCAGGCTTTAAGAACTTTGCTTCATGGGCAAAGAAGAGCAAAAGCTGTTTGTTTGCTTGCTTAGCTCTAGTCAAATCTGGTGGCTGTCACTGTTTTAATGACAACAAATTTAAACAGAGAACCATCTGGATAAAAAGAGACTTCTTGCAATGGAAATTCCAATGTCTTATTTATCGTAAGGGACAAACTGTTAAGGAAAGTGTTCTGATACTTTCTTCACGGAATATTAATTTTGATGCAGTGATAATGATTAATTCTGGGCTCTACATTAATACATACTAATTCTGTAAGGTATAGTTGAGCAAACTACGCAAATTTAAAATACAGCTTATTTGATATTTTAAAATGTTAGTAGCCATTATAACGTTTTAAAAGAATGATACTTGGATTTACGGAATCATTAAAAATTAAGTTATCCATTAAGGCACTTGAATCAGTGTGAGCTGTCTAGAGCCAATGATATTTTCCATGAATTATGTAGGTGACACAGGCTCTGAGTTGAAACAGGAAATGGTCGGTCGATATTCCCGTATCTTGAAGCCACAAGTCTTTGGCACCAAAGCAACTGTAAAGTTACTTCAGGACAGAGTCCTGTGCCAAGTGTCGGGCAGAATTCAGTCCGGGAACTAAGAGAACCGACTGCCTTTAACCCCAGCGGGTCTCCATGTTCTTCAAGAATAGTTTATTTATCCCAACCAGATCTACATGAATTCTATCTGGTTTTTTTTTCAAATGATTTTAAAGATTTTATATCTAAAAATAATAACATAATCTCTTTTACCTTGTTCTCCAATGTTTTCCATGGACACTATAGAAATAAATAGGAAAAGAAAAAGATAGGAAATAGGTTACAGGGAGCATATTGCAAACATAGGGCCTAAAAGAGACATGCAGCACGACGGGTTAATAATTGGACTCCTCTCCAAACCAACGTTGTGTAAGCACTTGTCCTGCTTTATCTAGAGGAGAGGTGGGCACGTGGGAGAGCGGGTGGGGCGCTGCAGCACGACCTGTCAAGCTTCTGTCTTATTCTCAATAATGACTGGTTTCTCGGTCTCCCAACTGGAGTTCAGATAAAAGCACTGTTCTCCCGTCATTCCGAGACATTCACTGTTATTTACATGATGCCAATCACCTAGTTAGTGCTCCAAAAAGAAAAAAAAAATGTTGTGTCCACACCATGCGCTCCTTTTCTAATTTCTATCAGCACCGATTCTTGTGCCCAGTGACTAATGAATGGCTCCCCGCACTTAATAAGGGGCCCAGGCAACGTCCCCGAGAAACTGCCATCCCTCAGCGGCAGCTGTAAGCGTCCCAACGTGGCAGGTAGGTCAGCACAGGGACCGCAGAGCTAGGGGCAAGGACGCAAGTTAGTAATGCAGGCGCTCTTCTTAGCATGTGCTTGTCCTCCGGTCTTCCTCTATTTGCGCTCAAGTCTTGCAGGTTCTGGTCTGTCTCGGCTGTAACAAAAGGTGTGACTTAGCTTCTATGTGTATTTCTGTTCCTATTGGGCTTTTGTAGGGGGAACAGTGCTCCGGGCCTTAACCTGGGATATAGCATTTCATTGCCTTACGCATCAGAATCGAGCGTAATGTTGGGAGAGATTTTTAAGATCACCTGATCCAACCAACCTCCTTCCCCAGAGAGCTACTGAATACCGGTTTAGGCATTTCTAGAGCCGGCAGGAGCCCACCGTTCTGAAGCGGAGCCCACTCCAGGATTAGGTTGCTCTAGGAAAGACCAGAAGATTACTGAGATTACTGTGTGCTGGAACGGGCTTCCTGTGGCGGCTACCTATGGTTTCCACGCTCCCAACCTGTAGCCGTAAACGGAAAGTCTAAATGACAGGCCATCACATACTTCAACTTGTGATCCCTGCAAAATGTTCTTTTTCAGTCCACAGGACTTCCAGATTTCTCACCAACCTTGACGTGGCCCCTTCCTAAACTCTCAATTTCCTTAAATGACTGTTTAAGGTAAGGTCTTGGGAATAAGAGCGCTGCATCCCTACCTGAAACAGTTGCTATGCGTACATGTGGTGATCATCTAAATCCACAGAATAGTAGCACTGGGGGTCACCATTTTAATTTCCATTTCAAAAATTTATGTGTCTAATTTTATCTTGGATTAGCCTAATTTCTTTCTGGCCTATGGCTGGCAATGATAACATTTTAAGATGGAAAGATTTCTAACTTTCCAATACCCTTCCAGAACTTACAACAGTTTCCTGATTAGTTACAGTGCAGGGAGGAAATGAGGACTTTGACTTGGTGAGACCCAAAGGCACCGTAGCACTTTCTTGGCCCTGACAGTGTAATAGAAAGAGAGAACGTGAGAACGGTCAGCCATTACCAGGCTCCCAGGGAAGGTGCTCCTGTTTGCCAGGAACTAACAAAGGCCTCTCAGGATTACATTTGGAATCTGGGGCATCACAGATCCCGAAAGTAGTTTGATTTTCAGTTGTTTTCTGGCTCCACTTGCTACCTAATCTCCTTCTCCCTCATAAATCCCTGGTCTGAGAAACAGAATGGGGCACCAGAGAAAAGGCTGAATTGGTGTAGAATGGTTAAGAGTGATATTTTCATGGATGGAACTGGAGAATATTATGCTTAGTGAAATAAGCCAGTCAGTGAAGGACAGGTATCATATGTTCTCACCCATTACGGGACAATAATGAGCAAAACTAACAACAAGCAAAACAGAACCAAGTGTATGAATACAAGGAATAGGCCTGCAGTAGTCAGGAGGAAAGGGGTAGGGGGGA